>CM050163.1:192256035-192336035 GCA_027410445.1 Discoglossus pictus | reverse complement strand
GAAATGGTAACATCATCCTTGAACAGCACGAGTTTAAAAGACTTACCCAAAAATAGTTAATGTACCTTTTACATGAGAATGTCCTTTACGGGTTTGAAGTGACAAAATTTTCTACGTGATGTCTGGAAAATGTATTAGAAGTTTTGCTTATCAAATGAAATTCAGGTGTTGGTACATATTGCTGAGTGGATAGAGATCCCTGTGTGCTTTGGCAATATGAGGAATGAGTCAGAAAGATCTGGTAGACTTTGCATAACCTAAGCATTGGCCCCATTTAATTCAAGCTAAGTAAATTACATATGTACATAATTCCATTGAAGCCACTATGGCATCAAAAATATTAACCCAGTGTCACAGGGGTTCTTAGAAGGACCCCTGCAGCATCTAACTATTAACCCCAGCCGCTGAGGTTCTTTAAAGACCTCCATGGCATCTAATGATTAACCCCATACTATGTGGGTCCTTAAAGAACCCCCATGATAGACCTATAAAGTCCTCACATACCATGGAGGTCTATAAAGGACCCCCATGGTACATAAATGAATGCTTAACTACCATGGGAGTCTATATAGACCCCCATGGTATCCATAAAGTAACCCCTGAAGTTAAGTAAAAAACACAATACTACACTACATGAAAATAAAAAAACATAACAACCCCCCAATAAATTACATAAAATACAAAAAACTCCATAAATTATCATTACCAAAAAAGGATTATAAAAAATAATAAACACTTACATATAAAATAAAAAACACACAAAAATAAAAAAAAAACCTTGTAAAATAAAAAAAAATGAATAATAATCTACCTCAAAATATCATCCAGCGATGATCATCTGCCTCCTGGTCCTCAATCTTCTGCCTTGAATTAGATAAGCTATTTGTGTTCAGGTTTGAGAGGGAGATCGGCAGTGAATTGGGAAGGGAAAGCAGCCACAAAGGCATTTTTATGCCTTTGTTGGTGTTCTATAGTACTCTTAAATTTTTGTAGCCAGAATCAGTACTATTCCGAGTTGTGAATAATAAGTAATTTTGCGTAATTTGAAATTGAATAGCTTTTTAGAGCAAAACCAACTTATAATATTACTGATTTGTGAACATCAATGGGGAAGCAAGGTGTAATATTGCAAGTGGGGTTACTCTCAGGAATTGGGATTAGGCCACTCATAATCATGTTGAGTGGGTGAATAGCTAGGGAAAGTTGTGTGTGTGCATCGTACAATCGTGTCCAACTGTCTGTGACCTCAACACATCATGCTGATCCACTTGGTATTCATGGCAGAGATAGTGGAGTGGGTTACCAGTTCCTTCTTTAGTGGGCCGCAGCATACAGCTCCTGGTATTCCTAGGTGATCTCCCATCCAAGTACTGTCAAGGCCCAACCCTGCATGGCTTCAGGGTGGTGTGACCTCTTGGTTCCCAGACTGGAATCAAACCCAGCGCAGAATCCTAACCACTGGACCACCACTGAACCCATTAGGAAAAGTTACTGAGCATGCTTTGCTTGTGTAACATTATGAAATGAAGAATTGAATGGAGCCCCATGTCCAGTGGCAGAGCTAGTGAACTAAGGGTCCTGGTTCAAAAAATAATTTTGTTTTACAGACTTGGGGCCTCATTCAAATGCGATTTGGCCAATTGAACAGGGCTCTATACAAGCACATAGCATATTTTGTTTACAGAACTTTTTAGTTAGTGAAGACCTTGCTTGTGGAAAGGAGTTCACTAACTAAAAACATCTGTACATTTTTTTAGCTGTGTGCTTATATAGAGCCCTATTCAATTGGCCAAATCACATTTGAATGAGGCCCCTGGGCAGGGGAGGAAACATTTGTCAGTAGATGTGACTTGTATATAAAACTACTATCAGGATTGTGTTAGTGCTCTTATGCTGTTTTTATTGCAGATTTACTTGCTTGATTGCTTGCCACACATTCACATTCCAACACTTCTTAAAATTAATATTACTACTTTGATTAAATTTAAGGGTAGTTAAAGACATACTCTCCAAGTTTGAAGTATCTGTTTCATGTTAAAAAAGTTGAAAGCTATACTAAAGTGGTCTACACCACTCTTCAAAGAATAAGTTCAGAGTTTTATCAGCGCAAATATATATTTATATATACAGTGGGGGGAAAAAGCATTTGATCCCCTGCTGATTTTGAACGTTTGTCCACTGAAATGATCAGTCTATAATTTTAATGGTAGGTGTATTTTAACAGCGAGAGACAGAATAACATAAAAAAACAAGACAAACGTATGTCACAAAAGTTATAAATTGATTTGCAGGTCAACAAGGGAAAAAAAGTATTTGACCCCTTAAACTTAGTAAACCAACCCCTTGTTGGCAATCACAGAGGCCAGACGTTTCCTGTAATTGGCCACGAGGTTTGCACACATCTCAGGAGGGATTTTGTCCCACTCCTCTTTGTAGATTCGCTCCAAGTCATTAAGGTTTCGAGGCTGATGTTTGGCAACTCTAAACTTTAGCTCCCTCCACAGATTTTCTATGGGATTAAGATCTGGAGGCTGGCTAGGCCACTCCAGGACCTTAATGTGTTCTTCTTGAGCCACTACTTTGTTGCCTTGGCTGTGTGTGTTGGCTCATTATCATGCTGGAATACCCATCCACAACCCATTTTCAATGCCCAGGCTGAGGGAAGGAGGTTCTCACCCAGGATTTGACGGTGCATGGCCCCGTCCATCATCCCTTTGATGCGGTGCAGTTGTCCTGTCCCCAAAGCAGAATGTATCCACCTCCATGTTTGGCGGTGGGGATGTGTTCTTGGGGTTATAGGCAGCATTCCTCCTCCTCCAAACACGGCGAGTTGATTTGATGCCAAATAGCTAAATTTTGGTCTCATCTGACCACAACACATTCACCCAGTTCACCTTTGAATCATTCAGATGTTCATTGGCAGACTTCAAGTGCTTTCTTGCTGCAAGATTTCAGTCCTTCGTGGCGTGATATGTTACCAATGCTTTCTTGGTGATTATGGTCCCAGCTGCCTTGAGATCATTAACAATATCCTCCCATGTAGTTCTGGACTGATTCTTTACCATTCTCATGATCATTGAAACTCCACGAGGTGAGATCTTGCATGAAGCACCAAACCAAGGGAGACTGACAGTTATTTTTTCCTTTCTTCCATTTGCGAATAATCGTACCAACTGTTGTCACCTTCTCACCAAGCATGCCTCTCCCTACCCCATGTCTCTCCCTTCCTCCATATCTCCTCTCCCCCATGCCTCTCCCTCCCCCATGCCTCTCCCTCCCTCCATGTTCCTTCTCTCCCCCCGTGTCTCCCCCATGCATCACTCTCCCCCATGTTTCCCCCTTTTCCTCCATGTCTCCACCTTCCCTTTCTCCCTCCATGTGTCTCCCTTTTCCCCTTTGCCTCTCTTCCCCATGCCTCTACCTCCATGTCTCATTCTCTCTCCCATGCCTCTCCCTACCAAGTGCCTCTCCCTTCCTCCATATCTCCTCTCGCCCCATGCCTATCCTACTGGAGTAAATATCTGCTATCTATTACATCCAATATTCTTCCAATAACCTGCAGAACAAAACTACAATGTGACCAATAGAGAAATCATCTCTATTAAGATTTAATTAGAGATAGAGATACATTTGCTAGAGATGGCTAAGCATTTTATAATTATTTTCACAGACTAGCCAAGCTGTGCACTGATAGTCGATCTCTATCTCCACTACAGACCAAATACTTATACAAGACAGGATGGTAAACTAAAGAAGAAAATGGCTCTATGTATTATTCCATCTGGGAAAAATAGAGTAAATACATACAATGTTTCAGGGCCTTCATTCCATTCTCAAGTTCTTAAGTAGTATGCATCTCTCATTATAGTTACTGAATAGTTAACAACAACTTAATCTACCATGCAGGGCCCATATCTAATACAAGGAGTACTCACTATATATACAAAAATTCAAAAGATGTAAAGATATGTCAAATGTTTGATATGACCTCAGCAAGGACCAGTTGGTATGTACAGATATGAGTTAAACACAATTACCTCTACCATATAATGATTAGACCCAGACTACTTCATGGTCTAAATATAATTAGACACCGACTACTTCTTGGGAGGAAGACTGGCCACAGCGTTTATTGGTCAACACAAATAGACATAATAACCATAACCATTAATAAATAAACATAAATAAACATAACCACGTGAGGGGAGGAGCCTAGCCAGAGACAGTAGGCCCTACGACCTGAAGCCTCATCCAGGGCCTACCATGTTGTTACCACTCTCCTGCTGACTCCCCTCACCACCCAGCACGGAGAAGACCGCAGAATACCTATTACGGTTTCGACTCCCCCCAACAAGCACCCTGGCCAGCCGCATACCCCCCTAAAACACCAGCACTCCGAGCTCCATATCTGCTCATGAAGTTGAGCCCAACCAGGGCTAAACTCGAATCCGACTGGTTTCCTACTCCGCCCAATCATGTAACTTGACATTTGAGTCACATACGACCATGCCTGATCATTTTAGCCATTGATAAACCCATTGCTTGACAGGTATATTACTAGTATCATTACTACAACTTGGGTCAATACCAAGGTAGGAAGCGGGAAGTGCCACTTGCTACCCGCACCTCCGACTGAAGGGGGAGCGATCAGTGTGCCTGTTACACTGTAACTACCCTCTTCACCCACCTGCTCCGTCTTGGTCACATGATCAACTTGGATCGCCCAATGTCACCTGAGGTCTGTTTTCCAACCAATCTCTTGCCACCCACCGACCGGCAGGAAAGAGATGGCTGCACAGAACACATGTCACAAACCTCCTACGTACCAGTGATACACCAAATACGCTTTCCGGCCAAAGAAAGTCATCACACCACCAAGGATGATCATCGGTGTGCTTGTTGCACTGCAAACTACCTCCCTTCCTCCACCTGGTCAATCTTGACCATTGTGTAGATGGTCGCCTGATCACTTTGGATCCCAGGACCAATCCTCCGAGGTCGACATACCTTGTCTGTTTACCAGCCGCCCTCTCCCTACCAGCAGGATGATTTGGCTGTACAGAACCTCAAGGCTTCACACTTGTCACAGACCTCTTTCCATCACCGTGGTATACCGCTACAGGGTCACATGATCACCCTTAGGATCGAAGACCGGGCATATTGCTACACGATCACCCTTTGGATCTCAAAAACCAGGCCCCTTAGGCCACCATGCCTTGTCTGTATACCAACCAACCTCTCACTACCGGTAGATTCGCAGGAAGGAGAGATGGCTGCACAGACCTCATGGCTTTCACTAAGCCCAGAGCTCCCTCCTGAACCATGGTACCTCCGGCCCTTGGAAAAAGGCTACCAATCACCTGCCATCCCTTTGCCGTACCTCCTGTCCCCTTTTTTGCTTTCTGTTCCATACCTCACTACGTAAGGTAGTATGAGCCTGGCCCATTTCCAGGTGGTGGCGTCTGCTACCTGATGCCCCACCTTCGGGGGAGATTCACTCTGGGTCCTGTGTTACAGAGGACCCCCAATTTTGCCATTCCACCACTCGCGTGCCAACGAAAATGCAAGTACAGTGCCCAAGAAAGCTGATCGTCCTCGCACCCTGTCCAGCAGTCTGAGGTGTGCCCTAGTAATGAGGGTGGTGAGGGGTACCAGCCCGCCATCCCGTCCTAATTAATCCACCCTGCGAGCCTCCACTTTTGGCTCACTTGTGTCCTTCCCAGGGAGAAATATCCTGTAGAGTGACCCAGCCCCGAACTACCAGGCAATGCAACCCTGGCAGGAGAAAACGGCAAACCCCAGCTCGGTACCTATGCTTCCTTAAACCATATGCTCCCCTATCGGTCCAGAGCCTAGTATCTGCAGACCACGTAGACCCGAGTGGAACGCTGCATAACTGAGGGTAAATTGCTGCCAATTTATCCGAACCACCGATAAACCGCTCCCCTAATCATCTTCCACCGAGCAGCACATAACTCTAAAAGGACCACTGATGCCCCTCCACAGTGGGTAAACCCTGGCAGATTATACGACATCCCAGATAATAACACAACCCCAAGAGGGGATAACCCTCACCCCGATCCTCATAGCGGGGAAAAGCGGACCACAACTGCATTTATCAGAATGCCACACAAATTCCCCACATATTGGAGGAGAATACATTGCACGTACCATTGATAATTAAACCTTAACCCATCAGACATACCAAAATGACCCTGAGAGACCGAGGTAATTTTGTCGCCCATAACTGACACCAGATGGACCACCTTGAACGGGAACTTAGCCCGGAATCCAGAAACAAGCTAAGACCGTCACACAGACATAACTATTAAAAAACCTATCTGGCAGGCATATGACAAATACCTACATATGAATGCCACCAGCACACGCACCAACGGCATAGCGCCCCTATGCCCGAGCTGTCAGACGCAGCGCTAAGTTTTTGATATTGTCACTCCTCGCCTTGTCCACATACCAAAGCCTGTCTGTGATGGCACAATTATCCCAGTGGGATACGCCTGATTAGCGAGCCATGGAACTAACCATGAACCTGTGAATTGCCCCCAAACACCGTAGAGAGAAATTGGTCCTTTAACTCCTAAGGACCCTTAAGACCATCCCTAGTAACCTGACCCTGATATAGGCTTATGGCCCATGTGCCAGGCAGCTCCATCAGGGCGGTAAACTGAACAATGCTTAACGCAAGCTACTAGAAGCACCAAACCTAGCGCAGTTGTAGTGTACACCCCGTAACCTGCAATTGGAGAAACCAATTGCCACCGCAGGGGTAACATCCTATCCGTAACCTGTAAGTGCAGTAAGGCGCATGCTATTGGTCAATAAAGGGGAAATTATGTTAGGTGTAACATCAATAGCACCATATAATCCGACTCGCTGATAAGATCGGTTTATTGAGAGTGATAACCGTGGTACATGGATACCCCCGAATATGGTACTATATATAACCGAACTCCCCTAAATTGGAATATCATGTTTACTGAGAAAAGCGTTACTATACAGTGCCACTATGTGTTGCCTAGCTTCACTGAAGCTCCCCAGACAGCCTGGGGTTAACAGCCGCATGAGAGAGCAGTAAGGGGCCGCGACATCACCATGCATCATGGCCCACAGTAAATGGCACCAATAATGTAAATGGTGTCACTCAGTCGTGTCCGACTCTCCGTGACCTCATGGACAGCACACCATGCTTCTCCACTTGTTTACTTTTTTCTTGCAAAGTTACTGGAGTGGGTTGCCAGTTCCTTCTCCAGTGGACCAAATAGAAACAATAGTAATGAGCACACTGCTACCCTATATATTTTCACATCATTTTAGATCACAAGGTGCATTCAATTGTTGCACAGCTATGAGCCCTGACAAGGGGGAGGGGGAGAGAGACAATTTAGTGGACATATAGGCCAACAGGTGTATGGACCTTACCTCCAGGACCTGCACATAGCTGGCAGGAAACGATCCTCTGCTCCCATCCTTCCCACAATCCTCCATCCAATACCTACAGGCCTAGACAATCTCCCCAGCCCCAAACAACAGCCCTGTCAAGTGCTGGCTCCTAGAGAATGCACACCAACCTTCACCAGAGCTGCATACATGTCCGTGAGATCTCAATGCAGAGAACACCTGTAAAAGAGAGACTCCCCCTCTCCTCGAGGGCCCAGTTGCCCGCCAGAGGGGCTGCTCTGCACAGGTCCCTGGGGTCAAGAAGCCCAGGTACAAAGGAGAGCCTGAAACCTGTAATCCATGACAGTGAGGCACGCAGGGCCCAGCGGGGAAGGAAAACAACACCTGCCCCGACTGTGACCCCACTCAACGCAACGCTGGCACGCCACTGCTGTGACCCAGCTGACACCATCCCCAGACACACACCCTACCACAGAAAATGCCCACCGCCCAAGCGGCACCCATCAGGGGAACCCCCCAGCTCATCCGGGCCCCCGATCTGCTGCCTATACCCCCCAACCAAAAGACATCACTTGAATCACAGGAAAAGATGGCTGCGTGGGGCACACATGACCTACCATGACTGTGGCAGGATCCTGGACACCACCAGCTCCCAGCATCTTCGGCACTCCTCAAAAACGCCGGCCCCCAATTGGTGCGCGAGGGCAGCCCCTGGAGACTGCACTGCACAGGAGGAGAGCTGTGCCTGGGAGACTGGCTGTTCCTTCCTCGTCAGCGCCCCCAGCACTCCCTACAATGTAGCAACTGCCATGGGTGAGCAAGAGGCACACCCTGGAGGCCACATAACCCATGGGAAGGAGCTGTGACCAGCAGCTCTATCTTCCCTCATGGCTAGCTGGGAGCTACTAATACATTTGGCGCCAAACCAGCCTATAAACGGCTCCACTTCCCCCAGCTAGCAACCTCCTTCTATACCGGTCCTGCCAGGTCAAGGGGCCCTCCTTCCCACCATAGCAGGTTGGGGTGGCCTCCAGGCCCTTCATGAACATGAGTTACATTGCATAACTGACATTTGTATAGGTGAATTTACAAATAGACATAGGAACACATGTGGCCATATTTGCTTTGAACATAAGTGTTACCTGATTGTAGATTTGTTCACAAGTCTCTACAAAGCATGCTGTAATTAGTTGGAATGATTTTATTCTCAGGGGATTCTCTAATTTCTTACCTTATGTAAGGAAGTTTCTTACCTTATATATTACACAGTCCATTTCTTTCAGCTCATTTTTATTTCTTAGCTAGCATAGGCATTCATTAGTAATGCATAGAAAATGGTAATAGAGTTTTCTTGTCGATGATTGTAGCAGGTTGAGGATGACCTTGGCACATTGACAGGAATACCAAAGCACACAGGAAAAATGTAAAATAAGAAGTACACAAACAGATAAAATAGTAATAATAGGAAAACAATATATATATATACCGTATATATCACATTTTTCTCCTTGTTTGACTCAAAGTGTAGCCTTCCTATCTCTCATTTATCCATCACACTTTCACACACAGGCATGTACTCATGTGAGCCTCATACCAAAAAAACACCCTCTTCTTCCAGACTGCTAGCTCTTCTGCTGTGTTTGGCAGCAGAAACTCATTTGATAGAAACTGACTTCTCCTACTGAAGGCAAATAGTTAAATCTGTTATCTCTATAATGAATTATTTAATCTTCCATTTTGTTGTCTGACATCTAAATCATACATCCCATACTAGCTTGACACACTAACACGTGACTGCTCTGGTTTGTTGGTACAATGCATTGGAAACAAGAGTGGGAAGGGATTATTAGAAGTATATTGGTGTTTTCAAATTGACGTAAAAAAAACATTAACATAATTTAAAAATGTTATCCTACTGTTAAACCAAGATTGAATGCACAGACTGAACGGGAAAGATGCATTTGAAAAATATGTAATATCTAAATATCATTAGCATAAGGAACTAGTTAGCATTACATTTCGTTTATCCATTGATGGCATAAAACCCTCACTGTTTAACTATTAAAAAGATTTCTGGCTTTACTTAATATGAGTAAAATGGACCATCATAATGTAATTTTCACTAAACCATAGTGAGAACCAGATAAGGCTATTTGCTCCCCTTTTATTGTTCTTGGACATATTTTATATCTGCTTTTATTGGCATATGAACATAAACTCTGTTCCAGTAATATTTTTTTAAAAGAGTCATTTGGCAGAGATCACATCCTTTATTGAGCTATGCATACTGTTTTTCCATTGCATATATTTGTGTAAACTGCCCTTTAGGTAATAGTAGTATAATAGTTTCATACTTAAAATTTTCAGTTTTCAATGCTTTGTGTTTAATAGGAATGTTGTAACAGGGTATTATAACAAGATACCATGGTTGCATCAGATGGTCACTATGAAATTCTAGGAAAATACATATTATAAAGATATAATATACAAGTGAAGGGCAAAAGAGCTGAAATTAATGATTATACGACTGATGTGTATCTCTTGGAAAATAATCTGATAAATTATAAATAATTAATGTGAAGGTTTATATAATTGTGTAAGCGATACACGATAAAACTTCTTTAGTCAGCAAAT
Source organism: Discoglossus pictus (assembly GCA_027410445.1). Taxonomy (NCBI): domain Eukaryota; kingdom Metazoa; phylum Chordata; class Amphibia; order Anura; family Alytidae; genus Discoglossus; species Discoglossus pictus. Next base: position 192,325,982 of record CM050163.1, on the reverse strand, counting down.
GGCCCATTTTAGAGTGTACAACAATGAATGTGCGCTTTGCCCTAAATTACAAATATTATTAATTATGAGGTGTCCAGATTTTTTGCTGTGTTTATAATACAGGGTATTTTAATCCTTGTTCTACCCAGTATATCATATCTATATATTGCTTTTATTACCTAGATGCCCGCAAATTATCTTCACACTGATGAGTCCTATGAAGTTATAAATAGTTTTGTTCTCAAAATAGGTTTCTAGCAGGGGCGTAACTACTGCACTGGGTCCCTGCTCCTGGGGGCCCAAGTGCTGCCTTTAATTTAATACAAAAATATCTGTAGTATAGTGTGCCTGATTTCATTGCTCCCCGTGGCCCCCTTATCTGAACCATCCCTCCCTACCTTAATGTGGGCTTCTTAGGTACTGCTATCCCTCTCCAACCAGTGCTTCTTGCTACACATGACTTCTTTCAGGAAATCCTGCCCTAGAAAGAAGAGATGCTGGCAGGGGAGGGATTGCAGTACTGTTGAACCACCAATGAATTCCACCTGACTCGCCCCCTAAGAAACTCACATTAAGGTAGAGAGACTGGTGCTGATGAGGCGGACACAGGAGGCCGGAGGGGGCTCAGGGGGGCCCACTACACTACTTAAATTAATAAAAAATAAAAAAACTATCTTATTATATGCCTACCCACAAAATCTAATACACAAGCTAAGACACAGCTACACACTACTGCGATCTATATTAAGATCGAAACAGTGCCGTCTGCAGGTAGGTCTCCTGGCTTGTGCATATTCCATCCTATGGTATGCTTAAGGCTCTTTAATACAGCAAGCATATGCCTGAAAGGAGCCACATATAAAATAGTTTTTGGATTTTAGAATGCAACTGCATTGTCTGCTCAATTGCATGTCCTCGTCCAATTTCCCAGAATGCAGGGCAATAACTGTATTTCTGGGAAACCTGAGCAGGAAATAAGTTTTTTTAAAACATTTTTTATTTGTTTTTTTAGATATTCAAATGGGAATCACAAATGTGCTATTTATTATATACCATATACAGTGCCTGGCATTTTTCGTGTTTTGTTTTCTCACAACCTGGAATTAACATGGATTGTTTGAGGATTTGCATCATTTAATTTGCAGAACATGTCCACAACTTTGAAGATGTTTTTTTTTTATTGTGAAGCAAGCAACAAATAGGGCAAAATAACAGAAAAAGTCAATGTGTACAACTATTCACTGTCCTAAAGTCAATACTTTATAGAGCCATATTTTGCGGCAATCACAGCTCCAAGTCCCTTTGGATAAATCTCTATGAGCCTGCCACATCTTACCACTGGGATTTTTGCCCACTCCTCCTTGCAAAACTGCTCCAGCTCCTTCAAGTTTGATGGTTTGTTCTTGTGAACAGCAATTTTTAAGTCTGACCACAGATTTTCTATTGGATTGAGGTCTGTGCTTTGACTAGGCCATTCCAACAAGTTTTGCTTTAGCAGTGTGTTTGGGTTTTTTCCTCCTGGAAGGTAAACCTCTGTCCTAGCCACAAATCACGCACAGAGTGGTACAGGTTTTGCTCAAGAATATCCCTGTTTTTAGCACCATCCATCTTTCCCTCAACTGTGACCATTTTCCCAGTCCTGCTGCTGAAAAACAGGGATGGTGTTCTGTGGGTGATGTGATGTGTTGGGTTTGCGCCAGACATAGCTTTTTCTTTGATGGAGGAAAAGTTCAATTTTAGTCTCATCAGACCAGAGCACCTTCCTCCATACATTTTGGGAGTCTCCCACATGCCTTTTCACAAACTCAAAATGGGCCATTTTGTTTTTTGCTGAATGTACTGGCTTTCGTCTGGCCACTCTGCCATAAATCCCAACTCTGTGGAGCATACGGCTTATTATCGTCCTATGTACAGATACTCCAGTCTCTGCTGTGGAAATCTGCAGCTCCTCCAGGGTTACCTTAGGTCTCTGTGCTGCCTTTCTGATTATTTCCCTCCTTGCCTGGTCCTGAGTTTTGGTGGGCCGACGTCTCTTGGCAGGTTTGCTGTTGTGCCATGTTCTTTCCATTTGGTTATGATAGATTTGATGGTGTTCCTGGGGCTCATCAAAGATTTGGATTTGTTTTATAACCTAACCCTGACTTGTACTTCTCAACAACATTGTCCCTTACTTGTTTGAAGAGCTCCTTGGTCTTCATGGCAGTGTTTGGTTAGTGATGCCTCTTGCTTAGGTGTTGCAGCCTCTGTGGCCTTTCAAAAAATGTGTGTATATGTAATGACAGATCATGTGACACTTAGATTGCACACAGGTGGACATAATTTCACTAATTATGTGACTTCTGAAGGTAATTGGTTGCACCAGAGCTTTTTATGGGCTTCATAACAAAGGGGGTGAATACATACGCACATGCCAATTTTCTGTTTTCTATTTCTAAAAAATAGTTGTATGTATATATTTTTCTCATTTCACTTCACCAACTTAGACTATTAGGATCTATCCCTCTTTGCCTGCGCATTTCTTCTGCAGCACTGACAGCTGCAGTTGCTAGTGCCATAGGCTAAAGGGCGCTGTGGGTTTTCGGGCACCATAAAGTTCCAGGGAAGGCAAAAAACTATTTTCCCCTCCCACGTGGCGCAACTCGATGTCGCTGAATTGACAGCGAGGCCATCGCTATGTTCTGCGCGGGCACTCGGCCCCCTATGGCCTCAGGAGCGCCTCTCATAGCTCAAGGCCTCTTCTGTCGGCGCACCTTATGTTATAAAATTGGCAGCACCATCTTTCGGCCAGCGGGGGAACTGCAGCTGTCAGATTTTGCTATGGTAAAGAGGGAAAGGACCGACCATTGTGTTCTGATCCATCACATTAAATTCAGCTAAACATTAAGGCTGTAATGTAACAAAATAGGTAAAAAGTCAAGGGGGTTGAATACTTTTGCAAGGCACTATATATATATATATATATATATATATATATATAGTATATACCAGGAATATATTGCGTCTCCATAAAGTTCCCTGGTCAAAGATACTGGAGTGGGTTGTCAGTTCCTTCTCCAGTGGACCACTATTTGTCTGACCTCTCTGCTATGACCTGCCCATCTTGGGTGACCCTTCATGGTTTAGCTCATAGCTTCATTGAAGTACACAAGCCCCTTTACCACAACAAGGTATTGATCCAGAAGGTAGTATATATATATATATATATATATATATATATACAGCAGGCATATACTTAAGGGAAGCCATGTTTAATATGGTTATGGATTGCAAGAGCGATATCTTTGTGTGCACATGTCCCTGGCAAGGTTCCCAGAATGCAGTGTAATAACTGTATTTCTCGGAATTCTGGGCATGAAACAAGTTTTTTAACTTGTTTTAGACATTCAAATGTGAACACAAATGTACTATTAATTTACTATTGTGATGATCCGAGGTAAGGGGCTATACAAGCCCACAGCCACCTGCTATAGACTGCAGGTTAGCTACCCACAAGGACTGTGGTGTCCTTGGAAATCTCTGCACCAGCACCCTTATATCTGGTTCTATAGTCTCTCAGTACCTCCCTGCAGCTATCCAGGAGAACAGGAGCAAAATAAGAGACACACAATTTCTATATGTCTCCAAAAGTGAACTGTCTTTATTTGCTTCCAAAAACAACTTGCAAACTACAGACAGGAACAGAACCAAAGACCTCATTGATCTGGTATATATTGGTGGCAATATAATTCTCCTACACATTTTCCAATGGGGTAGTCTGTTGTCTATGGCAGCATGGTCGCTCACAGGGCCAAAATCCCGGCCTTGGAAAGGGGTCCGTGACAAATATATATATATATATATATATATATATAGTATCTCACAAAAGTGAGTACACCCCTCACGAGTGCTGCCTGCACTGGGGAGGTAGAGTTCATTGAGGGAACCATGAATGCCGACATGTACTATGACCTACTGGAGCAGAGCATGATCCCCTCTCTTCGGAGACTGGGCCGCAGGACAGTATTCCAACATGATAATGACCCCAAACACACCTCCAAGACGACCACTGTCTTGCTAAAGAAACTGAAGGTAAAGGTGATGGACTGGCCAAGCATGTCTCCAGACCTAAACCCTATTGAGCATCTGTAGGGCATCCTCAAAACGGAAGGTGGGGGAGTGCAAGCTCTCTAACATCCACCAGCTCTGTGATGTCATCATGGAGAAGAGGAGGAGGACTCTAGTGGCAACCTGTGTAGCTCTGGTGAACTCCATGTCCATGAGGGTTAAGGCAGTGCTGGAAAATAATGGTGGCCACACAAAATATTGACACTTTGGGCCCAATTTGGACATTTCCACTTAGGGGTTTACTCACTTTTGTTGCCAACGGTATAGACATTAATGGTGTGTTGAGTTACTTTGAGAGGGCAAATTTACACTGTTATACAGGCTGTACACTTACTACTTTACATTGTAGCAGACTGTAATTTCTTCAGTGTTATCTCATGAAAAGATATAATAAAATATTTTACAAAAATGTGGGGGGTGTACTGTATGTATATATATATATATATATATATATATATATATATATATATATATATATATATATATATATATATATAAAAAGAGTGAGGTAGCCGTGAATGTCCAGTAATCCAGTTGAATAATCAAAGTATTGCAGTGAATAGTGATACCTTTTTTATTGGACATATGTATTCATAATAAAGCGACGAGCTTTCGAGAGATAATGCCTCTCTTTATCAAGTCAAAAAGTATCAGTATCGCTTTTTGACTTGATAAAGAGAGGCATTATCTCTCGAAAGCTTGTCGCTTTATTATGAATACGTTTGTCCAATAAAAAAGGTATCACTATTCACTGCAATACTCTGATTATTCAACTATATATATATATATATATATATATATATATATATATAAATATATATATATATTATCATTTCAAAAGCTTCTCACTATATTATGAATAGGTTTGTCCAATAAAAAGGGTATCACTATATACTGCAATACTCTGATCATTCTTCTAGATTTCTGTGTGTGTGTGTATAAATTGAGACCCGTGATTTGGATGGGTCATGGCAATTACAAAGCTCTCTTTTCCTCAAGAGGTGTGAAAGAGTTAACTTTTGGAGGATTTTGATTAGCTTAGCCTTTAAGCACTGGAGCTGAGAAATCGGTGTGGATGCTTTATGCACTTCAGCCTGGAAAAGAAACACAGATTGGACTTTATTGGAGCATCAAGACAGAAACCCAGAAAAGTGTTGACTGAAGCTGGGAAAAGACAATGACAGAGATACAGAGGTGTAGACACAACACAAAAAAACATTTGCAACACAGAAAACATTTGCCTCGCAACTCGTTTCTGGAAATGGTTCTTCCGTATTATGTTGTACTAGCGACTTGCCTGTCAAAAATGACGGGGCAATACAATTTTAATGCTGTTAAAACGGTTTGCCATACAATGTGAGTGTCTGACATTCTTAAATTTTTGTTTATCTACAACATGGAATACTACATTTTAAATAAAACTTTTTTTTTTTAACTTTCAACTTCTATTTAACCAACAGGTATAGAATATATTTTTTTTTCAATATTAACTTTTTTAATTTTCATATATGGAATAACAATATAACAATGTCTGAAGTTTTCATGAATACATATTGTAAACCATAACATAAAAGTTTGTGACATGCAACTTGTATTTTAAACAATCTTGAACCATTTGTTTTAACAATACTAACATTTAGAATTGATAGTTATGCTTGAATAACAGAAGACTATGTAAACTTTCTGTGAATAACTATTTTGAACAATTACATGCTTTGTAACATTCATTTTTTTTTAAAACTCTTGTTAAACTAAATAGACATTGAATCCAGAGGAAGGCAATCAATAAAAACCCCATTGAAACTTGGCCAATTGTATCAAAGAGGGAAAAAAAATAATTCCTTCCTAACCCCATTAACTGGCGATTGGATTACTCCCTGAATCAATACTCTGTATTTAATTATACAGTTCAATGTATTAACAAATGGTGAAACTTGTAGTAACATAAATCCTTGACTATATACAATATTCAATGAACCAACTTTCCAGAACTTGAAAAATACAATGTTAACATGTGAAATAGTAACATAAAACAATATTTTAACATTTAACCAATCATGTTAAAAGGTAAGTTCTAACACATTCCAATCTCTTAATTTTTGTTTTTATTGTTGTAGTTATTGAAAATGGCACATAGAGTTTCCTAACTGAAATAGTGGTCCTCTATAAAGAGACCGCCAGATATAAAAGTTCATCCGCGAGGTATAACCACTGTTGTCTATGTTTTTTGCCATTTTGTAGAGTTTCTTAGTGAAATAGTGGTCCTCTAAAAAGAGTCCTTGAAATAAAATCACTGTTCTCTATATTTGGTGTGGTATAACTTCTTTGAAATAAGAGAAGTGTTCCTTTTTCAATGTTGTTATATATGAAGACATCGCATTTATTTTATATGTCCAAGTGGTTCCCTTACAAAGAGTCCGGCAGACTTTTAATTTTGTCTATGGGATATAACCACTGTTTCCTGTTGTTTTTGAGTTTTTTTGCCCCTTTTTTGTTCTTGTACTTTGTACAAATGGCACATAGAGTTTCCTATGTGAAATAGTGGTCCTCTATAAAGAGTCCATGTGAGCTACATTTTTGTCCTGGATGTAAAACCACTGTTCTCTATGTTTTTTTGACATTGTATAGAGTTTCTTATTGAAATAGTGGTCCTCTAAAATCGGTCCGAGTGACATAATATGTTGTTGTCGAAATGAAACCACTGTTCTCTATGTTTACAGCACCTCATAGTACACAATGTTTTTGGTAAAAATGCATCCATCTTCCAATAAATGATCCTGACTTGGGTTTTCTTCAATATGTACTTTAATTTCCTCTGGATTATTGCATCTTGAAAATGCATCATAGATTGTCCATGTGCAAACACAGGTTCCTACAAAAAAATACCCACAGACTTAAAAGTTTGTCCTTGGGATTTATTGATGGTCATGGCAAATGCCGTGATAATGAGAAATTGTCTCCTTTGAAGGACAAAAGGCAAACCACTCTCACTTGGAGCCAAATCCATTCTCGGTATAAGAACTGGTTCGCCTTTATGGGTACCGCTCATAATTTCTGCATGTATAAAATGATCCTTTAAATCCTTCACAATTAATCTGGTCCCATTACAAAGTTTTTTTTTGGGATTCATATTTCTCAGTAGCATGATAATTGCCCCTTTTTTAAGTTGCAAAACATGTGGTGGCATTCCAGAGGGAGTTAAATAATTAATAAATTCCATAGTAAAGTTAACTTCACTATCTTTGTCATCAGCCAGAACAGAATCTGCACTGTAATAGTTTTTTGTGGTGCATTGATTAATTTAAAAATGTTGTTGTTTAGATTCAAGGCATCTATATTTTTTTGATGTCAATATGACTTTGCTTGCAATGTCTGAGTAATCCTCGTTATTGATGGTATTGAGGAAGATTGTCGATATTAGTGGTTCTTTTGAAATCATCTCTGATGGAATTTGAACAGCATCATCAGGTAAATTATTTATTTTTGGCTGATTTTCTTCTCCAATCTGAATGAGCCAATCATTGAATTGATTTTGGCCTTCAGATTTCCTCTTTATTTCTAATTTAAGGTGTGTAAATATTTTCCACAGCTTACTTCTTTTTATACACATTTCGACAATGTCAGTCCGATTGCCATGTGGCACCATAGGTAATGGTTGCCTAAAATCTCCTCCTAACAACATCACCTTTCCACCAAATGGCAAATCATTAGCCATAACTTCTTTTAATAATCGATCAATACATTGCAGGGCATGACATGACATCATAGTTGCCTCATCTATTATGAATAATTTACTCTTGTAAAATGTCTTTGCTTGTAATGAATTCATTTGAATATTCGACACTGATGTTTCCAGAATGGGAACTGGCAGTTTAAATCCACTATGCACAGTTCTACCACCTTCTAACAAAAGTGCGGCAATTCCAGTGGTTGCAAATGGCAGTGCTATTTGACCCTGTGCTCAAATGCAACTCATAAACAAATGATATAGATACGTTTTTCCTGATCCACCAGGGACATCCAGATAGAAATAACGCTCTTTGAGCATGTCACCTTCTATTGCATTTGCGATGGCTTTAAATGCTTCTTTTTTCTTGTGTTTTTTGGTATTCAATGTCAGTGTCATACTCATCAAAGTTAATTTCATCTATAATTCCTGGATTAGGCAGATTAAAATTGGCACAATTTAATCCATGACAAGGAAAGATTTCCTGTGTTTCCATTAATGCTTTCAATAGCACAATGGTCTCATTGTAACATTTCAAGAAATCTTCACACATATGTAATTTAAATGTTTCCCACAAAGTCAATGCATCTGGTACATTGCAAAAGATGCAAATGAAAGTAAATTGTTCTCTCATTTGCTTTGGCATTTGACATAGTGCTGCTTCCTCGAGACATCTCTCCCATTCTGTATCATCTGCCAGAAAGTTTTGATGTCTTGCAGCTAACTTTAAAGTAACTTAAACTATGTCATTGACTGTGCGTAAATGTTCATAACTTTGTGCACCGGGAACATGTAAAAGAAGTAATCTTAAACTGAAACGTTCAATGTCTCGTGGACTGACGATATAAATTCTTGGGATAATTTTATAATTGTGTTTTTTTCATTGTCGCCATTGACCATTTATGAATACATAGTGATTTGGAATGTCAATGTATAAAAATTGTCTGGCCTTAGTGTCCTGACAATGTCATTGAAACTAAGCAGTAAGCGTTGTTGCTCTATGTTCACTTTGTGCTAAAGCATTTCTTTCATTGCCTGCAGTGAAGCAAACAAATTGACTTTGTGGCAAATGGACAGCTAATCGATACACAGGATATGACCGATCATGCACCTCAAATTTGAGAAGACGTCACACTGCTTCTGGAGCACTTACATAGTGAGCATCTAAATATGATGAAAGTTCGTCATGGAAAATCGGACTGTCTTTTTCATTTTGTGCACCTTGCATAACAACAGTTGCTTCATCATATCCTTTATATATATATTTATACACATAGTTGATGGATTTGATAGAAGTGCAAGCTTCCACATTGATATGTGCATTGTTCTTCATCAGCAAATGTGGATTGTATGGATCCACATATCTATTATCAACCTTTTGGCCATGGATAATAGCTGTTTGTCCTTCTCTTCTTTTATACAAAGGGTATCCATCACATTTAGCATAAGTCTGCATTTGAAATTGTTTTGGAAACTCTTTTATGCATTTTTTATTTTCCATACATGGTGAATTTGGATTGATATCTCCACATGGACCATGTATCATTCTATGAGTTACAATCTCATAAACTTTGGAATGTTTCACTGGATGTGGCAGTTCAGCAGTAATTACTAAATCCACTCTGTCTGCCGTATTCAATTTATCTTTTTCTTGCTAGATTAAAAGTATATGTGCATGTGGCAGGCCTCTTTTTTGAAATTCAATTGTATAAACAAAAGCCACACATTTCCCAAATAAGTGTGCTTTAGTTATATCATAAATAAATGAATTTAGTTTTATTTTGAATACTCTTGCCACCAAATCTGGTCAGTCAGAAGTATTTTGTCCAAGCTGTACATTTTCTTTGATCTCTGGCCATTGTGTATTACATGTAAATGTAATCTATTCAATAAAGAACTAGAGAAAAAAGAAAAATAATAAAGTTTTATTTACATTATTGGAGACAACGTTGATTAGAAACTTTTAAAAACAGGAGGGTTAGGAAATAATTCCTTAAAAACATTGATAGTGACTCCCTTATTCTTTGCACCTAAGGCAAATGCATTATTAAGATTGGTCCCTGAGAAGCAAATCTCAATGACCTTATTTTCTCTTATTTGCTTTAGTCAGTGCTTGAACTATATTTGGTAATTTCTTGGGTTAGTTTCCAGGATTTGTATGTACAGTATATATGTCTATCAGTTTTGAAAGATATTTTATTTTGTATCCCTGGGCTAGGAATACTTTAATTTTGTTACTAGATCACAATGTTAATAGTTGCAATTTGAATGTCTGTTTCTAAGTCACACTGTTAATAATTGCACTTCGTGTGTTACAATGTCCTATTATAGTATCTAGTATTCTTAGTGTACATACACATTATGGCATTTAATACATTTTAGCTAGATACCTTTTGGCTTGGCATTGGTATTTCAGTTTGGAGTAATCAAAGTATATATCTGGAGGGGAAATTGTCCTTAATCAGATTACCCCTTAACTCACTTCCATATTGGTATCCTACTTATGGCGATCCTTCTGTTCCCATCTGAGGCTATTGCAATCACAAAGCCTCCTAATTTTCAAAATAGGGATTATAAGGTAAGTCAATCACATGCCAGTAAGTGAGACTCTTATGTGGTACCAGGCTCTCCTACATAGAGGAATTAGGACATTAATAAAGTAACAGTACTCTATAGATCACGGAACTGCACTGGAAATGCTGCCTAATCTCGATCTGACAACCCTGACGTACGTTTCGTCACATGGGCAGGACTTTATCAAAGGGGAAGGTGAAGGCCTCGACGGAGCCTCCTATTTATAATAAAGTTGGTTGTTATGGTTACCTTCTATGTCTTTGCAAGTGAGATGCATGTATGGGGGTAACAAATGGAATATAATCCACCTTGTTTGGTAGTATGGTGAAATTAATCACTAGTGTAATTTTTATTGGTGATATTGAAAATTATTTATCTAGAATAAGAGAATCAAGGATATTCTATTTTGTAGTAGTTGATGTTAATTTATATCTCTAATGGTCCATAAATATATTTTTCTGATTGTCCACTAATTTATATTTCTGATTGCTCCCTTATATATAAATATATTTATCTTTTGGGTATTAAGAATTCATTCTGATATAGAATAGATACCAGCTCATATCAAGGTCAAGATGAAATATCTCTCACGATATTCATATTTCCTTTTATCATAAAAGGACCCAAAGAGTAATATATATTCCTTCATGAGATGCTGTTATGACAGACCTTATGTATGTTTAGAATTATGACACAGCTCCCAAAAATGTCAAGATATATTTATTTTATTTTACTATGTTTTATAATTGGTATATATATATCTAATATGATTTAATTTATGAAAGATGTTAATGAAGGAACTCATATCTATTATGTAGTGAAATCATGTTTATTCTAGTGATTTATTTATCTATTCTATTCAGCACCTATTTTATGGCTGAATTATTTTATGAATGTGTGTATTTAATAAAAGTGAAAATTCAAAAATTGAATATTAGAATTCCATTTATTAAGAAATTCTATTTAATTAAATTAAAAAGGAGTCATAGCCCACGGACACAAAATAAAATATCTTTCAAAACTGATAGACATATATATATATATACAGTACATAAACATCCTGGAAACTAAGCCAAGAAATTACCAAATATAGTTCAAGAACTGACTAAGCAAATAAGAGAAAATAAGGTCATTGTGATTTGCTTCTCAGGGACCAATTTTAATAATGCATTTGCCTTAGGTGCAAAGAATAAGGGAGTCACTATCAATGTATTTAAGGAATTATTTCCTATCCCCCTGTTTTTAAAAGTTTTTAACAGACGTTGTCTCCAATAATGTAAATACAACTTTATTATTTTTCTTTTTTCTCTGGTTCTTTATTGAATACATGTAGAATAGGTGTTACGCACCAAGAGGAAAAATCATTATTTCCCAATACTAGAATATTTAATTATCAGTGGTTTAATCCACAATTTTTGGGCATTTATTTTCAGGCAATCTCAATATATACTTTCTTAGAAGGCAAAATGGGCAAGTCTGTATATAGACAACTGGAAATTTGCAAATCTACATAATGAAGCAGCAGAAAGCTTCAATTAACATCAATAGAAAGGATAGATGAGGATACCAACATAAGATCAGCATTTAGAGATCTGAATAGAAATTTAAAGAAACAAGTGAGAATAGTATGTGGAACTGACAAGTCTTGAAAATTATATCAAACAAAAAATAATACTGAGAGGCCTAAGGATAAAAATAATGCCAGTGACTAACCTAATCAGTGACGACTTTCTAAAGAAATGGACAGATATTTTATCACAATGTTCATTAGATTTAATGAATTTAATAGTGCAAACAGAACAGAAAAATATGGAAATATTCAGTGCTGACCTAGAAAAAAGTTGAAACATTCAAAGGTAAATCAGATTATGAAATAAACTGTAAAAAACTCAATGAAAATCTGGAGAAATAAAAAAATTAAATAAAATCCAGAAAACAGAAAAAGTTTATGAGAGACCAAAATGACTACAAAAATAGGATATATAAACATACCCAAAGAAAGAACAGAATAAAGATACTATCTGATATAAGCTCATCAGAATATGAAGCTTCAGACATAGAAGACCCCACTGCAAGATCAGGAGCCAAAGTAAATATCGGCTCATCACAAAGGGGACCAAGAACTAGGTCAGCCCAGGATCATTATCATAGACAGGAGGAGGATTTTTTAGACAAGGGGCAAAATATAAAAAGAGGAAAGAGAAAAGCAACAAATACACAAACAAGACCAAATCGATATCAAGGCCCCCCACATTAAGGACAACCTCTTATAAATTGAAATCAGAGGATCCGTTGCAAATAATTAACCTGTCAACTTTTGCACTAAATGATATACATAAATCTGTTTTAGAAAAAGGCCTTTCGTTTGTTCCTTCATGCAAGGCAGGTCTATTCACTAACATAACTGATCTAAAAAAAATTTGGAAGGAAACTGGCACTTACAGATCAAGATATATTTATGGATATGATGTCACTAGTGGAAGAAAATGAGAATGAAACTATAATACAAGATGGATCAAAAATCTGGAAAAGAAAGAGTAAATTCACTTCTCAAATTAATGATTATCCAAATATGAGTGTATTCGTGCAACAAGTCACTAAGGAATTAGAAAATCTATATACACAAAAGCAAAGATCAATGTATAATCTAAGTATGAAGGAGAATAGGGCACTAAAGGAACTCCAAGAATGTAAAACCATACAAATAAAACCAGCAGACAAGGGGGGTAATATTGTGATAATGGCAAATGAGGAGTACCAAAAAATGTGTGAAAGGATCTTAAAAGATAGATCAACCTATGAGATATTAAGAGAAGATCCTACCTGCATTTACAAAGAAGAACTTAAATCAATCCTGGATAAGGCTTTAATGGAAGTAATAATTAAATTAAATTAATTATAATAATATAATTAAAAACACACATGATTATTTATTGCCAAGTAGTCTGACAATCCCTACTTTTTATGCATTTTTTTTATGCATAAAAAGGTACTACCAATACCAGGCAGACCAATTGTTTCGGGGAATAATAATCTAATTAAAAAATCTAGTTACAGGCATTCCCTCATATATCAAAGACACTACAGACATATTGAGACAACTAGAGGATATAATAGTACCAACTGAAACATAGCATGTAAGTATAGATGTAGAAGCCTTGTATAGCTTTATACCACACACACAAGGCATTGAGCATGTGGGATTTTTCCTAAGAACCAAAGGAACAAAGATGGAACAATTTAACAACTTCCTATTAACTCTTTTGGAATTTATACTAACTACAAATTAGTTTATCTTTGCTGATAAATGGATACACCAAATTAGGGGCACAGCAATGGCGACATCGGGTGCCCCTAATTATGCAAATCTTTTTCTTGGGTGGTGGGAAGAGATATGTGTCTTTGATGAATCCAGAAATTATGTCACAGATAACATCTTAATGTGGAGACGATTTATAGATGATATCATTATATTCTGGACTGGCACAAAAGAAGAACTCTCTCTCTCTTTATAGATACTCTTAACAATAACACCTTAAGATTAAGATTGCCATATGAAATTAATCAAACCGAACTGGCCTTCTTGGATTTAAAAATAGTAAAGGACCAAATGGGAAACATCCGTATGACAATTTATAGGAAAGAAACAGCATCTAACAGCTTATTAGAGTGGTTAAGTCAACATTATGAACCCCAAAAAAGAGGCATACCAAAAGGCCAGTATTTACGTATCCCTAGAAATTGCAGTTATGACATCTCCTTTAAGACAGAGGCTGATAAGCTCAGGAGACTTAAAAACAGGGGTTATCCGGAGATTTAAAAACAGAGGTTATTCAAACAAATGCCTTAAAAGGCTTATCAATATGCCCTAAACACAAAAAGAACAGATCTATTAAACATACAAGAGAAACATGTATCAGAAATAAATCTAGGACAACCTCAGGCATCAAAGGAGAAAACATCAAATGAGGAGGATGACTTAATACGGTGCATACTTACATATGGATATAATTCAGGGGAAATTAAAGATATCTTCTCCAAGTTTTGGTACTTATTGACAGCAGATGAAGATCTGAGAACAAAGATTACCCCACAGAGTTCGATAACCTACAGACGTAGTCCAAACTTGAGAGTTCTCCTAGTACATAGTCCTTTTCAACAACATAAACCAATGAAAAAAACATGGCTGAAACCTCTAGTAGGATGTTATAAATGTGGTCGATGTAAAAACTGTTAATTTATAAAACCAAGCAAAGAATTTACCCACCCAATAACGGGCAAAATATTTCCAATAAAAGATTTTTACAATTGTAAAACCAAAGGAGTTATATGTTACATGGTATTATATTTCCAAAGTATAAATTCTAGAGACTTGAATAACTTTCAAATAACTTAAATAATCTGAGAAGATACAGAACCTCCATATTTTTCCTATATAATGGCAAACATTGAAAGGATGTATTTCAATTACCCAATGTGTCACTACTTTGAATTTTAATGCATTCATTGCACAAAGATACGCAATTGCTGACAAAATTGTATAAATTATATTATTATGTTATTGCATTTTATTTTCTCAAACAATCACCATCACAAACCTAAATACAAAGATTAACACAAGAGACTAAACACAATTAATATTTGGCACTAATACATTTTTCTTTAAAATACACACAACTTTGATATATAGCACCATATACCTTAGGATTTATGACTTTTACCAGATAATTGTAAATATATCACAGCACAAATTTAACATTTACACGTTTTTTAAATAGAACGTTAAAATAAATGGAATTCTCATATTCAATTTTTGAATTTTCCCTTTTATTAAATAGACACATTCATAAAAGAATTCAGGCATAAAGTAGGTGCTGAATAGAATAGATAAATAAATCACTAGAATAAACATGATTTCACTACATAATAGATATAAGAGTTCCTTCATTAACATCTTTCATAAATTAAATATATTTTTAAATTATAAAATAATATATATTGGGAATTTTAGGAGCTCTGTCATAATTCTAAAAATACATAAGGTCTATCATAACAGCATCTCATGAAGGAATATGTATTACTCTTTGGGTCCTTTTATGATAAAAGGAAATATGAATAACATGAGAGCTATTTCATCTTGACCTTGATATGAGCTGGTATCTATTCTATATCAGAATGAATACTTAATACCCAATAGATAAATACATTTATATATAAGGGGAGCAATCAGAAATATAAATTATTGGACAATCAGAAAAATATATTTTTGAAATATAAATAAATATAAATTAACATCAAGTACTACAAAATAGAATATCCTTGGTTCTCTTATTCTAGATAAATAATTTTCAATATCACCAATAAAATTGACACTAGTGATTAATTTCACCATACTACCAAACAAGGTGGATTATATTCTATTTGTTACCCCTATACTTACATCTCACTTGCAAAGACATAGAAGGTAACCATAACAACCAACTTTATTATAAATAGAAGGCTCCGTCGAGGCCTTCGCCTTCCCCTTTGATAAAGTCATGCCCATGTGACGAAACGTACGTCAGGGTTGCGTCTGACATCGAGATTAGGCAGCATTTCCAGTGCAGTTCCGTGATCTATAGAGTCCTGTTACTTTATTAATGTCCTAATTCCTCTATGTAGGAGAGCCTGTTACCACATAAGAGTCTCACTTACTGGCATGTTATGACTTACCTTATAATCCCTATTTTGAAAATTAGGAGGCTTTGTGATTGCGATAGCCTCGGATGGGAACAGAAGGAACGCCATAAGTAGGATACCAATATGGAAGTGAGTGTAGGGGTAATCTGATTAAGGACAATTTCCCCTCCAGATATATACTTTGAATACTCCATACTGAGATACCAGTGTATGTACACTGAGAATATTGCAAGTATTAACTTAATTAACAAAACATTCAAATTGTAACTATTAACAGTGTGATCTAGTAACAAAATTTAAAGAGTCATACCCCACGGATACAAAATAAAATATCTTTCAAAACTGATAGATATATATACATAAAAATCCGGGAAACTAAGCCAAGAAATTACCAAATATAGTTCAAACACTGACTAAAGCAAAGAAGAGAAAATAAGGTCATTGAGATTTGCTTCTCAGGGACCAATCTTAATAATGCATTTGCCTTAGGTGCAAAGAATAATGGAGTCACTATCAATGTTTTTAAGGAATTATTTACTATCCCCCTATTTTTAAAAGTTTTTAATCAAAGTTGTCTCCAATAATGTAAATAAAACTTTAATTATTTTTCTTTTTTCTCTAGTTTATTATTGAATACATGTAGAATAGGTGTTATAGGCACCAAGAGGAAAAATAATAATAATTATTATTATTTCCCAATACTAGAATATTTCATGTAAATGTAATGAATAAATCTGGTTTACCAAATTTAGTGACAATAGCCATGGCATCATTGTATCTTTCTAACATATTGCGAGGAGATCATTGGAAAGAGCATGGCAAAATCATTGCTCTTCAAGCAGGAATGTCTCTGTTTGCAGCCAATTCAGCGACATAATCCATCAATCCACAATATTGTTCTACTCAAAGCTTGATTTGTTCAAATTTGACAACATTTTAATTATTTGCTTTGACTTGTAGATAGGAATCAATAATCCATTGTTGTGTGAGTTTGCCCCCACATAAAATAGGATTAAAATGATCCCGAACAGCAGTTTGTGCCACTTTATATTTCAGAATGGAAATATTGTTTCTAACACAGACTTTACTATTGGGATAACTTTGCAACTGTAATTTTGGTCCCATTTGGAAAGAAAATGGCATATGTCATAGGATCCAAATTACTGCTTCAAATATTTATGTTTCTAAAAGGTTTTTCTTGATTGCGTGGATATATTCTAATATCCCGCTCAAATGGTAGTTCCCCATCATCATTTTTAAATACCATGGCAACCTCATTTGCTGTTGGTAAATTATACCGTCTTTGATCAGTATGGCGATCTCTTTTGAGAACCATATTTACTCTTGGCATTGGCAATTTATGTATTTGCCCATGTGCCTGTTGTTCTTTTTCAACCTCAGCTATTTTTTTGTATGCTTTACAATATGGGTTGTTGGCCATAATGTTATCAAACTGTTCAAAGACTATGGGTAAGCATTGTTTATTTTCAAGAAGCATCATTCGTTGTTCATCAGCTTCCATTGTATCAATGACATGTAACTGTGCAAATTTCCTTTGTTCCCCTGTTTCTGGGTGTAAATGTGAAGTCCGGTGGTATATTTGTCCTTGGACTTTAAAACAGTAAGGACCATGTCCTGGGACATTTTCTTCTAATGTTGCACATATTGAAGCAAATGAAATTGCACTGTTTTTCTTAAAATTGGTGTAATTTGGAAATGTAGGATCACTCATACTTTCTAAATATTCTGGAAATGTGTGTCTTTCTGGAAGTCTTACCTTTCCTTTCTGACAGCAACTAATAAACTCTTCATCAGTTGGTCTTTCTTTCAGAAAATGATAGGCCCCACAAAACTGACAAACCACATTCATTAATCCACAATAATGAATGTCTACTGTTAGTGCTGTAAATATCGTGAGCTTCCTCAATATAGATCTCAGTACAACTTTTTATATCTACATTGGTGTCATCTCTATCAACATTGGAGTCAGGAGGCAATATTGGGTCATTCGAGAATGCTCCAGCTGACTCTTTTTGTGCTTTTTTTTGTCATTTTTCCTTTATTTAGAAGTTTCTGTCTCTTAAATGTTGTGAAGTCTCAGGGGTCTGTGCATCTCTCCATCTCTGCTTCCGTTCCCTTGCCATTCTTCTTTTATATTTTTTCTTATCTTCTGCATTGTCCGCCATTGTAATCTGTTATTGGAAATAGAGGTGTAAGAATTTCATTTGTTTTATGATACATATTTTTTAACCTGTCATATATTCTAAAAAATGTAGTCTGTCTCTGTCTCTGTCTCTGTTATAGCTCAGTTATAGTGAATTATGAAGTAATTAATAAATGAATATCCATTAATCAAATAATCGGAAAGTGTCATGACTGCAAAACCATACACAGGTAATCATGTGTTCCTAAAGAAGGGCAAAGCAAAAGAGCTATTAGCAAACTATAGATTGACATGAAAAAACTTAGTAATATCTGTCTGAAATTAATTAATTAATAAATAAAGTTCTGAAGTGTAATTCTCATTCATGTAAACATAAATGTGTAACCATATATGTATATTTTTTAAATGATTGATTAATTATTCAAATTAATTACATAAATTAATTAATGACAAACTGTGAATAATGTTGATGAAAAAAACACTTAGAGACTTATTAAATTGCGATTTAATGAATTGAATAGGGCTCCATATAACCACAGAGCATATTTTGGTTATGGAAGTTTTTAGTTAGTTAACTTCTATCCAAATGCAAGGTCTTCACTAAATAAGAAGTTGTGTTAGAAAATATGTTGTGCGCTTATATAGAGCTCTATTTAATTGGGCAACTTGCAATTTAATAAGGCTGTTAATCCTGTTTTTATAAAGAATGTCATCAATAATGATACCTGTCAATTAGATGTGATTTCAACTGAAATACTGCAGACGTCACTCTGTGACCTCAGGGAGGTGCAGAGATGATGGATCTGTAAAATGATATATAAACGGTTTGTAAGGTTTTTTTTAAATCCATTTCTGAATCATTGAAAGTATCCTTTTTAATTGGCATACATGGCAAATGTAAATCCTAATCATGAATATATGGCAAAGAAAATGCAATGAAAAATGTTAAAAAGTGTCCTATTATAATAAATGTATTTAAATATTTAACTGCTTCTAAGGTCCTATCCCTGTTAGACAATGAGTAGTAACAGAATGATGAATTAATTAATGAAAGAATACACAAGAATAAAAGAATGTAAAAGTGTTATGACTGCAAAATCTAAACAGGTAATCATGTTTTCGTAAAGAAGGGCAAAAGGAAATAGTTATGAGCAAAGTATAGATTGGCGTGAAACCCTTTTTTTTTGGTATTCCATGAATTAATCAAAAAATCAAGATGTGATGTGGAATTAATCAATAAATCAAGATATGATGTTAAAGTGTAATTTGTTAAAACATTAATAGCTAAGTATATATGTATTCATAATGTTTTTTTTTTCCTTGTAATTATTGATTAATTTTTAAAATGAATGACTTAAATTAATTAAGCAATATCTGTCATCAATGGACTAAAAAAATACTTAATGCTATATTTCTAAAGAATGTCTTTACAAAATCATATACCTGTGAAGTTAATGTTATATCAGCTGAAATCCTGCAGACGTCACTGTCTTGAAGCAGGTGCAGAAATGAAGAATCTGTGAAATGATGTAAAAGAATTTCTAATTTTTGTTGGAATAAATATATGAATAATTTAAAGTATTAATTTTAATTTGCCTACATACAAACATAAAAAGGTAATCATCAATATATTTGTAATTGAATGCATTTTAAAAGATAAAATATGGTCATAATGTAATAAAGGTATTTAAATATTGAATTGCTTCTCAGTTGCTGTCCCTGTTAGAAAATGAGCATGAACAGAATTATTAAGTAATTTTAATATTCTTATAGATTAATTAAATAATTAAAAACTAATATGAATGCAAAACATAAACAGGCAATCCTGTTTTCCTAAAGGAGGGCAAAGCAAAAAAGCTCTAAGCAAACTATATTTTTTTTATTTTTTTTTATTAAATGGAGTTTGCATCAGAACAGAAGTGGATTAATACATTTCAACCATTGGTGAGCAAATATATGCAATGTTCATAGTAGCCATACTTATTGCATCATATTTATCTAGTACATATAGGAATTCCTTTATAATTGTTGTGCTTGGAATTGTACCACATTGCTTAACATCACCTAGATATCCTTTGGTGTTCTCCAAATTTTTTATTTTTTTTCCTTTTATATTGTCTTCTAACATTTTATTCTTTACACAAGTTAAAACAAAAATACAATCAATTATCAACTGGGGAGAGAGGAGGGGGGGAGAAAGGGTAGGTGGCAAAATAGCACACTCACCGTCTCGAGTAACACTGGTCGCAAGTAGGCTCTGGAGCCTCATCCGTCGCCCCCGCGGCCCCCCGGCCCATCCCCACCCCGAGGCAGGGGTCTGAGCTAAACTGTGGCACTATGTGGGGAGTCCAGCCAGGGAGACCAGATATCCAGAAAGCTGGGATAGCTGTGTTGCATGTAATGTGTCAATTTTTCATTAATCATTATAAAGTTTATCCTGGTAATGACATCATTTAGATTTAGTGTAGGGGTTCTCCAGTGTCTGGCAATAGTATGCTTAGTGGCTAAAGTAAAATACTGTAAGAGTGCATTACACTTGGGGGATATGTTCTCTGCCTTCCCTCCTAACAGGCAAACCTCTATTGTGGGTGTTAGTGGGCTATGTGTTAGTTGTGAAAATAGTTGGAACACGTTCCCCCAGAGAGCTTGTGCCTTTGTGCAGTGCCACCAAATGTGGCTAAAATCTCCTGTAGCTTGGCAGCCCCTAAAGCAAAGTCTATTTATCGTCGGGTTAATTTGGTGCATTCTGGATGGGGTGAGATACGTTCTGTGAAGGACTTTGATTGAGACCTCTAGTAGGCTATGGGTAAGTGAGCCCTTGGTCAGATTTCGGCTAATCCTATGCCAAGTTTCTATAGTCAGTTCCCTGCCTAGGTCTTGTTCCCAGTGTGCCATACAGGCGGGTTTCTGTTTTTGTTTGGTATTGTTAAAGCTGGAATACAAGAGACCCAGGGTGCCTCTAGAGTTGGGAATATTCTTACAAATTGTTGATAGCCAGCACTGTTTCGGTGGGCCCCAGTCTTTTGTCAGGGATTCTAACCAATGTCTGATTTTCCTATAATTCCAAAGTTCCCCTGTTGGTATGTTAAAGTTAGTTACCAGTTGTTCGTGATTTACCACTCTATCGTCGTGATACCACGCCCCTATTCTGTTAAGGTCAATAGAGAGCCACCACCTTTTTGAGATTGAGCTCAAGGTCGTCTCAAAGTCTGGGAAAGATTTTATAGAAGTAATAGGGGTGATTGGTGGCGCTAGTTGGTGTTTGGTACAAGCCCAGGTCCACACCGATGCCATGAGTTTGATCATCGGGTTGGTGAGGTACTTTTGTTTTTAATTTTATGAATCCCCGGGTCCCAGATCAGCGTGTCCCTGGGGTCTAAGTTCCCAGTTCTCCATAAAGACCCATATGGGTTGATGTGTCTTTGTGTGGGTTAGTGGCAGGAAGGCCAACTGGGCTGCTTTGTAGTAAAGCCTGAGGTTTGGGCAGGATAATCCCCCTTGGTTTTTGTGCTTATACATCATCTGCCTAGCAATCTGCGGGGCTTTATTGCTCCAAATAAATTTAAATATTATATTATGCAATCTGTCTAGATCTTTGAGATCTAACGGTAGGGGAAGGGACCTGAAAAGGTACAATATTTTGGACAGAATATTCATCTTGATGGCCGTGATGCGGCCCGTCCATGATATGTTTAGCTTTGACCAGCGTTGTATATTCTTTGTTAATTTCTGAAGCAATGGGGGGGTAGTTTGCTTTGTATATTCCCGCTACCCTCCTTGTAATATGAACCCCTAGATATTTGATTGATGTTTTTGGCCAGGAAAAGTTATAAGTCCTTTGCTATTCTGTAAGATCTGTCAATGGTATTCCTACATCTAAGGCCTCGGTTTTCTCCAGGTTAATTTTTAGCCCCGATATCTCCCCAAAGTCACGTAATACCGTCAGCAAGGCCGGGATCGAGCTCTTGGGGTATGTCAGAGTGCATAGGAGGTCATCCGCAAACAGGGAGCATTTGAGGTCTTGGAGGCACCCCTGTCTTGTTCCTCTCCGTATGTCTATAGTCTCCCTGTGTAATGATATAGGAATCACAAAGTTGTGGAGACCATTAGCCAAGGTCAGCAATAATCCGGTTCAGCAACTTGTAGGTTAAACAGGAACAAGCTTTTATTGAAGGGATCAGGAACCAACAATAATCTGGCAAGGTACATTTGACAGGAAGTGCCTTATATAGGCCAAGGACCAGACACCTTACCAGACACAGCTGAAGAGACTTAGGTACTGATACAATTGCTAGCAGAGTCAAGCTTATAAGGTCTCAATGGAATTCACAAAAGGCAGGCTGGCGCAGTGGTAGGGAAGAGGTATAGCAGCCTGGGGACCAGGGTTCAAAACCCAGCAGAGTCAATTCCTCACATTACCCCCGCCTCTATAGGTGCAGCCTCTGGATGCCCTATTACCTGGTTTAGCAGGGTACTGCACATGAAAAGACCGAAGGAGATCAGGAGCGTGAATATTGTCCACTGGTTCCCACGAACTCTCCTCCTCACCATAGCCTTTCCAGCGAACCAGATACTGAAGTTTGTTACGGAAGATCCGGGAGTCAAGAATTTTGTCCACTTCGTACTCATCCTCACCATCCACGAGGACTGGAGGTGGGGCAGGCAGGGCTCGGCCAGGGAAAGTATTTTCATGAACAGGTTTAAGCAGTGCAACGTGAAACACTGGATGTATTTTCATGAAATTCGGGAGTCGCAAACGGAAAGTGACAGCATTGATCTGAGCAATGATCTCAAAAGGTCCCATGAACCTTTGACCCAATTTATGAGAAGGAATCCGAAGCTTAAGATTCCTTGTTGATAGCGAAACCTTGTCACCAACACGATAGACTGGGGCCTCCTTTCTATGCCTATCAGCAGCTCTTTTGTAACATTCCTGAGCCTCCAAAAGAGTCTCTTTCAACAGTGCTTGGGAATCACGTAAGGCGGTTAGCCGGTCAGTGACAGCAGGAATGGGAGTAGTAATTGGGAGACTGACTAGAAAGGTCGGATGGTAACCATAGTTGGCAAAAAATGGGCTCAAAGAAGTGGAGCAGTGTTGGGCATTGTTATAGGCAAACTCCGCCGTGGGTAGAAAATCCAGCCAGTCATCCTGCAGGTAACTAATATAGCACCGCAAATATTGCTCCAAAGTCTGGTTGGTTCGCTCAGTCTGTCCATTACTTTGTGGATGAAAAGCTGACGACAGATTTACATTAATACCTAGATTAGAACAAAAATGTTTCCAAAAACGAGATGTAAACTGCACTCCCCTGTCAGATACTACTTCATCAGGCACTCCATGCAAGCGAAATATTTCCCGAATAACCAGGTCAGCTGTCTGTTTAGCTGAAGGGAGACCACGAGCTGGTATAAAATGACCCATCTTAGTTAACCTGTCCACAACAACAAGAATGGTAGTGTGTTCCTTAGAGGGAGGTAGTTCCACAATAAAGTCCATGGATATAGATCCCCAGGGACGATGAGGAATCGGAAGAGGCTGAAGCAAGCCAACAGGGGATGAGCGAGGAGTCTTATGTCTGGCACACATATCCCAAGAGGACACATACTTCTTAACATCCTCATGATACTTCGGCCACCAAAATGATCGGGCAAGTAGGTCTTGCGTCTTTCGGATTCCTGGATGACCTGCTGGTTTTGAGTCATGGTAGAGACGTAAAAGGTCCAGTCGCACTGACTCCGGAGCAAACAGACGTCGTTGAAAAATCCAAAACCCATTAAGCATCGTCATATGGAGATCACGAGGAGGATCACGAAGAACTGGGTCTTCAGCGTAGCCCTTTTTAATGCGAGACATCAGATCAGAAGGAAAAGTAACTCCTATAAATATATCCTCCGGCAAGATGGTGGTCTTGGTTACGGTAGCATGGGGGGGGGTCAGCTATTCTAGACATGGCATCCGCCTTACCATTCTTGGAGCCAGGACGGTATGTAACCAAAAAATTAAACCTTGAGAAGAATAGGGACCAGCGTGCTTGTCTGGCTGACAGTCTCTTAGCTGATCGAATACATTTCAGATTTTTGTGATCTGTGAGGACAGTAATTGGATGGGTAGCTCCCTCCAAGAAATGTCTCCATTCGGTGAAGGCAGCTTTTATAGCCAATAGTTCTTTATTCCCTATGTCATAGTTTCTTTCTGCTGGCACCATCTGGCGGGAATAGAAGGCACATGGATGTAACAGCATCTTAGGTCCAGTCCTTTGAGACAGTATAGCACCAACAGCTGAATCAGAAGCATCAACTTCCACAATAAATGGTAATTTCGGCTGAGGATGTACCAGGACGGGGGCAGATGTAAACAGAGTCTTTAATCGGGAAAATGCAGTATCAGCCTTATCGGACCACTGAAAAGGAGTCCCCTTACGTGTGAGTTCAGTGATCGGTGTAATAACGGCAGAGAAATTCTTAATGAAACGCCTGTAAAAATTGGCAAACCCCACAAATCTCTGGACATCTTTTTCATTCTTGGGGATGGGCCAGTCCAGCACAGCTTTAATTTTACTTGCGTCCATAGTTAAACCTTTAGGAGTTATGACATACCCCAGGAATTGAATTTCTGTTTGTTCAAACTCACATTTTTCTAGTTTAATGTATAGGTGGTGGGTACGAAGGCGCTCCAGAACTATACGGACCTGTTTTCTGTGGTTTTCAATATTATCAGAGAATATTAGGATATCATCCAAATATGCCACAACAAACTGATCCAGGAGATCTCGTAGTACATCATTGATAAGATGCTGGAAAGTTGCAGGGGCATTACAAAGCCCAAATGGCATTACTAGATATTCGTAATGCCCGTACCTGGTTCTGAAAGCTGTTTTCCATTCATCATTTGGTCTTATGCGAACCAGATTATATGCCCCCTGAAGATCAAGCTTTGTAAATATTTTAGCTGAGCGAAGTCTCTCCAAAAGTTCAGGAATGAGAGGCAAGGGGTAGCGGTTTTTAACAGTGATGTTATTAATGTCCCTGTAATCAACGCATGGCCGTAGGCTGCCATCTTTCTTCTCTACAAAGAATATAGGAGCTCCTGCTGGGGAAGTAGATGGTCGAATAAAACCTTTGGCAAGATTTTCTTGTATGTATTCACGAAGAGCTTTCAATTCAGGCTCAGAAAGGGAATATATACGGCCAAATGGGATAGCAGCCCCAGGCAACAGCTCTATTGGGCAATCATAAGGCCTGTGGGGTGGAAGCTGATCAGCATTCTTCTTATCACAGACATCTGCAAAATCACGATATTGTAGAGGAAGCTTAGTCAAGTTTGTAGCAACCATTTCATTTATTGTTGTGGCAACAGGTGTTACCTTAGTGGGTTGACAATTCATTAAGCAGTGTTCTGAAGGAAAGGACAAAGTTCTGATCTTCCAATCAATCTGTGGGTTATGCAGAGCAAGCCAAGGTACCCCCAAAATCACTGGAAACTGTGTTGAGGTAATTAGGTGGAAAGATATAGTCTCATGGTGATTCACTTCCAGAGTCAACTTTAAGGGCACAGTCTCATGTGTGACCGGGCCCGACGTAAGTGGAGAACCGTCCACTGTCTCCATTAACACAGGTGAAGAATTAGGGATAGACTGAATTTTCCTGCTGCAAATTTAATGTCCATAAAGTTTCCGCCTGCTCCAGAATCTATCATAGCTGTAGTTGAAATTTTATGATCACCACATTGCAACGTGATAGGCACCACAAAATGAGGATGTTGAGTCAACATACCCTCTTCACCATGAGCCAGAGAAAACAAGGGTTGTGTGACAGAATCCAGTTGATCTGCAATCTAGGATTGGTGTCGAATCTGTGCGCCCTCAGCAGCCATAGCTATTGTTCTTTTGGATTTGCTAGGGCAATTGATGGCATAGTGCCCTGCACTACCACAATACAGGCAAAAAATTATGAGTGCGTCGCCACTGTTTTTCTTCATTGGATAATGGCCCTTTTATTAGATTTACCTGCATAGCCTCGGGCTCAGAGTCTGAAGGGGTTTGTGGGGTTGGAGTAGAAATTCTTGAATAGGAAATAGGAGTAGTACTTGGTCTAAAAGAGCCCTGTCTTTCCAGTCTTCTTTCAGAAAGTCTCCGATCGATACGGATAGCCAAACGCACGAATGCATCAAAGTCAGCAGGAAGATCAACACGAGCTAGCTCATCTTTTATAGCTTCTGAGAGACCTTTTCTGAAGTGGAACCTCTGAGCTGATTGGTTCCAGGTAGTATCAGCAACCCACTGTCTGAATTCAGCAGCATATTCAGCCACGGAGCGCCTCCCTTGATGCAAATGAAGTAGAGTGGCTTCTGCTGTAGCACATCGATTGGGGTCATCAAAAACTAGGCACATGGCCTCAAGAAAGTCATTTAGATTACCCAGGACTGGACTGTCCTGTTCCAGAAGAGGGGAGCCCCAAGCCAGGGCTTCATCTTTGAATAGTGAAACATTAAATCCCACCTTCTCTCTGTCAGATGGAAATTGGTGAGGTAACATCATGAAGTGCAAACGGCATTGATTTAGGAAACCCCTAAATTTTTTGCGATCTCCTCCAAACTTTTCTGGCAGGGGCAAGCGGGCATCTTGTGCAGGTGTAACAGTAGCAGCTGAAACATCACGTGCCCTGTAGCTGGTGTACTCACTGTGCATTGACTGAAATTTATTTTTCAGTTCAGCTACCTGGTCCTGCAGCACTTGGATGGTCTGTGCCTGGGTCTGCACAGTTCTTGCAGTAAAAGCAACCTGCTGGACCAATGCAGAATCTGTCCCGGCGGTCTCCATGAAAGGTCCAGATTATTCTGTAATGATATAGGAATCACAAAGTTGTGGAGACCAGTAGCCAAGGTCAGCAATAATCCGGTTCAGCAACTTGTAGGTTAAACAGGAACAAGCTTTTATTGAAGGGATCAGGAACCAACAATAATCTGGCAAGGTACATTTGACAGGAAGTGCCTTATATAGGCCAAGGACCAGACACCTGACCAGACACAGCTGAAGAGACTTAGGTACTGATACAATTGCTAGCAGAGTCAAGCTTATAAGGTCTTAATGGAATTCACAAAAGGCAGGCTGGCGCAGTGGTAGGGAAAAGGTATAGCAGCCTGGGGACCAGGGTTCAAAACCCAGCAGAGTCAATTCCTCACACCCTGTTAGGCCCTGGTAGTTTTAGAGCCGCCTGGGGCAGATGATAATAAGAGCGTAGCAGATTTATGAAGCGTCCTTTGAAGCCAAATTTGGCCAGTGTCGCGTGTAAGTAGGGGCACTCTACCGTGTCAAAGGCCTTTTCAATGTCAAGGGCCAAGAAACAGAGCAGGATACCATCCCTTTGCGCTAGATGTAGTACATTTAAAGTTTGTCTAAGATTGTCTGCTGCTTGTCTGAATGGGATAAAGCCTGTCTGGTCTTTATGTACTAGTTCCGGTAGGAACTTGGAGATCCTGTCCGCCATTATCTTTGCCAGCATCTTAACATCGCCGTTTAGGAGGGATATTGGGCGGTAGTTTTTAGCCTCCAGGGGGTTCCTGCCCTCCTTAGGGAACACCACCAAGTCAGCCCTATTGAGTTCAGGTGGCATGGCTTCTCCATTCAGAATGGAGTTGAAAAGCCTGCATAGATAGGGGGCTAGAAGCCCAGTATATGTTTTATAGTAGGAGTTTGGGAACCCATCTGGGCCCGGGGCTTTACCTAATTTGAGATTTTCAATAGCTCTGAGTACCTCCTCTATTGATATGTCAGAGTTAAGCATGCTTATGTCCTGTTCCGTGGCCTTGGGTAGATCTAAAGATGTCAGATAGGATTGGGTCGCATCTGGGCCTTGTAGGATAGTTGCAGCATAGATTTTTTGATAGAAAGCCGCAAAGGTCTGTTTAATTTCTGTTTGGCTTACTGAGGGATACCCATTTCCGGTGTTAAGCTTCAAAACTTTTTGCTGAAGGGGTCTAGGGTTCAGTCTCCTAGCTAGAAGGGAGCTAGGTTTGTTCGCCTTCGTATAGTATAGGTGGGTGGTGCGCCTCAGTGCTTTGTCTGTCCGCATTGAGAGAGCATTTTTGAATTCCAGTCTACATCTATCTATTTGATGTCTTGTTTGAGGAGAGGGGTTAGTCTGGTTATGTCTCTCTAGTCTTTGGAGTTCTTTTCTGATCTCTGTTTCCCTCTGCAGGCATTGCTTCTTAAAGGCCAAAGCAAGCTTAATATAGGTGCCACGTATATACGCCTTATGGGCAGTCCAGATCCAGCCCATCCCTACGTCTGTAGTGTCATTGATGTCAAAGTATAGTCGTAGGTCTTTCTCTACTTGGCTATTGAATGTGGGGTTGTGTAGTAAAATTTCATTTAGCCTCCAGATAAAAGGGCTTTTCTGGGTCTCGCCAAATTCTATTGTCAGGGTCACCGCTGAATGATCCGACCATGGGCATACATTAATTTCGGCTGATCTAGTCATATAAAAAATTGGCGCGCTTACTAGTATTGTATCAATTCGGGAATAAGATCCATGTACATGCGAGTAGTGAGTATATTCCCGTCTGGTTGGGTGATGCCCTCTCCAGGCATCCACTAAGCCTATAGCATTTAATAATCTCTTAATTTGTTGCATTTTATTTGTGTACTGACCACAGTCTAGGCCCCTAGATCGATCTAAGAGAGAATCTAATGTCAGATTGAGGTCTCCCCCTATTATCAGTTTTTCATGGGCGTTAGATTCAAGTACTCTCAGGATTTTTAAAAGAGTTTTGTGTGGAGATGTCGTCGGGACATAAATGGATACTAGCGTCAGCTCTGAACCTAGAATTGTGCCGGATAGAATAATGTAGTGTCCCTCTTTGTCAATTATTTTAAAGGTGATCTGGAATGGAAAATTGCGGTGTATTAGTATTGATGTCCCCGCTTTTCTGGTTGGTTGCGTAGCTGAGTAATAGTTTGGGTATTCTTTATCCAAGAATGAGGGGATTTTGTGTTGGGCAAAATGTGTTTCCTGCAAGAACAGGACAGAAGGCTTTATATGCTTGTAATAAAGGAAAGCTTTTCTCCTTTTGTACTGTGAATTGAACCCTTTTACATTGTTTGTGGTAAAAGCGTATTCTACACTGGCCATCGAGTAAGTCTGAGTATGTGTTGTTGAGAGCCTGTCAACTTACCCCATGTCCCGGATTGTGCAGGAGGGACCAGAGAGCCAGGGAGCACCAGAAGGAGCCTTCAGGCCCCGTTGCGGGCCAATGTCTTCTCATGCCGGATAGAGCGTGCTGGGGTGGGAGGGGAAGGGAAAAAAGAAAGTTCATAAACAACATTAACCGTAATACATATACACTTACTCCTACGCCAGTCAAAAATTCTGGCATCTGTCGGGGGTAGGACTATGGGAGGCAATCATCCTATAATCCCCTGTTGGAGGGGTATATATAAGGAACCCATTACATAAAAGTAGTTCCTTGTAGCCACTGAGGGGCAACTCATTTAGATCTAACTATAGAGTCTAATAGTCTGGTAAGAGATGAAGGGAAAGTGTCATGGTCTTATCTATAAAAGCTAGTTGGCCTTCTACACTCAGATTGTCTCTTGGATTATGATAAGGCTTTGAAAGGTTCTTTTTTTGTTTATGTCACATTACGTTTCTGATTTGAGTGGTAACGTGCCTCAAATTTTAGGTTTTCAGTGGGCCTCTATTTCCCCTAGTGTCGTCTTCTTTTGGTTTGGGTGGTTCCCTGCTAGTTCATCAATGGGGGCTTCAGTATGGTAGTAAAAAGAGCTCTTGTGAGGCCTGCCTTTATGTTATGTCCTCTGTGGGGGGGGGGGGGGGGGTAAAAGGTCTCTAATTTTCAAGTAGGCAGCCATCTTTCCCTGTTTACTTCGTCTCTTGTTAAAAAAAAAAAAAGGCTTCCCATCGACTCTTGCCTTAGTGTTTAAGTTTGGTGAGTGTCAGTGTTATCTTCCTTTCAAGTCTAGTTATGGGAAGTTTTGTAGCTATATTCTCAGGCTACGACATTTGTAAGGAACAGTAACAACCAGCAATGACTTTTGAACTGTGCTTAAAATGACAAAAGATAAATCTGATACAAATTAGCCTTAAATTCAACAACAAATCATGAATGATTAAACCCTTTGTAAATTAGTCCGATTGGTATGGTACTTCAGGTAGCTCTAAGGGCGCCTTCAGGTTTCTGCCCAGTTCTAGTAGTGGACTTGTGGCTCGTAGGCGTTTCCCACCGAATTTGGGAAAGAGCTCTGATTGCCTTTATTCTGTACTTTAGTCCACTGTTTGGTGGGCGCAGTAGTATTGTTTCGTCTGTGATCCCTCTCTGCGTTGTTCGGTGGATTAGGTGCAAGTCCGATAGTTGTGAGGTTAGAGCGGCATTCCTCCAGGGAGCGGGCTGAGTACATCTTGCCCTTATGTTGAAAAGATACCACAAATGGAAATCCCCATCTATATGGGATTTTATGTGTGTTCAGAATCTCTAGGGCTGGCTTAATTTCCCTGCGCCTCGTCAGTGTGATTGGAGAAAGATCTGCGAACAGCAGTATTGTTGCATTGTATGGGCCCCTGATGTTTTGCTTTTTTCTGGCTGCCGCCAGGATCAGGTCCCTGCCTTGTTGTCTCAGGAATCTAATCATCACATCTTTCGGTACGTCTGGGTTTCTGGGTGCCCCTAGAGCTCTGTGGGCCCTCTCTATCTCCCATACTGACTCTGGTATTTCCGGAATAATGCCCTTGATGGTGTCTTTCAGGTAAGGCTTCAAGTCTTGTACTGCCTTCGGAATCCCTCTCAGTCTTAAATTATGGCGGCGCAACCTGTTTTCTAGGTCCTCAAATTTATCTTCGAGGGTTTCCACTCTGGAGTAGGTCTGCGAGTGTAGCGCTCTGTCCCTCTCCTGGGCTTCAGCAGTCTGGTCTACCATTTCTTCCAGAAGGTGGGTTCTCTGACCCAGGTCATGTATGTCCTTTCTGATAGCATTCACAGTCTTTTCAGTATATGCCTGGAACATTCGTTCTATCAGGGCTATGGATCTCGGTGAGAGGTCCATGTTGCTTTGGGTTGCACCCAGGTCCTCCTGGTCCTCAGAGTTGTCCGAGTGCTCTGAGTTCGCTTCTTGGGTGGTTTCTGGGGTTTTAAAATGATCTGTGATCCTTCTGGTTGCAGTGCCTTTTTTGCATTTCCCCATGTTGAAGCCCAAGGATTAAAGTTACTATTGCGTGGGCAGTCTGTGGCTGATGGTCAGTAGCAGTTGCTGAGGGATCAAAGTGGTGGTGCAGATAAATGAATGGGTTTAATGCAAATCACATTTTAGTCATGGTCTTTGGTTGCTTGTGATCTATCGTGCATGGCTTTTAGAGAGTTGACCCCTCATTTGTGACGCAGGGGGCGGTCAGGGATTTCTCGCCATTTTAAGGTTTACATATAGTGGTTCTGTTTGCAGTCTCTGTTTTTTTGTGTTGAGTGCCACCTGTGTTTTGTCTTGGGCAGGGTCCATCCTTTAGGGAGTGATTGAGGGGCTTTTCTGTGCAGGGTAGATTGTAGAGTAAACCCTTCCTCTTTACTGATCTATGTTTCCACTTTTACCTTTGTGTAATACCCCTGCTTGACAGTTGGAGTGCTTTGGGGAATAGTGTTGAATCGTTTCTGTCCACTAGGTGTCAGTGAGCCTCCATTCTCTGTCTGCCAGTTGCATAGAGTCAGTGTTACATATGCCAGTTTCTCACATATGGGGCCCTGATTCGCAGGGCTGCCAGAATAAAGGTAAGAAGGATGCAATCCAGCCTTATCTGTTGGTGTGTAAGTTGAATAGTGAGTCTTTATAATTCCAGTTTTCTCAAAGGTTTAAGTACCCTAAGTTCAGTGTGGGTTTTCCTTGTTTGTACTTGTTTGTTAAGGATAGCAGGCTAGTTAGATAAGGGGTGTATTAAAAATAGTGTTGTTCTTGTTTTATACTTGTGGAGGAGATGGGGTTAGGGCTGACATGTATCCCTTCTTCTGCGTGCACAGTCCTGTCCTATGCCCTTAAACTGGCCGCCTCAGAGCTCTTTTTTGCAGGAGTGACACTTCAACAGCAAGGGCCTCTCTGACCCCCCTAATGCAGGTAAAGATATAGCCACCCTCTATCTTCCTGCTTCTTTCCTCCAGCCCCACCAGTACTCACTTTACAGTTGGGTCTCCAGGCATAGGGTCACAGGGTTAATGGGTAAAGCTCCTGAGGTGATCCTGTGCACCCACAGGGGCCTGGGCCACCACCTCAGACCTTGTCTCATGCAAATCCAAGAAGGCCACCACCCGATCTTGGGGTCTCTGTAGCTTCCACTGCCTCCTGTGTTGCTCTGACCTGGCCCTTCTGCAGTGTTGCAGTTTCTGGCACAGGGTGCCTGTAGCAGGCGCGGGGCCTCTGAAGCTCTCACCTCCCGGTAAGTCCCTGCAGGAAGGCAGTCTTCTAGTGAGCTGGCCGGGTGCAGGTTTATCTGCAGCTGTGCCTCCAGGGGTATCTTTTGAGGGTCCCACAGGGGAAATGGGTCCCCTCTCCTCTTCCCCCAGTTGTTTTCAGGGTATGCAGTTTAGTTATGATAACTAGGGCAATTTATAAGCCCACTTTTAGTGCTTTAAGCAGGAGCTCACACTAAACCATGACATCGCCATTTATTTATTTTTTAAATGAAATAATGACTAAATGAAGTTATCATGTGTAATTGTCATTCATTGCTAAAACATAAATGGCTAAGCATATATGTATTGATCTTTATTTTTTTGGACTATCGATTAATTAATAAGTACATTAAATAATTAATGAATAAGTGCTGTGTATGTGGAAAAAAAAGACTTAATCATTGTTTGATAGAATATTATCATGAAATCACATACCTGTGAAGTTGATGTTCTATAATGTGAAATCCTGCAGAGGCGACTCTGTGTTCAGGCAGATGGAGATATGATAAATCTGTAAAATGATCTAAAAATCATATTTAATTTTTTGTTTGAATGAATTTATGAATCATTGAAAGTATTTGTTGTCCTTGTCATACATGCATATATTAAAAGGAATTTAAATATTGAATGGCTTACAATGTCCTATGCATTGTCAAATAGACAATCTATATTTTTATAATGATTCCTGATAATTAATTAATTAATTAATGTTGATTGATTTTAATTAATGATCAATGAAAATCAAAAATCCTTACAGCCTCATTAACTTGCGATTAAGGCAATTTAATAGAGCTGTATATAAGCACAGAGCATATTTATTTAGAAAAGTGTTTTATTTATTGAAGACCTTGCTTTTTTGATAGAAGTTCACTAACTGGCAACTGGTAATAAAAATATGCTCTGTGGTTATATAGATCCCTATTGAATTTGGTGAATGTCAATTTACTAAGGCTGTTAATCATTTTCTTGTAAAAAAAAGCATCATTAGATGATATACCTGTAAAGGTGATCTTATTGCAGATCAAATGCTGCAAACGTCACTCTGTGTAGTCAGGTGCACAGATGATCAAACTGTGAAATAAAATGAAAAGCATTGTTAATGTTTGTATGATGTTTAATTGGCATACATGCAAAATATAAGCATGGTATAATAATAACTAAATGCACTATAAAATGTAATAAAGTGATAGAAATATTTAAGCTGTTTTAGGATCCTATTCCTGTGAGACAATGAGCAGCAACAGATAAATATTATTACACCGTAAAATCTACCTATTTTGTTAGGCACTTTAGCACATTTTATTTTATATTCTTAAAAATGAATGGCTAATAAAGTAATTAATCATAAACATTAATAATTCAACATCAACACACCAAAATAAGTGCATTAATAATGATTAATGAAGTAAGTAATAAACATTAATTGTTGAGCAGCAACCCTGAAATGTAAGTCCACTGTGAAATATACATCTTTTTTTAATAATTTTTTTACTAAATGTATTATTATGACTAATGAATTATTAATTACTACTTAATGTCCATTAAATAATCATTAATCAATTAAGAAATATATTTGAAATTGTTAATGATTAATATCTTGATTAAGTAAAGGCATTGCAAAATGGAGTAATGTAATTTTTTTTTATTATTAATATATTTTTTTAAATTACTAATCAATTAATTAATTTACTTTACCTATTTATAATAAATAGCCAGCAATCAATATCCTGAAGAGCTAACAATCTCTTTGGATTTTCCGGTAGCAGAAAATGTCCAGTCAGACTGTCATCACCTGAGGAGAAAGTGTCAGCACTGTGGCAAGTGTGCCCTATATATAGGCTGCGTGCGCGACCCTGAATTGTTAGTTTAGGCGGGAAAGCCCTCATTTCAGATGCGTAATTGTGTAGATTCACGTAAAATGGCGGCGATATTGTATGTGCTACGCGCGTCGGGAGAATTTTGCGTCTTTTGTAACAGTGCTTTTTAGTACCTCGTATGTGCCTTATCAAACTGCAACGTGTCTGGCGGTCTTTTGCGCGCTTCATGGTTGTTTAGCTTAGTTTTAATTTTTTTCGCACAACATTTCTGCGATCCTGGCAGCTCCCCGTGCTATGTGTGATGTTTTTTGGTTTATTTTTAGTGTATTTATTTATTTATTTTGTTTGTGGTTTTTGATTTGCGCGTCTCAGCCGCTAAGTTCGTATTTTTACAACTCGTATTTTATTTTTTTCTAAGTGTTACGACTCGTATTTGGAGTTGTATCCCACGGTCATCATGTGCTTGCGTGATTGATCGGCTAAGTGCTGCAAGGTTTGTGCGGTGGTGTATGACGCCGTAGAAGTACGTGCTGCGAGTTAAGGCGCCGTAGGAGTAAATAGCTGCAAGTTAAGTTTGTGTGGGAGTTTTGTATGGTGTTTTGAGGCGCAGTAGGAGAAGTGCTGCGAGTTAACGATTGTGTGGGGTCGTGTTGTTATTGTTTTGAGGCACCGTAGGACAAAGTGCTGTGAGTTAAAGATTATGCAGGGTTGTGTTGTTACAAAGTGATGCGTCGTAAAGCCCCCCACCTTCCGCAAATGCGGCCCCTTGCTTGGTCTCTCTCTTTGCATGACAACGTTTCGTAGTTTGACAACTATTATATGCAAGACTCTCAAGATTCTTAGGATGCAATGGCAAAGTACCTTTTTTAATAAAAATTGCTATCAGTTTATTGAACTTGCACCTAGATTTATTCATAAAAACTTTATCAATAGTTATACCCCAACTACATATATACATGCAATCTCAGACCAAATAATGAACAACTAGGAAACCAGAGTTAAATGATCAATGTCTCTTATGCCACATATTTCTGAAAAGCTCTGACAGGCCCCTCACTCAACTATTCAATTAACATTTTTTCTGATGAAAACTAAGCTGCAATCCATCTTCTCCTACAGCTGCTGTCCACCGACTCCAATAAATGTAGGAAAGTTCTATTATCCATAGTTGTAAAGAGGGGATACAAAAAAAAGAAAATCAAATAATTAGGAAACCAAAAAATCAGGACAATGTTTTTTTTTTTAAATAATCTCCTAAACCTAACCTGGCCACGTCTATAGCCACAACATTCCAAAAAGAATGAGTCCCAAAAGCATTGGGATTCAACCCAAATTTAGAGAGAGTGAAAATTAAATAGACAGGTACTGAAAACAGAAAGTGATGACCCATCATTATGAATTAGCAAATAACTTACATTTCTATAGTTAGATAGTAATTAAGATTGAAAAAAGCCCTATTAAATTCCCTAAACGTGTAAAACCATAGCTTGTAACGTAGCCCGTAAGACTTGCTGTATTAAATTGGCCCCGTAAAGCAACCCGACAACGACTTGCGTGGTAAGGGCGAATAATCCCTATGGGACGTCGTAAATTGAACTCTGAGGCCGCAAATTATTTGTACTGTCAAGCCCGTAACTGTTAAATTCAAAAATCGCTATTAAATTGCAACAAATCCACTGGCATTAAAACCCATAACCCGTAAATGGAGCCAAAAAGCCAACAGGTACTAGAGCAGACCTGCAAGGGGGTTAAAGTCCTATCCGTAGCACTGTAAATGAAAATATAAACACACTACTGTACTTATAATTAAAGGGAAAGTGATTTTAGGTATTAAAATGAATAGACCACTGCCTATGATTGGGAATACTTGTCCCGAATAAAGTAGGGTTCTATCACTGTGGCTTGAAGTGTGGATATTGGGTTACTTTACTCCACCACATTTATGGTATAGACTCTTGTATGAGCTGTGACGCACAGGACATACTATTACACTAGTGGATACTCTCCTGGTTTCTGCTCCTAACTCACGAGTCAGTGGACGGAGGATCCTATCCTTTTTGAGCTGAAGACCGGGCTCTACTATACCAGGGACGGGCCTGTAAAGCCTATTTCCATACCTCATAGATGTGAGGTTGCTACATGTGAGTGGACATACTTCTAGGGAGCCCCCAGGGAAAGCAAATAAGTTAGGGGTCTTTTGACCGGGCTGAGTGCTAGGGTAGAGGTTAAGGTTCTAAGGGTGGGGCTTAGGGGGAGGTTATTTAAGAGGGTGTTTCCAGCCATTGTGCCACTTGACAGTGACACAGAGTTATGAAACTTTCTTTCCTTCCCACCCTTTTAAGTGTTAATTGTCATGGCATCCCCTATTGTGGATTCAGTGATCCAACAATTAAAAGATCAAGTGGCTCAGAATGGCCCTGGATGGCTGCAATCTGTCGTGGCAGCGGCGCAGATCAAAGGATCCGCGAGCACGAGGCATGCATGCCACAAGGAGGATGGAGAGAGGTCGCCCGGATAGGAGGACGAGACCCCCAGAGAGATTGAGCTTTGTGGTTTTCACCCCTAAAAAGAAGAGACAGAGCGGCACCCCAAAAAGAAGGCTAATGGGAGCTGAAAGAAGTGCAGCGGAGGAAGATGCATCGGGTAGTCGGCGGGACGAAACAGAGGGAGCCCCTGAATGGCCTGTAGAGGACTTAGCGGTGGTGGTGAGAAGAGTCAGGAGGAGAGGAAAGGCAGCAGGAGCAACTTCCAGGTGCAGGGTGCAAGCTGTGAAGGTGAGATCGGCAGGAGCGGAGGTGCGCAGCAAGGAGCAGGTGGAGGAGTCCATGCAAGCAAGAAAGAAGAGCAGTGCGTCGGAGCAGAGGCGGGAGTGATGTTAGAGCAAGGTGAGGAGCTGGTTGCCGCGCTACTGACGAGCAGGTCTGATGGAGGGGAAGCAGCAAGTGATAAGCTGCAGAGGGTAGCGGAGCTGAAATGGGGAAGGAAGAGACAGGTTCAGAACAGGAGTGTGTGAAGGGGGTGAAGAGGAAGGGAAGGAAGCAGAATGCTGAAGGGAGTGATAATTTATTAGTAGAAGGGCAGCAGAGATGAAGACTGAGGAGTGTGGTGTCAAGAGCCAGCCGGGCAGCAAGGGAGCACAGTCAAAGCATTAAATGGAAGAAGAAAGTGCAGGCAGTGAAGAAGGGAAGAAAGAAGAGCTTTAGGATAAGAGGAGGCAGAGTGATGCAGCAGGAGGAGTGAGAATCTGTGCTAGAAGAGGAGGGCAGCGAACAATCAGGCACCGAGCTGGTCAGAGTGGAGGAGTGGTGGCAGTGTTGGAGCAAGAAGATGGGCAAGGTGCAGTGGGCTGGAGAGGAAGAGGATCAGCTGAGCAGGGAGACAGCAGGGGAAGCAGTGAGGAGGATTATGTGGTGTTGTTCTTTGTCTTCTTGTTGTGTGCCAGGACTGGTCAATGACCAATGACTGGTTGGCGAGATGCAACAGCAGGACAACTAGAAGCGAGGCAGCGCCCGCTGCAGCAGGCAGCTCGCTGGTCTGTGCAAACAGGGTTCCGCATGGGACGCAGAGAGAAAAAGGCATTGTGAGTTGGAGGAGAGTGCCGGCAGAGGTGGTAAGCTAAGGCAGACTGCAAGGCTTTATGATTACAGCAAGAAGGGACAGACTTCCTGGTAGGCGTTCATATTCGATCGACAGCAGGAGCAGATGTACGCCCTTCCCAGTTTGGAGGTCCAGGTCAATGATGTGGTCCTAGAGTCGTAGAAGGGAGTACGGTGAGCATGACTGTAGAGAGAGAAGCAGGGAAAGGTGTGCTCGTCATTATAGATATCGTCATGGCGAGAGAAGTCAGAGGGACCAAGTACTGCCTTCCGGTGTGGACAGGAGGGTACGAGGATCGTCCAGGGGAGTGAGAGGTGAAAAGGGTGACGAAAAGCGTGGCATGCGTCCATCCTCAGTCGGAGGAACGCACAACAGAGAGATCGCCAGCAGGAGTGGAGCGCGTCCATCCTCAGTCGGAGGAAAGGATAACAGAGAGATTACTAGCAGGAGTGGAGCGCATCCATCCTCAGTTGGAGGACTGGGTAACATCGATATTAGACCACCTACAGGTGTTACTGCCCCTTTGTTATCTACTGACAGGAGGTACCCTAGTGAGTTTAATGCAAATACACTCAATACAATTGACAATGTTGGTAAGGTTTTCACCACCCTTGAATTTTTACCTATTTTGTTACATTACAGCCTTAAGTTCAATGTTTTGTTAATCTGAATGTTATGTGATGGATCAGAAAACAATAGTCTAAGTTTGTGAAGTGAAATGAGAAAATGTAATAACCACTAACATGTCTGGTAGAATGTTGTTCTATATACACCACATTTTTTGTAAATTAGAACTTTCTTACATTAATTTTATCCTAGATCAACACATTTCAGAGCTAAACTATTAAACTGTTAAACTAATTTTCTTTCTTTGTAATGCATTTCTTTACCTTTTAAAACACAAAATAATAAACAAAAATCTTGGATAAAGTTAGTGCTATAGAATACTGTAATCCTCAGAAAAGATAACAACAGAGAAAAAAATTTGCTTAAAATTCATAACATATATAGTGCAATTTTTTCAGCACAGTTGTTTGAAGAGAAAAAAATATAACTTTTAAGGACTTTAGGTGCTTGTGCTAAAATGAAGCATAGAGAAACATACATAAAATAGCACAGACAGACATTCAAACATTAGAGAGCCATAATGTAGAGTAGTCTATTTCAATTTGTTCCTACTCAGTTACCTCTCTGTTAGCTCTCAGCACCTAGAGAGAGGCTAGAGGAAATGCCAGTCTCTCGGTTTCACCTAAAAGAACAATGAAACCCATCTATGCAGTTTACAAGCACTAAATCTGATATATGAAGTATTGTTGATGCAACTCCTTTAGGCAGCTCCATATGTTAATTTTTGTACGAGGAGGGGGATCTAACCTCATGATAAATACACATCTACTAATTAGCACATTAAAATGTCTAATTAGTGTTCAGCAGCCACCAGAAGACTCTATTTTATGAACAAAAATCACACACGCACTCAACATACACTAACACAAAATAAACTTCCTCATAAAAAAAAACAGATGGGGCAGACCCCAAAATGGTCAGAATGCCTGAACTGGGACCATTGGGTGTTATGCAGTGTATATGATTGCATAGATGTTGCACTTTACCACATTTTGTAGTGTTACAACCTGGAATTAAGACATAGACTGTCCAGTCACATTTTTATGATTACCAGCTAATATCCCGAATACCAACGTGTGCAGCACGTACAGTACTTAGACGGCGTGGTAGTGAGTCAATAAGATACTGGAAGGTTGGCAAGGGTTTCTGGAGCCATCCAGACTACAGTGCATTTGATAGCTGCTGAAAATTGAGTGGTGGAGGATCCATACTTCAAGCTTATGTCTAATATTGTGTAGATCATAAAATTCCAATTAAATACTTTTTATTTCCACGTTGTAACAATACAAAATGTTATAAGGAGAGTAAATACTTATGCAAGGACCGAACTTGCCCACCCCTGCTATATATGATTAAGTAATCCTATATGTTTGTTGTGAAATGTGTAGACATCACAAAAAATATAATAGTTTATCTGTGGCATAACATCTGACTATGTATTCTGATTATTTATGTATTTCCAGAAATATTTTTTTTCTGTATTTAGTTAAATATTGACATGAAAATTACAGAGTCTCTAAAAAATTATTTGCAAACTCATATTGAACAAAGACTAATAGAAATGATGAACCTCTTTTTTTATATTCTCATTTAACAGTTTAAATACTTGTCGGTGGCATTTTGCATTGGGCAGCGCTCCAAAAACGTTGGTGTCATTAGTGCTTTCATGCTAAGGTTCACTGCCCTTTCTTTTGAAATACTGTTAAATCACAGTAGCAGAAAAACCCTGCCAATCCTTTGCCAGTTTTATATGTAATTCTGCGATATGTGTAAACATTACATTTTAAATTTGTGATTATATGAGTTCTTCGGTCTCACTAGATTTAATTTTCTTTACTTGGCAAAATGAGCTATTATTGTGCTAAACACAATAGTAACATTTATAGTCAGAAAATTCAACAATAAAATTTCACATATCCCATGAAATACTAGTTTATCAAACAAAGGGCAGGGATAGATATTGATAAGTACAAATTTTTCTGTGTCTTGTTTTCAATAAGTGAACAAGTACTGTGGCCCTCATTCAATTGAGAATGTGTAACTTACGGGAGCCCCTGAACTAATTTGCTATTCAATTGGTGTCTTTTTGCAAGCCGCCAACGCTCTACGGGTTACAGGCTGAAAATCGCTGCGGTTGTTACTACTATACCTTACAACCCATCTAAGCCTTTGATCTTTCAAGACCGCAATAGTTACAATCACTAAAATCGCTATTTAATTGCTACAAATCCTCAAGCCTGCAAATGTCAAATGTAGGAGAAATTCCTCGGAGTGCTTGACCCCTGTTCGTAGCACTGTAAATGCGAATGAATAATCAATACTGAACTTTAAAAGACGGGTAACGTGTTGAAAGACGTTAGAATTAATTGCACAACATTCTCAAGCTAGTAAATTTGCAATCAAAAATAATTTTTTTGTATGCGTCATTTCAGTGTTATATCAATCTGGGGAATCAATGAGTCAATACATATCAGGCCACCCACATGGACTAGAACATTTTCTTAGTTAATTTTTATTATTTTGTACATTGCAGGATTGCAAGTCTGGTCGCATATCGGACCCCTAAAGGTTAATTGATTGGCATGTATCGTCTATGTTTTACTGACGTAATGATGTGAAGTTACGGCATTGCTTAATTAATCATGGTAACGGTGTGAAATGCTACATACAATTGCATGGCTTATAGTTGGCTCCATAATTGTAGCAGAGTTTAAGCCCGCAGCAAGCCCACAGACATATAGAGCCTCATTCAGTTGAGGCATTGGGAGATGTGGGCCTCGGAAATGGAGGACGTAACATTTTTTTGATATTCAATTGGTGTCTTTTTGTGGGGTTTAATCGGGTTTACGAGCTCCAGCCTCCGATTCATGGCGATGGTTACCATTGCAAGTTCATAACCCTCCAAGCCTTTGATCTTTGATGTCCGCTATTCAATTGCTCCGATTCCCCCTCGCTAACCACCCCACCAAGGCCACAAATGGCAAAAGTCGCTCCACAAGTTATGGGTTCCAAGAATGACTCGCAAGGGCTTTAAAAGCCCTTACGTATGCTGCCCCTAAATGTCCCCTATTCTCCCAACCCCCCCCCCCTCCTAAAGTAAACCCACATGATGCAGGGTTCCTCATCGGGACCCCCGCAGGGTCCCCACATTAACCCTTTGCTGCAGGGGTCCCAATTGGGAGCCCACAGCATTTAAAATTTAAATCCCCCGCCGCAGGTCCTTAACTGGCCCGCTGCACACACATAGTTATCCCAGGCCATGGGGGTGCTGTAAGTACCCCCGTGGTAACCAACATTCCCCCCCTATGCTGCAAGGCCCCATTGGGACCCAGCAGGGTCTCCCATTAACCCTTGCTGCGGGGGTTCAGATTGGGAACCCTGCAACATTTAAAAATGAAATATCCCACCTTGAAGGTCCTTTAAGGACCTTAAAGGTCTTTAAAGTACTCGCGCTACAATTGTTATTAACGCCTGCCTAAAATTAACCCCATTATTCATGGGTGTCTGTACAGAGCCTCAAATGAACCCTGACATTAACTCTATAAGTGCCATGTACCCAACACTACACTATTATCCCCCCAATAAACCAATAAATCCCCCTCTAAGTAATAAACCTCCCTCTAAGTAATTAACCTTCTTAAGTAATTAACCCCCCAAGTAATTAATCCCCCAAGTAATTAACTCCCCCTCTATGTAATTAACCCTATTTAACCATCACCACTATTAAACTGTACCTAATTACCCCTAACTGTACCTAATTAACCCTAACTGTACCCAATAAACCCTAACTATACCTAATTAACCCTAACTGTACCTATTAAACCAATTTCCTATTAACTCCTACCGTATTAACCACTACCCTATCCTATTGACCCCTATCTTATTCTATTAACCCCCTCTTCCCTACCGCATTAACCCATATCCTATGCTATTAACCCGCTCTACCCTATCCTAATAACCCCTATCCTATTTTATTAACTCCCCTCTACCCTACCCTATGATCCCTATCTTACCCTATTAACCCCTCTTTACTCTACCCTATTAACCCATATCCTATTCTATTCACCCCCTCTGCCCTACCCTTTTAACCCTTGCACTACCCACCTAACCCCCTAATAAAATCCTTAGCACCCCACTAAGCACAAAAAATAAAAACACCCACATTCCAGAAAAAAAAAAAAAACACCAAGTACAAAAAATAGCAATCAACTAATTATATGAAAATAAAAACAAAGCATTACAGGGAAACAAAATAAGACTTACACATATAATAAAAAAAGATAGCATAAAATAAAAACCACTATTGAAATAAAAAAAGACATACAACCTGTAAAAAAAGGGTTAATGAGTCCACTGACCTGGCCAAAATGCTGCTCAAGCGGTGATCCCTGATGCCATGGTCTTCATTCTTCTGGGCCAGGAAAGGCCCCTCCAACAAAGTTGTGAATTTCTGAAACACCTACAAAACAAAACATATCATTACAGTAAAAACACAAATACTGACAACCTGTTAAAAAGACCAGTCTTCTGGTCAAGGAATGGCCCCTCCAACAAAGTACCGACATTCTATAAAAAAACTGCTGCTAATGGAGCTCCTCCCTTGAGGGGTAATTAGGTACAGTTAAAGTTTATTGGGTACAGTTAGGGTTAATTAGGTACAGTTAGGGTTAATTAGGTGCATTTAGGGTTAATTAGGTACAGTTAGGGGTAATTAGGTACAGTTAGGGGTAATTAGGGGGTTAATAGAATAGGATAGTGGTTAATAGGGTAGGGTAGAAGGGGGTTAATAGAATATGACAGGAGTTAATAGAATAGGATAGGGGTTAATAAGATAGGGTAGAGGGGATTAATAAAATAGGATAAGGGTTAATAGGATAGGGTAAGGGTTAATAGGATATGGGTTAAATAGCTACAAATAGGGTTTATTGGGTACAGTTAGGGTTAGTTATGTGCAGTTAGGGTTAATTAGGTATAATTAGGGTTAATTAGGTACAGTTAGGGTTAATTAGGTACAGTTATAGTTTATTGGGTACAATTAGGGTTTATTTGGTACAGTTAGGGGTTTATTGGGCACAGTTAGGGGTAATTAAGTACAGTTAGGGTTTATTGGGTACAGTTAGGGGTAATTAGGTACAGTTAGGATTTATTGGGTACAGTTAGGGGTTTATTGGGTACAGTTATGGGTAATTTATTTACAGTTAGGGTTAAATAGGACTAGATATGGATAACTGGGTCTAGATAGGGTAAGGGGTTAGTGATAGTGTTAATTAGGTATGGTGAGGGTTAACTAGGGTTAATTACTTAGAGTGGGATAATTACTTAGAGTGGGGGTTAATTACTTAGAGGGGGTTGATTTTGATTTATTAGTTTATTGGGGTGGAAAATCGTGTACTGTAGAGTAGTGCTTAGACAGGGCTTAATTACAATTGTAGTGCAGGTCCTTTAAGGA
This sequence comes from Discoglossus pictus, assembly GCA_027410445.1. Taxonomy (NCBI): domain Eukaryota; kingdom Metazoa; phylum Chordata; class Amphibia; order Anura; family Alytidae; genus Discoglossus; species Discoglossus pictus. Next base: position 192,281,822 of record CM050163.1, on the reverse strand, counting down.
CCTGCAAGACTGGAAATTTAAATTTTAAATGCTGCGGGGGTCCCTGTCGGGACCCCCGCAGCAAGGGTTAATGTGGGGACCCTGCGGAGGTCCTGATACGGCCCCCGAAGCATAGGGGGGTTAATGTTAGATGACGCGGGGGTACTTACAGTTTTTTGTGTGCCTCAGGCCTTTTAAGGACCCACAGCGGAGGATTCAAATTGTAAATGCTGCAGGAATCCAGACCGGGACCCCTGCAGCAAACGTTAATGTGGGGACCCTGTGGGGATCCCGATTGGGACCCTTGAATGATGGCATTCTTGTGGGGACCCTGCTGGTATCCCATGGGGACCCTGCAGCAAGGTTTCATTTAGGGAGCCTGCGAGAGATCCCGGAGGTTTGATTGACGTCATGATGATGGTCTCATTTACTATTGGCTCTGTCTAATCAGTAGCTACGGGCTTGCTTGCGCAAACCCTGCTCTGCTTACATATGGAACCAGGGTTTACGATTTCGGATCTCGGGCAGCAAGTTGCAACCTTTTTCGATTGAATAGCAACTCAATCGGAGACGAATGGTAGCCCGTAAGTCACTCGCAGACATTCGGCTGTCTGCAATCGAGTTGCGAGCCCTGAATTGAATGGAGCCCATGGCCTGTACAACGCTAGTTGCGGTCTTGCAATTGAATGAGGCTCTTGGTCTCTTGTAACTAGTGTGTTAATGATATATCTCCACTCCTTATCTTTGTGAATAATTTGTGCCTTTACCCACTACGACTTATTTAATAATGTAACTGTGCCATTTGTTTTTGTTGTATTATATGATAGATAAAATTCAAGAAAATATGTATGTCATTTTTTTTGGGTGTAATTTTGTAAAATGTGACTGTTGGTTTCATGGAATTGCAAAGATTAAAAACAGCAGGTCTCTTGTTCCGAACATTAAACCAATTGACATCACATATATAGTTGTCAGCAATACGGGTTGTTGCTAACGCTTGTGGGCTCGCGTAGCACTTAGGCAGGGAGCACCGAAGGTGCTCATCCCTACAACCCCGCATAACTTGTGCATCATACCTAAGACCTGCAGGACTACACATGAACAGAAAACTCGAATACACAATTGACAGTGCGGGACCCGTAGCACTTTAAAAAAAATGCATGAAAAATATGACGACCCGTAACACTTACAAAAGAAAACCGCCACTTAGAGAAAAAAAACACGAGCCGCAAAAAATACGAACTTAACGGCCGAACAACGCACAGCGAAAATCACAAAAAATAAACAAAATACAAAAATAAAAATACATACACAGCAAGGGGGGATACCCACAACATCTGGGAGTGAGGTTACACCCAAATTAAAGTTGAATTTAAAGAGTTTCGCCACTCCAAAATCCCCTAAGCGAGAGAAAAAATGGCCACCGAAACAAACAAAAACAAGGCTACACGACCCCTAAGCATGCAAAACACCACCAGGCACATACAACTTTTACACAGCAACGTACAAGGTATAAAATACACTATTAGGAAGGACACAAAATGATCCACACCCACATAACACATACACAATCTCCTTCATTTTACAACACTAACTTGCACATAATAACATTCACATTACAAAATGCGGAACTACACAGCTAAACAAATAGTTTTCCCTTGCGCACGCAGCCTATTTACACTACACACTTCACACATTGCTGACACTTATACCTCAGGTCACCAAGAATGATAATCTACTTTGTTTGCTGCATCAAAACAGATTGTTAGCTCTTCAGCATATTGCTTGCTGCATATATTCATTACAAATAGGTAAAGTATATTAATTTATGATTTAATTAATTAATTAATTGATTATCATTACAAAATACATAAACAGAAAAAATAAAAAAACACCACCCAACAGTATCACAATAAACTCCAAAGGAGTTCAGCACACGCCTCACAAGGAGCGCCAAGGGGGCTCAGAGGAGCAAAACTACACCAGGGGAGAGCCTCGCAATGAGCGCCAAAAGGCGATCAGCATCGACCTTGCAATCAGCGCAAAAAGGGCTCTGACAAACCAAAAAATACACCAACCCAGAGGCTCGCAATGAGCGCCAAAGCTATTTACACAACCAAAACACTTCTTGGATTGAGCGCCAAAAGCCAATCAGCGCGGACCTTGCAATCAACGCCAAAGGGGCTCTGACAACCAAAAATACACCAACCCAGAGGCTTGCAATGAGCGCCGAAGGTACTCAGACAACCAAAAGACTTACTTTGTGTGCCAAACAGCATTCCCTGCCTTACAATTCTATTGCCGTCACTTTTTTACAGGCAAGTTGCTAGTTATCACTATAATAGTTGTCAGTTTCCAGAACGTTTACAATGTTGGTCACACTTTGCGGCCCATAGGGCCGCAGTTGCTAGCCTCGCAAAGCGAGGCGCGATGTCGACCAGGCACGCAGGACTTAGGCTGCTTATTGCACTGAGAGTCTCGCAAAGCAGGACTTAGGCAGCAATGAGCGCTCATTGCAGGCCTCACGATGAGTGCCGCAGGCGTTCATGGCAAGGCCTGTAAGACTTTTCCGCAACAGCAAGCCTTGCAAAGTGAGGCAAGCAGTTGAGGCAAACAGAACTTACGACCCGTACGACTTAGGACCGAATCCCGTACATACACTATGCGCCTCGCAAAAAAACAACTTTAACGCCCGAACCTCGGGAACTGGAAAGACCTGAAAAAAATAACAAATATGCCTCAAATTAACTTACACATTCACACACAGCACAGTGGGAGAGCCAGGGAGCCTGTGAGTGAGTTTGCAAGTTCATTTGAACCATATTTGCCCTTTTTTCAGGAACGAAAATAGCCTAAGCGAGAAAAAAAAGACAGCTGCCGAAAAAACGCAACACAACGAAAACGAGGCCGAAGGAAGTAAAACTAGCACAAAGGACATAAAAATTGTTCCGAGTGCCCATTACCTCGTATTTTGGGGAAAACAACTTTGCTAGACTTACAATTTTACTCCCGTTATTTTTGATGGGAAATTTTCTAGAACATTTAGATTTGACATAAATAATTAAGTAATACAATAATTAATTAATTAATTAAATAATTAACCCGCTTATACATCTTATGAAGAATGATTTGTGGTACTTCAAGTTTAACTCTTATAAGCCACATTAACAGTTATTAAGTTACTAGTAACTTGCCTTTCAAAAATGACGGAATAATATTTATTGTGCTGAAATGCTACATACAATTGCATGGTTTATGGTTTTGGCTTTCAGCACGTAACTTGCGTGCCTTTTCAATTAAATCACTCCGTAATTGAAGCAGAGTACAAGCCCGCTGCAAGCCCGCAGACATCCGGCCTGTATACCGTGAGTTGAAATTGAATGAGGCCCTGTATTTTTAATTTACTGTTTTATTAGAGAAAATCATATTACAAAGCTTGGTTTCATTAACAGTATAAATTGTATAATGACATCATATAATGTAAATGATAGTCTTTATTACTAATAACAACAATACTGTACAAAGGTATAATAAGTTACACCCTATACATTTTGAAAACCATCACAGATGGGCACCTGAGGCATGTTCTTTCATAATGCGTTAATGGCAAATGTAAGTCTGGATGTTGTATAGAACTCAACACATTTTAAAGCTGTAAATACTTAAATATTTAACTATTTGACATATTGTGACTAGTTTGCGGAGCTGCACTTTCTAATATTTTATCTTTTTTTTTTTATTAATATTTCTCAATAGCCCATGCTGGTTTCACCACTGGAATGTCTGCATCCATTCTTAAAATATTTATTTTGAATCAATGGGGACAGCATAGATTCTTTCTAGTGAGATTCCCCCTTATTTAATATTTATTCCATAATGAATTAGAAAGGGGTTGTTGGGATCCATTTATCCCAACTCTAAGACCACCAGCGCTTAGGCGATGTGCAGAGTAATAGGTCTGATGTTGTCCACTTTATTTGGAAAGTCCTGTTATTGGTCTCCAGTTGAGAGATCTGCGGCTATTTCTCTGGACACTGTTCGATGTCTTAAAGATATGAGAAAAATAAGGGGGGGGGGGGGTGAGAAAGGATAAAGCACAAAATCTTGGGCAGATCACTCAGGGTTTTGACCAATATATAATAATGAGAACACGTACGCCCTCATTTGGAATATGAAGCACAGTTTTGGGCACCAATTCATAAAAAAGGATATTTTAGAACTGGAAAAAGTACAGAGAAGGGCTACAAAAATAATAAGGGGAATGGAGGGGCTAAGTAAGGAAGAAAGACTAACCAAATTAAACTTATTTTCTCTTGATAAAAGGTGTCTAAGAGGGGATATGATTACCCTATATAAATACATCCAGGGTCAGTATAAAGATTTGTCAAGGGAGCTTTTTGTGCCAAGAGGTTTTCGACTGACAAGAGGACATCCTATGAGGTTAGAAGTAAAAAGATTCCACCTTAAAGAAAGAAAAGGGTTCTTCACAGTAAGGGTGGTTAATCTTTGGAATTCTCTACCAAGGGAGGTGGTGACAGCAGATTCAATAGATAACTTTAAAAAGAGATTGGATATATGTTTATTTAAAAAGGGCATTCAGTATCCTGGTTAAGTAGAAAGGGAGTATTGATCCAGGGAGGAATAAGATTGCCAGTAACTGGGGTCAGAAAGGAATTCATTTTTTTTCCCTTTTGAGACAATTGGGATTTTTTTTTGCCTTCCTCTGGATCAATTAACAACTAATCCACATATTGCAGATCAGAGGAGATCTTAAAAGGTTGAACTTGATGGGCTAAAATAATTTTTTTAACCTCAATCACTATGTAACTATCAGCCTTATTAAATTGCAATTAAGTAAATTTTAAAGGGCTCTATTTAAGCACACAGCATTTTTTATTTACAGGTGTTTTTAGTTAGGGAAGACCGTACTTTTGGATAGAAGTACACTAACTAAAAACTTCTGTAAAAAAATATGCTGTGTGCTTAATTAGAGCCCTTTTAAATTTACAGAATCACAATTTAATAAGGCTGCATGTAACTATGTAACACTTATAAGTGAGTAGACTCACCTTTGAATACCTCATAAATATGAGGTATTCATGTAGCTTATTGTCAGATCTCCTTCTGAATTGGCGTCCGTTGCTTCTAGTTCCCACCAGATGCACGTTGTGGTGTTGAGCCTTCATCTATTTGCTCCAATACAGGAGAGTGTTATTATGCTGTTATTTAGAGCGTCAATAGTAAAGTGTGGTGGAGTATATCCACATGATAGTAAACATAATGATTTTGGGCTACATATTTTGGTAGAGATTTGAATCAAAAATAATTTATTTGTTTAATAATATTCCAGTCAAACTGATACAAGTATATTTAGATATATGAAATCTAAAATTAGATCAATGTTGACATTTTCAAATGATAAATCAAACGCGTTTTGTCGCTTTTTGCTGCAACTTCTTCAGTGATAATATACCTTTGATTAGTTAAGTTGTCTCATAGACACAAGTAAAATGTTACTCCGGTGAGAGGACAGTTAAATTGTCTGTTGCCTTTAAACTGGAAATGTCTTACCATTGACTTGAATGGGATATATACCCCTGCAACCTGATTGGCTGTAGGAATGCCACAGCAAGTGGGCAGACTATTACACATATAAACACAGAATTTACTTTATATGATTTCTCACTGAAAAATCCATGTATTCAACATGCTTTTAGTAGATCTATCCAAATTGTGCTGAGGTAAGTAGCCCTTTAATGCCTAATATAAATTGAGATTGTTGATATTTCCAGATGAACCTATCAGCTTGGCTTTGTAAAAATGTTTTTATATGTAAATTTAATTTGTTAATTTGGCCCTGGGTATCTTTACTAGATAATAGTTTGTTTTGACATTGTAATTTCTCTCCGTCAATATAAAATTCTCTTAATGGTTTACCTCTCTGCTTATACATTTCTGCCATACGAGAAATCATTATGCCATGAATATAGGCCTTATGGGCACACCATAATACTGATGAGGATTTAACCAAATCTTTGTTATCTTTAAAAAAGTGTTGTATTAATTTTCTCAGAAAGTTAATGAGTCTAATGTAAAGTCTTTATTTATATGGGTGTAATACTCTCCATGTATCAAAAAGATCAAATCTATTCATTTATCTTACAAATCCAGATGCTAAGTTAGATACTTGAATTCCTGATTTTGTTTTTAAGCTTGATGATCTGTCTGTTAAGGGGTCTATAACCATATTAAAGTCCCCACTTTCTGAACTACTTTTAATATACTTAAGGAACGTTACTTGTTTTTTATTGGGAATGTATATATTGACTAGTGTTATACATCTGCCATTTATAGTACCTGCCCAAATAATGTATCTCCCCTGAACATCTATTTTTCTATTTTCTTCTTGCACAATTCATTTTTTACAAAAAAACAAATTGAAACACCCCTTGATTTGTCATTAAATGACGCATCACCCCTTAAATTAAAATTCTTATTGTTCCTGTAATGAAGCGCTTCCCTTCTTAAATGTGTCTCCTGTAAGCACACAATATCTTTTTACATTTGGTGTAGTTTGCGAAAGCAACCTTTCTTTTAGTAGGAGTATTTAGCCCATTAGCATTGTGAGAAATTATCTTTTTTTTTCTTTTTATTATCACATTTTGCATTAAATCATCTTATCTACATAAATACAAAGAAAAAAGCATAAAAACTAAACAGTTGACAAAACACTCATTCATACCACATACTTTCAATCTATGCCTACTGTCTTATAACTTGGAGTTGGAATAACATATAAGGAAGAGCCAGTAATCTCAAATAGAACTTAGTCACACATTTTACATTTCAGAGGATCTTTGCTAATTAAACCAGAGGACACCAAATTTCTCTTCAATTCTCGATTTTGTTGTGTTGTTAAAACAATCTCATTGCAAGAAGGGATAATATTTCCTTTCCATTTGGAAATAATACACCATTTAACAACAGAAAAAATATGAATAGCAAAAGCTTTCTTGTCCGGCAGCTATTTCTTCTGGGAAAATGTGCAAAAATTATTTCAATTTATATGAATACGATGACTCAATGCAAAATGTGATAATAAAAAGAAAAAAAAAGAAAAACTGCACTGCTTTGTAAATGGAATATAAACCTTTACAATGGCTGAAATTTATTTCAAACAATCTACCCACAAAGGTTTAATTTGTGGAAAGTCCCACATAATGTGAGAAAGATCTCCAACCATTGCACAGTCTCTCCAGCATAACTTGTCTGAAATAGTGTGTGTAATTTGAAATATTTTTAATAGGGGACATATACCACCTATTTAAAATCCTAAAATACACCCCTCTATACGAAGAATGTTTATCTAATCTATTTGTGATTTTGAGAGCTGTATCCCAAGTATCTTTTAAATCCTTTTTCCATAGTTTCATACAAGTTGTTTTTTTATCTTCTATACTCATTCTAATGATGTTACAACATTTAGAGATCATATGTGAATTATCGTGGACCATGATAATTTATTCGACTGGGGTAAGCTTGCTTCTAAGGGTTGTTGGAACCTTGTGAGAAGATACAATTGATACATACTGTTTGTGGATCAACCAACCCTTAGAGGAAACACAAAATGTTTCCTTAATCTGGTCAAAAGAGGCCAATGTCCCTTTAATGTACAGGGAATATTCCATTCCTTGTATATTGGTGTTCCGCTCAAGCTTAATAATGAATTCAGAGGCATTAAAGGACTAAGAAAAGGTAATAAGATGTATTTGTATTGATCCTTTTCCAAGCTATCACATTTTTCCTTATTAATTAGGATCCATCTCCAAATACTTTACATGAAATGCTATCCAGAAATATTAAGGAGTTCAAATCACCACCAGGAACCATTGTTTTTTCAATTTGATACCAAACATACTTGTGCATTGGCTCTAACCATTTTAACACTTTGACAACTATGTTGGCATCATGATATATTTGAAGTAATGGATACGCTATCACACCTTTTATAAAACTTGTTGCAAGAATGGACTTCTTAAGTATAATGTGTTTAGTGGAATGAATAAATGTATCTATTGTAGATTTACATTTTTTTGATCCAATAAACCAGCATGCTAATTGGTATACAGCGTAAAACACAGTTAAACCTTGGCAAAAGAGCCATTTTGGTAACAGGAATCCTTACATAAAATGATGATTTAATTTTCCTCCATCTCCTTATAATCTTCAGAAATTTTAGATCTAAAGCTTTATAATTAATTTCAATCATTTTCTAAACTTCTTTATCAAAGCTAATCCCTAGATGAGTGAATTAATTGGATTCCCAACAAAAAGGGTATTTAGATTTCAAAATTGTTTTATTTTTTAAAGGGATATTCATTGGTAATGTCTCAGATTTCTGAAAATTTAATTTATAGTTGGAAATTACATTATATTCATCAATAAGTGTCATCAAATGTGTAAGTGAGTCAGTTGGGTTGGTTAAGGAGAGAGCCATGTCATCTGCAAACAAGCTTATTTTGTGTTTCCTCTCTCCGATCTTAATTCCCCGGATATCCTGGGAGGATCTTATTGCTACAGCAAAGAGTACTATTAATAATGCAAATAAAAAGGGAGAGAGGGGACACCCCAGTCTCGTCCCATTAGAAATCCCAAAAGTTTGGGAATTCAAACCTATTCTGTCTACCGAAGCATATGGAGCAGTGTACAACGCGCCAATTGCATGGGGACCGAATTTGCCAAAACCATACTTGGCCAAAGTTAAACTCATATAATCCCAACCTTCTCTTTTCAATTATTTTTTTCAGAGTCTAATGACAGGAATAGGGTGGGAGTATTTACATCTTTAGTATTTGCAATCAAATTCATAATTTTTGGACATTGTCAGGTCCTTGCCTACCAGCAATGAAACCCAGTTGATCTATATCAATTAGTTTGTTTATTACAAGGATTTTTGAATAAAATTTAATATCTATATTCAGTAAAGATATAGGTCTATAGCTGGAACAAAATTGTGGATCTTGTTTAGTTTTAGGAGTCATAATTATAGTGGCCTTAACCATTTCTTCTGGTATCTTACTGTCTGTTTTGATTTTATTAAACATATCTTTGAAATAACTGCATATTACAGGTTGAAATATTTAAAAAAAGGAACTGGTCTATCCATCAGGGCCTGGAGTTCTGTAGGGCTTTAAATTCTTTAATATCTTGCTCAGTTATTGGTTTGTTTAATTAATCTAATTCCACTTCTGAGATGGAAGGTAACTTCAACTGGTCAAAAAATAATTGGATTTGAGCTTTAGATGGTTTCTTAAAAGACAACTCATTTGATAAATTGTAAAGTTTTTGGTAGTAATTAGCAAGCATTTTAGCAATATCGCTAGGTAAAGTATTCTGTTTGCCATCGCATAGCAAAAGTTCTATACTTTATTTTTATTTTTTATTTTTTATTTTATTGGCCAATAATTTGTTTATTTTTTATCTTGATGATAAAATAATTGCTGCATGCGCCAAATAGATCTATCCGACAAATGTTATTTGATTTTATTAATTTTAGTTTGTATATTTTCCTATAATTATACCATTGGGAAAGGACTTTGCAGGCTGAAATGCGTCTGATTTTACTTGTTACAGTATATTATCTGCTTTATTTTTTGTTAGGGTAGGATTGTGACCCTATTTTGTTTATGTATTTTCTTACATTTTCTTTTATTCTTTTTTGCTTTTTATATTTTTTTCTGCTAGGGAGATCACTACTTTAGACACACTGTCTACTAGCTGATTTCTGGTTTTGTCTACATACAGAGGTAAGTTCATTGCAGTGGGGTTAGCCCGCCCCAGAAGCATGATTCTATACCATCTGAGTGTGACCGTCTATTGAGAACCAGATTATCAGCATTATAGTAGCTTGCTTCCCTGTATATTACTCCCTATATTAAATTGGTTACCATGTTCACCATCCCCATGTGAGGTACATATTCCACAAGGAGCGATCTCCAATGTAACTCCTATCCATATTTGGAGAGACATAACCCTGCGAGGAGAACGTCTTGAGGACCGATCCACACAGGTGTGTCGAAGCTCAATACGTGTTTCTGATTGTATACATGTGAGTGCATTTGATTTTGTTTTGTGTTAATAAATTATTCCTTAATATACTACACCATTGTGCTTTGGCGCTTCTTTACCCCACACTCTTTTTGTCTTTTTTAATATATTGTTAGAGAGCCCTGAACAAATTTTTTAATAAGTTTACCAATTTGGTTCATACATTTCATTTGTTTTTCATTAAGTGCATATAAGTTGACCAATGTAACTTTGTAATTATTAATATATACCACCCACAAAACAAAACGGCCGTTCTGGTCAGTTTCACAAAATTCCTTCCTTTCTTGATTTTTTCTAAAGGTGGAATGATAAATTGGTTCCATAAAATCTTTTACCAAAATTTGGAGCTTTGACATGTTCCCAATGGGTCTCTTGTAGGAACGCAATATTTTCTTTTTCCTGTTTAAATAATCGTAATGCCGTTTTTATTTCACTTGGGGAATTCAAATCCTTCACATTAAAACTTAGTATTCTGATTGACATTTCAAGAAAAAAAGAGCCCTATCTATAATGAGCTCCAAACTGCTCACATTCAATTACATAGGCATAGCAAAATCTTTTAAATCTTAAACCTTGCATAAACAGATTATTTTTTAATTTTTTAATTCATAATTCCACATATAATGCTAAACAACTAAACAGCTAAGATCTTTCATACTTCCATTCACCATTCCCATCCATTCGATACTGCTATACATATTTTTGTCAGTCGCTTCTGTGGGGCTTTTTCGCTATTGTTCAGAAATGCTTGGCGTATTATCTTAGAAGGTAGCGGTTATAGAACATAATAACCTTTCTTATTTAGAAAATCCTATTATAATTTGTGAATAACCAATTCGTATTTCCTTTTGCTTTAATTTCTCCTCTCCCCTTCTGCCTCATCCTTCTTGCCTTCCCTTTTTCATCATTTCCTTACCCTTTTCCTTCTTTACTCATCACATCTCCTTCCCTCTCCCTCCTCTCTCACTCTCTCTCTCACATTCTCAATTATTTCTATTTAGATTTTTTTTTTCATAAGTACACCCCTCCACGCCCCCTTAAACTATCGGAGGGGGGAGAAAAAACAAATAGAGAAAAGAGTACGAAATCAAGAAATAAAAAAGTTATGTTTGTTGCCATTCTGGAGATGCTAGTTGAAGAGTTTGAGGTGTTTTCACGGAAGGGTAGACCAGAATGTTCCAATTTAATAAGAGATTTTCCCCTTCTTTGATTGAATTTATTTTATGCCATTCTGATACCTTAAAAATTAAGAGGGCAACTGGAAAAGTCCATTTGTTAACAATGTTTTCTTTTCTAAGGCATTGAGTAATAGTCCAGTAAGCTGATCTAAAGAAAAGGCAGGTGATTGATTCCATCAATCTTGGTAGGGAGGACAATAACGTGTTAGATTTATATTTTTGCGAGGAAAAAATAAGGGATATCTTAACTACATCTCATAAATAGTGAAAATAGTACATACTCCAACTTTTCTGTTGAAAAAGTTGGAAAAATGTACTTGTACTATTATCATTCCCTTTGTTCTTTCCCCTTACTTATTTAATTATTATACCATCTAACTATTTAACTGGTATCTTTAAAATTTATTTGTTACTTTATTCAAAATAAATCCTTTCATTTATTTTTTTAATTATTCACTATGTTTACCCATATAAAATCAACTAACTCTATTAACAACTCTTGCTTTGTTAGTGGTTCTTTCATTCAATTGTGTCTAGCTATACAGTTATAAGTGGTTATTTCTAATGAGCTTTATATTTAGTAAATATCCACTTTTAGTCTCAATAATGGGAACTATTTGTGAAAACAATAAAATAAAATGCTTTTCTCATGTCTTCTATTTCCCTAATTTTCTGCTCCACTTTTTGGTCTACATTGACCAAAAACACAATTAAATAATATTACTAATTACCAGTCCAGTTATTTGAGTACTAGTTCTATTTTTCCATCTGGATCAGCTGTTTTCCAAATATTCAATTTCCGGTTCTTCATCAGGATCCTTCCTTCTTGTACTGTATTAACTTTGTGCCAAATCAGGTTCTTCAAGATCATAAGGCCACTTGGATATTTCCATTTGTAAATGATTTCTTCTTGTCGCAAAAGTTGTGTGATAGTTGCAAATTCTTTTCTCTTTGCTAATGTTTATGAGGATATATCTGTAAAAATGTTTATTTTTTCATAACGAGTATCCAAAATTTTCTTAATGTAGCTGGCTTTAACAATTGCCTCACTAAAAAGGTAAAAAAATATTCTCACAATAACATCTCATGCTGCAGATTTGTATATGCTACTTGGAAGTGGTATCCCATGGATCACGTCCATTTTACAAACCTCTTTGGGGAAATCAGGTACTAACTGATGAAACATATCCTATATTTAGCTATATTTTCAGGTATCCCTCTAATTTGGAGGTTATACTTCCTAGAGCAATCCTCTAAGTTGCATATTTTTTTTATTTAACTCCTCAAGGAGGAAGTTTATCTCAGTAGGGAATTATGATCAATGGTTAATTTATCAAATTTGACCCCAAAGTCCTCTGTTGTTGAGTTAATTTATTTAATGGCTTTTGAGTTGTCCATAATTCGATTTTTTAGTTCCATTGTAAAATTTGTTTGGAAATCAATCAACAGTTCTTTCATTTTTGAACAAGTTAATTGTTCCTCTTCTTGGGGATTTATTTCACTACCAATAGAGGATTGTATTAACTTTATAGGTGACTGGTTGGGTGTTTGGTCTATAGTTGAAGTCTCCCCATAAGATACATCTATTGAGTCACCTTTATTTTTTGGAGAAAAAAAGTTTGAGGTTTTTGGGGCCCCATTTTTCCTATATTTCACTTTTGCCTTGATGAGATTGTTGTCTTCTTATTTGACATCTAAATGATCCAATAGAATATGGATAATATCTTTGTTGTATATCTTTTTAAGGGCTATTGTAAAACCCCCTCTTATATAGATATTAAAAAATAACATTTGGCAAACTTTGTATTCTAAAGGGGGTCTTACTATATTTTGACTTTATAATACCTCCATTTAATCTTCTCTCCTCCTTCTTTCCAACCCCCTCCCTGTTTTCTTTTCTTTTCTTTCATTTAAATATATTTGTTTTTGTTGTATTGGATGATAGATAACATTCAAGAAAATATGTATGTCATTTTTTTTTGTTGTTTTGTAAAATGTGACTGTTGATTTTATGGAATTGCAAAATTAAAAGCGGTAGGTTTCTTGTTCGGAACATAAAACCCATTGACATTATACAATATAACATTCAGTTTTGACATAAATAAGTAAGTAATAATATAACTGAATAATTAACCCGCTTATGCATCTTATGAAGAATGATTTATGGTACTTCAACTTTAACTCTTATAAGCCACATTAACAGTTATTAAGTTATCTCATTCTGTTGTCACAGTAATTACACATGTTTGCATGCAATACACAAAGATGAAGCATCAGTGTTCTCTCCTTCTTTTTAAATAGATGGTATACATTTCTCTGTGACTCAGAGATAGCACTAGAATAATTGTCTTTTGGACATCTCCTATTCTTCTTGGCTGTGGTCCACTCGCACTGCGGTACAAAAGGACATTGATGTTGCTTGTCACATTGAAGCTTAACAGAAAAATTGAGTTGCAATCTTTATAATAATTGCATTACACTCTCTAAATTCTTAATTATACACTGTATATTGTTTTATATATATATATATATATATATATATATATATATATATATATATATATATATATATATAAATCATAAAAAGAGAAAAGTACTTTAAACGGGAAACCACATCTGTATCTGATTTTGTGCTTTTGCAATATGATCAGTAGAGGTTTTTATTTTCTCAGTTTTTTACAATGTTTTTAGGGAGAGGTCAGTGTAAATTTGAATGTGATCTTCTTCAGATGTCATTGTGCCTTTCTGTCTAGCAACTTGAAGTGAAACTCTTCTGTAGAAAAGTTGCAGAAACATATTATAATGTCTGTCAATTTGTTGCAGTTTAGTTAAAGCCCTGTAAACTGTCAGGTAACACGGCTGTTAGAGAAAGGCACCTATACATCTTCCAGGAACCTCAGATAGGATCAGATAAACATACATATACAAATACCATGTTGTGAATAAAAAGCTAAATGTATTGATAGTAAGACAAAATACAATTGATTAAAAAGTTAAAATCTGCAAAATGAGTCCCATATTATATTGCCACAATAATAATCATCTATAGCAACCGTATCTGCTGTATTATCTGTCAGGTATCATGTATCAGAAGGTATAGGGGTACTCAATTACCACTGATAATATGGGTCTATCCCATTGGGTGAAAAAATAAGAAATGAAAAATGAAAAAATGATGAAATTTGAAAAATAATAAAATATTGCACTAGCCCTGTAACATTATGGTAGTAGCAGAGCCTACCACTTACTCCTAGATGTGACTAATTAACCCTGCCTAAAGCAGCTACCCCTGTTCTAGTTGTAGAACTTGGGATTCACCATTTACCCCCATAAACTAAATTACACTAAGCATAAACTACACTATATCAACCTACTGCTATCAACAAAAATAAACCAAAATATCGAAAATAAGAGGGATGAACCTGAGTTCTACACGTAAGTATTAAGAATGCTCACAATCCGGCTGTCTAATATCAGCCATTAGATATGTAAATAGTAATAATATCTTCCACAATAGCCTACTTATGATGATCAACAAATGCTTACTGAATTAAATATACCTATAGTAACATACAGTATATATATATATATATGCTAATGTGTAAATCCTATACCATCATTCTAAATCAACTGTGCAATGTATACATGATGCCGAGGCTAAATGCCCCAATCACATATATAGTTTTCAGCAGTATGGGCTGGCTAACGTTTGGTAACGCAACGATAAAACTGCGGGCTTGCGAAGCGGGGGCCGCAGTAACCGCGGGCATAGCGAAGCGAGGGACATGGTAGCGGCCAGGCAAGGAGCGCCAAAGGCGCTCCTTACGGTGGTGGAGATGAGCGCCATAGGTGCTCATCCCTACAACCCTGTACGGGAGTGCTGGTGGAGATGAGCGCCGTAGGCATCATACCTACGACCCGCAGGTCTATACATCAACAGAAAACTCAAATACCCAATTCACAGTGCGAGACCCGTAGCACTTTGAAAAAATCGTATGAAAAAAATTACGGCCCGTAACACTTACAAAACTAAAGCACAACAAACGAAAATAAGGCTACACGACCCCTAAGCACGCAAAACACCACCAGGCTATTTACACTACAGACTTCACACATTACTGACACTTACCCCTCAGGTCACCAAGAATGAAAATCTACATTGTATGCTGCAGGAACATCAAAACACATTGTTAAACCTTCAGCATATTGCTTGCTGCATATATTAATTACAAATATGTAAAGTATATTTATTTATGATTTCATTAATTAATTATCATTAAAAAATACATATATAGAAGAAAAAAAACACAAGACGTCAGGATCGCAATCAACGCCAAAAGATGCTGAGGTTGCTCAGAGTAGCAAAAGTACACCAGGGGAGAGGCTCGCAATGAGCTCCAAAAGGCGATCAGCGCGGACCTTTCAATGAGCACCAACGGGGCTCTGACAACCAAATACCCCAACCGAGAGGCTCGCAATGAGCTCCGAAGACGCTCAGCTCGATGCTCGCAATAAGCGTTGAAGGTACTCACACAACCAAAACACTTGGCAAACAGAATTACATGCCTTACAATTCTATTGCCGTAATTTTTTGACGGGTAAGTCGCTAGTAGATTATAATACACAGTTAATTTCCTACATTGGTTACAATACAGACACTGTGAACTGATATTCAATTGTATTCAGTATATTAGCTGTGCAAACAGACACAATATTAAATCAATACGTATCTCTCAGTGAATGCTCAATGCTCCTTGCCAGCAGTGCACAGCAGTGATGTCATCTCCGTGGGACACGTTTACGGCCAACGCGCACGTTTCTTTAGATGCTTCTTCTGGGGCCTGATACGCTGAGGCTTCATGAGTCTTTTTATAGCAGGCTTGTTTAATTGATTAAACAGTAAATTTTAACCTATTACACTCCTGGTAATCTATTTCTCATATGAGCATTCCTAATACTTATGTGTAGAACTCAGGTTCATCCCTCTTATTTTCTTTATTTTGGTTTATTTTTGTTGATAGCAGTAGGGTGTAGTGATGTCGCGAACATCAAATTTTGGGTTCGCGAATAGCGGACGTGAACTTCATCAAATGTTCGCGAACGGGCGAACATCGGCGAACCGCCATAGACTTCAATGGCCACAATAGTGATGGGAAAGTTGTTTCAAGGGGACTAACACCTGGACTGTGGCATGCCGGAGGGGGATCCATGGCAAAACTCCCACGGAAAATTACATAGTAGATGCAGAGTCTGGTTTTAAGCCATAAAGGGCATAAATCACCTAACATTTCTAAATTGTTTGGAATAACATGCTTTAAAACATTAGGTATGATGTTGTATCGATCAGGTAGTGTAAGGGTTACACCCGCTTCACGGTAACAGACCAATCTCCCCGTTTAATGCACCGCAAACAACCGCAAACAGTCCCTTTGCACAACCGCAAACTCCCCATTTGCACAAGGTTGGATACCAAGCTAGCCATGTCCCGTTCCTTGTCCTCACTGATGTCATTGAAGGTCTCTTCCTCCACCCAGCCACCAAGTGTCTCTGAAAGGTGACAACAAGGCCCCTGGGACGCCTGCTTTGTTTGCTCTTCCACCTCCTCAAAGCCACCTTCCTCCTCTGACTCCTCTTCTTCAGACTCCCAGAGTCTGCGGGCTTCCACTGCCTAGCATGGAATATTATACACAGGTCAGAGTCTGGGGACTTCCCCTGCCCAGCATGGAAGATTATACACAGGTCAGAGTCTGGGGGCTTCCACTGCCCAGCATGGAAGATTATACACAGGTCAGAGTCTGGGGGCTTCCACTGCCCAGCATGGAAGATTATACGCGTTGCATCTGTCTGCGTTATTATAAGGTGTGTACTGTTAAGTAGTACTATTCCTATCGATTTAATCCCTTTTACGTCCACTATCAGGGGACGTGTATATGGCATGGATTTTTGGAAGCGGGAGATGGAAAAAGATGCTTGGTAGGTCCTCCCACTTGAAATTTGGGGCACTGCGCGTGCAATCTAAGGTGCCACCAGATATGAGTGTCACTGTGCACTGGCAAAAGTTGGCAGAGTAGATGCAATAGGCTTCACACACACGCCTGTAGGCAGGCAATTGCTATTCAATCTATTAAAAAAAAGTGTTGTTTTATGTCACTGTACACTACGGTTGCACCAGATATGACGTATCACTGTGCACTGGCAAAAGTTGGCAGAGTAGATGCAATAGGCTTCACACACATGCCTGTAGGCAGGCAACTGATATTCAATCGATTACAGTCAAAAAAGTGTTGTTTTATGTCACTGTACACTACGGTTGCACCAGATATGACGTATCACTGTGCACTGGCAAAAGTTGGCAGAGTAGATGCAATAGGCCACACACACACGCCTGTAGGCAGGCAACTGATATTCAATCTATTACAGTCAAAAAAGTGTTGTTTTATTTCACTGAGCACAATATAAGCTGTTAGGTGTTAGCCTGTCACACACACACGCTGGCAGGCAGGCATATGCAATTAGATTACACAGAAAAAAATTATAAAATAAAATAAATGATGTTCTAGCCCTAAAAAGGGCTTTTTGGGTTGCTGTCCTTCAGATGGAAGGCTCTGGAAGGGAGTGTATGCTGCTGATTGGCTGGAATGTGTCTGCTGACTGTGAGGTGCAGGGTCAAAGTTTCCTCAATGATAAAAAATAGGGGGTGAACCGAAAAGCGCATATGTTCGCCATTCGCTGCGAACACCAACATGCCAAAATCGCCGCGAATAGTCCGCGGGCGAACTGTTCGCGACATCACTAGTAGGGTGATATAGTGTAGTTTATGCTTAGTTTAATTTTGTTTATGGAGGTAAATGGTGGCTCCCCAGTTCTGCCACTAGAACAGGGGTAGCTGCTTTAGGCAGAGCTAATTACTCATATCTAGAAGTGAGTGGTAGGCTCCGCTACCAACATAAAATTACTGGGCTAGTGCAATATTTTATTATTTGTCACATTTTTTCATTTTTCATTTCTTATTTTTCACCCAATGGTATAGACCTGTATTATCAATGGTCTTCTGATATATGATACCTGACAGATAATACAGCAGATACTGTAGCTATAAATGATTATTATAGTGGCAATATAATATGGGACTCATTTCACAGATTTTAACTTTTTAATTGATCGGATTTTGTATTACTATCAATACATTTTGTTTTTTATTCACAACGTGGTATTTGTATATGTATATTTATCTGATCCCATCTGAGATTCCTGGAAGATATACAGATGTCTTTCTCTAATAACAGTGTTTCAGTCCATAACAATTTCTTCTAGGAAGGGTTCCAGTACTAAATACAGAGCTATTTAGCTATACAGATAATACTTAATATCGATCTAATTAATATTACTGAAACTGTAAATTGAACTGGAACCAACTCCCTGGGAATTACTGTATTCAATTATTATGGTCAGGTATCAGCCATCTAAATATCTTCATGGTTTTGTCTCTGGCATCCTTATGCTTTTCTGACACATTCGTGTTCATATATTTTAACACCTTGAACTATTGTCTATTGTCTTTGCTCTTGCTGCTTCTGAATATTACCGTATATACTTGAGTATAAGATGAGTTTTTCAGCCCTTTTTTTAAGGCTGAAAAGGGCCCCCTTGGCTTATACTCGAGTCACCCATGTCTCTCCACCCCTGTGTCTCTCTTTCCCCCCGTGTCTCTCCACCCCTGTGTCTCTCTTTCCTCCAGTGTCTCTCTTTCCCCCAGTGTCTCTCTCCACCCCGTGTCTCTTTCCCTCCCCCTCCCTTATCATCCTCCTCATCCTCAACCCCCCATCCTCATCCTCAACCCAGCTCCTCAACCCCCCTCCTCATCCTCAACCCCCCATCCTCAACCCCCCTCCTCATCCTAAACCCTCCTCCTCATCCTCAACCCCCCTCCTCATCCTAAACCCCCTCCTCATCCTAAACTCCCCTCCTCATCCTCAACCCCCTCCTCTCGTTACCCCTCTAATTACCTCCCCCTCTCCCTTTCCCCTCACTTACCTTCCATCAGCAGCTGCTCCTCCGCTCCTCCACGCTCCTTCTGATTGCATCAGGACCCGGCATATGCTAATGACCTGACGTTGAGGAGGGGGGATGAGGAGGGGGTAATGAGGAGGGAGGATGAGAAGAGAGGATAAAAAGGGGGGTTGAGGAGGGGGGTTGAGGATGAGGAGGGGGTTGAGGAAGGAGGTTGAGGAGGGGGGTTGAGTATGAGAAGGGTGTTGAGGATGAGGGGGGGTGAGGATGAGGAGGGGGGTTGAGTATGAGGAGGGTGGTTGAGGATGAGGAGGGGGGTTGAGGATGAGGAGGGGGGTTGAGGAGAGAGGTTGTGGAGGGGGGTTGAAGAGGGAGAAGGGGGTTGCGGATGAGGAGGGGGGTTGAGGAGGGAGGTTGAGGATGAGGAGGGGGGTTGAGGATGGAGGTTGAGGATGAGGAGGGGGGTTGAGGATGAGGAGGGGTTTGAGGAGGGGGGTTGAGGAGAGAGATTGAGGAGGTGGGTTTGAGGAGGGGGGAGGAAGAGGGGGTTGAGGAGAGCAGATGAGGAGGGGGGTTGAGGATGAGGAGGGGGTTGAGGATGAGGAGGGGGTTGAGGAGAGAGGTTGAGGAGGGGGTTAGGATGAGGAGGGGGGTTGAGGATGAGGAGGGGGGTTCAGGAGGTAGGTTGAGGAAGGGGGTTGAGGATGAGGAGGGGGTTGAGGATGAGGGTTGAGTATGAAAAGGGGGGTTGAGGATGAGGGGGGGTTGAGGATGAGGGGGGTTGAGGAGGGGGGTTGTGGATGAGGAGGGTGGTTGAGGATGAGGAGGGGGGTTGGGGATGAGGAGGGGGTTGAGGAGAAAGATTGAGGAGGGGGTTGAGCATGAGGAGGAGTTTGAGGAGGGGGGTTGAGGAAAGAGGTTGAGGAGGGGGGATGAAGAGGGGGTTGAGGAGAGAGGATGAGGAGGGGTGTTGAGGATGAGGAGGGGGTTAGGATGAGGAGGGGGTTTGAGGATGAGGAGGGGGGTTGAGGAGGTAGGTTGAGTCCACCCCCTCTCTCTCCCCTTTGTCTTTTCCCCTTTGTAGGGAAAGAGACACAGGGGAGGAAGAGGAGGGGAAGAGACAAAGGGGAGAGAGAGGGGGGGATACAAGAAAAGGGCACAGAGGGAACACAAGAGGGGGACACAGAGGGCACAAGAGGGACACAGGGGCCAGCACATTTCCCACCCTCGGCTTATACTCGAGTCACTACGCTTTTCCAATATTTTGTGGTAAAATAGGTGCCTCGGCTTATACTCGGGTCGGCTTATACTCGAGTTTATACAGTATATTTTTGTAGGGTTTGGAAATATTGTAATGATGTTCCAGCTTCATCTGTTTTGATTATTAAGATGTCAGTTCTTTTTCCTATAGAAGCAATATCATTCATAAGATCAGAACGCATATCTTGTATTACTTTCTTAAATAGAGCAGCTATATATTGATTCAGGATTTCATGTTCCTTTTTGTGATTCCTCTCTACCTGAGAGAAGCTCCCAGATTCTTCTGTTTGTAGCATATCCCAGAATCATTCATCATCAGTAACACTGGAACTTGTAGACTTTCTTGTGAAAAAAGTTCTGTTTAGTAATAGTTACATTGTTACATAGTTACATAGTAATTAAGGTTGAAAAAAGACTTTCAGTCCATCAAGTTTAACCTTTTAAGATCTCCTCTGATCTGCAAAATGACGATAAGTTATTAATAAATTAGTTGTTAATTGTTAATTAACTATTAATCAACTATTTATTAATTCATTTTATTTTTTTAATTATTAATTAATCCAGAGGAAGGCAAACAGAAAAAACAAAACAAAGTGAAACTTAGCCAATCTCAAAAGGGAAAAAAAAATTCCTCCCTGGATCAATACACTCTCTCTAATTATCCAGGATAACCCTAAATTCCCTTCTTAATTAGAAATAAATCCAGTCCCCTTTTAAAATTATCTATCAAATCCACTGTCACCACCTCCTGTGGTAGAGAATTCCACAGATTAACCATCCTTACTGTGAAGAACCCTTTTATTTCTTTAAGGTGGAATCTTTTTACTTCTAACCTCAAGGGATGTCCTCTTGTCAGTTTAAAACCTCTTTGCACAAAAAGCTCCCTTGACAATTCTTTATACTGACCCTGGATGTATTTATATAATCTATTCAAATCTCCTCTTAGACGCCTTTGTTCTAGAGAAAATAAGCTTAATTTGGTTTGTCTTTCTTCCTAACCTAGCCCCTCCATTCTCCTAATTAGTTTTGTTGTCCTCCTCTGTACCTTTTCCAGCACTAAAATGGCCTTTTTATGAAGTAATGCCCAAAACTGTACACCATATTCCAAAAGAGGGCATACTAGAGATTTTTATAGTGGCAGAATTATATCTGCTTGCCTTGCTTTTATACCCTTCCTAATACATGCTAATATTTTATTTGCTGTTGCAACTGCTGCTCGGCTTTGAGCACTGTTACCTAGGGGGTTGTCCACAAGTTCTCCCAAATCCCTTTCAATATCTGATACCCCTATATTTGCTCCATTAAGATTATAAATTGCATGGCTATTTTTCCTTCCCAGATGCATAACTTTACATTTATTCATATTAAATCTCATCTGCCATTTAGATGCCCATTCCTCAATTTTATGTAAATCCCTTTGAAGGGAAAGCACATCATTATCTGATTTAATTACCTTGCACAACTGTCTGTCATCAGCGAAAATGGAGACACTACTTTACAGTCCCACCTCTAAGTTATTCATAAATATGTTAAAAAGGAGAGGACCTAATAATGAACCCTGAACCACTTACCACATTAGTCCAATCGGAGTATGTTCCATTTACATCAACCCTTTGCTTCCTGTCTTTTAGCCAGCACTCAATCCATGAGCAGATATTTACTGCAATTCCTGTATCCCTTAGTTTGCACAATAGTCTCCCATGTGGCACTGTATCAAAAGCCTTTGCAAAATCCAAATAGACTAGATCCCCTGAGTTGCCTTAATCCAAGTTTCTACTAACCTCCTCATAGAAACTTAGATTTGTTTGACGTGACCTATCCCTCATAAATCCATGTTGACTCCTACTTATAATCCTGTTCAAATAGACATATTCTTGTATATTATCCTTTATTAATCCTTCTAATAGCTTTCCCACTACAGAAGTGAGGCTCACTGGTCTATAATTTAATTTTCTATTTTGGCCAGTCTAATAGCCTTCTTGCAAGCCTTGTTGATTTCCTTGTATTCCCGTAAAGCAGTCTCTGCACCCTCTTGTTTGTAAAATTTAAATGCCTGTTTTTTACTTTGTATCTTGATCTTTAAATCATTGTTAAGCCACATTGGATGTGATTTACTCCTTTTACTTTTATTCCCACTTGGTATATGGTGACAAGTATGTATATTTAGTAAGGATTTAAATGTTGTCCATTTATGTTTAGTATTGTTACCCATCAGTTCTCTGTCCAAGTCTATACTTTGCATTGCTGCCCTTAGATCGTTAATCTGCCCTTTTAAAATGAAGAGTGTTTGTTGGCCCCTTAAAATTTTGTTTTTTTAATTCAATCTCAAATGAGACTGTGTTGTGATCACTGTTTCCCAAAGGTTGCCCTATTCCAACATTTCATACTATATCGATATTATTTGTGATAACTGATAGGATCAGATTAGTGAGTAATCATGTATTCTGATGTATTTATATATTATATCTGAGTACCAAGATATAATGAGAGAAAATAATGCACAGAAGTCATCAGAATAATCTCTGAGTTTATTTGGGCGGCAGAACCTTATATAGCATAACACACGTCACAGCTAATAGCATAGTTGAAAATAGGGTTAAATTCACATTTGCAAGCAAGTGTCTTTTTCTGTCTAACTCAGCAAAACAATCATTATCTAATCACGACTTCCTATAGATATTTGTGCTCGTTAGTTAGTGAGACAAAGGGAGGAAACAGGAAACAGATGTGGGAATATTACCTTAAACATTTCTACAGATAACCCACTTAAACATTCTAGTAAGATACAAGGAAAAAAACAAGCTGATATACTTTTTATAATCATGATATTCTTAGCCAATTTCTCATAATGAGGAAATTAATATCTAACAGTCCCTCCTCTTATAAATGTATTAAACAAAGGTCTTAAAGCAAGGTTCAGTTTAAATGGTAACATTGCGGGTAACATTGCGGTCTGGCAGTGGAACAGGTTCCAAATAGATGACCTGTGAGGGCACAGTCCTATTCACAGGGCTCACCTTGGTGAGATCAATAGTCTCTCTGGGCTCCTCTTTTTGCAGTACCTGAATATGCAAATATTCCATGTTGTTACCTCTGCCTGAGGTGTAGATTCCAAAAGTATGTCTCCCTTCATCACACTTTTGTATAGCTGATTTTGGCTGCAGGAGGATGGCTCCACACCCCGTGTCAGCTTTAAGCTTCTCTATGTACTTTTGCACTTCATGTGATTAGGTGGGGAGTAACCCCAGTCAGCTCCTGTATTCCATAAGGCCAGTTTCCGGCTAGGACATCTCTCATTTCCATACAGAGAGGCTATACACAAGTATACTGGTGCTTTCCTCACCCTTCCACTACGTCCTCCTCCAAAAAGTCCACATCTAAGTACTTGACATAGGTCTATTTGGTTGGTTCCTATCTGCCCTTCTTTGAACACTAGGGTCACTTGGCCAGTTAAATTGACTTCCATCATGTCTCTTTTCATTCTGTGCATCCACATCTCTCCAATAGATTGCGTCTGGTTGTCTCTGGGTCTTGTTACTTCTTCCCATATGATTATGGGTGCTACTATGCAGAGAGTTATCAAGATGAGGCATGTCAGTGAGATTCTTAGGCCACACCAGTTAGGTCTTTTGAACAGGTGCCAGGACATTTTCTTGGGCCAGTTAAGAACACCAAAACCTGCACCATTCGGTTCTTCACTGGGTTTGAGATGAGTTTCCCCCCCTTTGTAGCCCAGCCTGACTCGCAATGAGTCAGCTAGCAGGTTTTAGGAATCAACTGGCTCAAGCTCTGGCACTTTTACTCTCTTGCAGTGAGTCAGGTGTATCCAGGTGGCTCGTTCGGCAACTTCCAAGGCAGTGGGTGTTTACAGCAGAACTTGGTACGGTCCTTCCCACCTGGCCGATGCCTAATTTTTACGCTTGATTACTTTAATTAGGACCCACTGGCCTGGTTGTACCATGCAGGGTCCCTGCTGTTGCTATGGATGAGAGAGAGAGATGGAGGTAATATCTTTCTTACTTAACATTTTTCTCATATAGTCTGCTAAGTTTTCACTCATGTTCTCATCTTCTGAGATAAATGGTCTATATTATGGTAGTAGGAATTGTCTCCCATACAATATTTCAAACGGGGTTAACTTCTTCCTGCCTGGAAGCATGTGCATGTTTAGCATGACTAACGGTAAACAGTAAAGCCAATTCTTCCCTGTCGCTGCCATCGTTTTCCTCAATTTATTTTTAATGGTACCATTAGTTCTCTCCACTAATCCAGCTGACTGTGGGTGGTACATGCACCTGTATCGCATAAAAATGTTATCATTACCCCCTCTACATCTAGTTGAATGACTGTTCTTCTAAAGGCATTAAGTCTATACATGATTCTAAATTCAACACATCATTTTTTCCTGGCAATTTTGCATCATTATTGCCATACCCATACAATTCAGATTCAAGCAATTCTTGTTCAGCAAATATTTGTAAAGGAGGGGTACAACCTGGTTCTAGTCATTTGTCAGTCTGGTGGTCATCGTCATCCGCTCCCTCTTCCTCCTGGTACTTTCTGTTTCTGCAGGAACGGCCTTGCCACACACGTAACAATTTCCATAAAATTTTCCTCTGCTTCCATCTCGACCTATATATAGGTTGCGCTTTCCTATCAACAGAAGTCATCAAATACACCTCCTTTGGTTTACTATCTTGCTTTCTCTGTTTTGTAAGTAATTTGGTGCTGTATCACAAAGTCATTTATTTCTGTATGACATCCCCTGAGAAAAGTGTTTTTTAGTTGCTGAGCATATGGTCCAGCATCATCATATGGGTTAGGTCTGGCCACCCTGCTATGGCTGTCAAATACTACCCGCAACCTCCCCATATATTGTTCCACACTTTCATCATCTTTTTGTACACACTCGTTTATCTTAGTCCAGTCTGCGTGTTCTATGTGTCTGTCAGCTATTCTGCCTATTAGAGTGTCTACTCATTGGGTCAGTTCTTGTGATCCATATTGCAATGGCTCCCCCCTTGGGTCCAGTGGATTCCAGTCACCTTCACTAAGGATCCAATCGGACCCTAATATCTGCCTCAGACATCTTGCAACCTCAACACCATTTAATTTAAAACTTTACTGCAATCGCTGGAACTTAAGTCTGAAAATTCCCATATTGTCATTTGGGTGGGGGACTCCTTCTACAGCTCTCCTCACATCTGCATCTGTCCATGCTCGGTATACTAGCATTGTGGGTGCAACACATTA
>CM050163.1:191996035-192251035 GCA_027410445.1 Discoglossus pictus | reverse complement strand
CCATCAATAACAAGTGATGCATGTGTCACAGGGCATATAGCCTATAATTGTGGAGAGGTCCTAGCAAGAAAATCTATAACTCTCGTCTGAATGTGCAAGATTAACCTCTATGTGAATATAATAAAAAAGCAAAAATAGTGTTAAGAAAGTGAGTAAATGGGTCTTTTCAATTCTATTCATAGAAGAGAGACAAAGAAATAGACTAGGGACAACCGCTGTTAAAGCTAGTATAGCTAGTGTAAAATCCCTTAGGTGTAAATGATGAGAATGGGGATAAAAAATCTATATTTCTCAATGTTTGTTCAGATAAATGGAGTAAATGAGAAACCTTCATTTAATCCCCTGGGTGTTTGGGCCCTCAATTTATAGATCCATCTTGCCTCACATTGTAAAAGTTTCCTTTCAAGGTCTCCTTTTCTTGGGCCTGGTTCCACATTATCAACCACACAGAAACGAAGAACATTACTGTCATTGTTATGATAGTATTTGATATGGCGTGCAATAGGTGTGTCATAGAAGTTGTTAATGGCATATATATGTTCACCTATTCTACGGCGCAGCTGTCTATGGGTTTTGCCTACGTAGATTTTATTACAGAGGCATGTTGCCACATATACAACCCCTGTAGATAGACAGTTGTAAAATTTGTCAATCTCAAATGTCTCCTTACTTAGGATATTCCTGATAGTATCAGAATCATATCCATAGGTCATAATACACCTTGGTGTGTTTTCTCCTTGTCTATCTGTTGGCAGTTTCTGTTTTGATTCTCTGGAAGTGGTTGTGTCTGTCCTTTGAGTCTTGTTCCTTGTATGAACATTGAGCAAATCTGCTCTGTTACAACTTAGGGCATGTTGGTAGGCCAATTTTAGACATTTTTTAGGATAACCTCTTTCCTTAAAACGTAGTCTTAGTTTGTGGGCTTCAATTTGGAACTCATCCTCTGTACTGCAGTTTCTTCGGATACGCAGGTACTGTCCTTTAGGGATACCTCTTTTGATGGGTTCATAATGTTGACTTTCCCAGTGTAGTAAGGTATTTGTCGCTGTATCTTTTCTATAAGTAGAGGTAGAGATGTTACCATCATTATCTTTATAGACTTTTAAGTCAAGAAAGTTTACCTTCTCTTTGTTGATCTCATGGGTAAATTTTAAACCCAGGGTATTTTCATTTAGAGATTTCATGAAGGTTTCAAATTCCTTTTTTGTACCTTCCCATACAACTAGGATATCGTCTATGTAGCGACGCCATAGTAGGATTTTGTTAGTCCAGTTGGTCTGTGTTTCATTAAAAACACACTTTTCTTCCCACCACCCCAGGACAAGATTGGCGTAACTTGGGGCACATGGTGTGCCCATGGCTGTACCCTTACATTGATGAATCCATTGATCTTTAAATGTAAAATAGTTATGTTTGAGTACAAATTCAAGAAGGGTTTTATTCAAGAAGGGTTTTATAGGGCTTCAACATCTATGCAAGCTAGCCAGGTATGTGTGGGTACATTGAGATCTTCTAGTTGATTAAGGATGTCCATGCTATCCCTAACATATGAGGGAAGGCTTATCACTGATCCCCTTAAGTGATAGTCTAAAAATAGGCTACAGTTGTGTGACAAGTTATCTGTGCCTGAGACTATTGGTCTGCCTGGGATCGGTTTAC
This sequence comes from Discoglossus pictus, assembly GCA_027410445.1. Lineage (NCBI taxonomy): Eukaryota > Metazoa > Chordata > Amphibia > Anura > Alytidae > Discoglossus > Discoglossus pictus. The sequence continues at coordinate 192,249,376 of CM050163.1, read as the reverse complement.
TTTTTTTGTGTACCTTGGGTAGTGCATAGAAGGTAGATATGACTGGGAATTTGGGCAATAAAAAGGTGCAAGTGCTTTCATCTAAAATACCATTGGTTTTAGCTTTGTCCAAGATATTTTTTAGTATCTTTCTGTATTCTATTGTCGGGTTTTTGGATATAACTTCATAAGTGGTGCTGTCTTGAAGGATCCTATTGCACATTTCTTTATATTCTTTACTTCCCATGACTACTACATTGCCCCCTTTATCTGCAGGTTTTATTTGAATTTCTTTATTTGCTCTCAGTTCTTTTAATGCTTCATGCTCTTCCTTAGAGAGATTGTATTTCCTAGTTATCATTCTCTGATCAATCTGTTCAATATCATTACACACTTGTTGTAAAAAGACCCATATATTAGCATATTCTTTCAGTTGGGGCGTAGGCGTTTACACGCATACGTGCGTCATCACGCACAACGCTGTCCACGCCATACTAGGAAGTGAAGCCATGCAGCATTAGCGTCTTTATTAAGAAACATGGCACTAGTTAGGTAACTCATTCACAAGTTAGTATGGTGTACTTATAAGTATCCAGGACCAATGTATAGGCCACTTGATGTCAAAGAAGCCAATATTAGATACCATGAGATACGTTTACCCCAAAAAAGGGAACTAATAAGGATATACTAGCCCATAACAAGAGTCTATCCCTTCAATGAAGGTATTAATTTTGCCAAATACTAGTTATAGACCAGTATGTGGATAAAAGAAGTTATAGCAAATTAGGATTGGCATGTTACAATCCCAGGAATTATATATAGGAGATATCTCAATGAATAAGTCTCCTATAGCTCTTATATAGAGATATCTCAATTATCTGGCTTCTTACTCACATCAAAGGCAGTGCCTGCTTCCATCTACCATACTATCTCCAATATTTTTCACAAAAGCCAGTCTGCACTAAATGCCCTTTGGGGTAAACTATATACAATAGACTGGGTGATATATTGGTACAGAGTTACCTGTAGTGGAACATTACATTTCTCCTCTAATATTTTAGAGAAAGTTCCAGTCTCTATATATTTGTCCAAAAGTGAAATTAATCACTATTTCTCAGAGGAGACCTTTCTTTTTCCATTGTTTTTAGAGTGTTTTTAATCTTCCTTTTTTTATTTTTCGTCGTTGTTACTATTCAATTATGATTTAATAAACTTGTTGGCCAAATTGTAAATAAACCCTGTTCACAATTCTATTTAATTCAGTGGAAAACACTACAAGGGAACTCACTCCCTAGGATTATAAGTATAGAAACCTAGTTGTACAACTCTTTTACCTAATATCACTGTTAGGCAAGGACCTGGGACATACACACACATGCAAATGCAGCAGAAATTCATATACTCACTGTCAGTTCGTTGTATGCTGTGCCTTGTCATCCCTCGAAAAAAAAAACCCACCTTGCCTCTGTGGTCCAACTGATCGTATATATCAGGCCTGAGGTCTTTCTCAAGGTAAGGGAGTCCTCAGCGACATACCCACCGTGCACGGTAAAAGGAGTTTTGCTCCATCCGAGGAATGATAAGGGAAACAACCACGGCTCGAAGGACCAAAATTATAGGATCAGATAAGTGAGTAATCATGTATTCTGATGTGTGTATATATTATATCTGAATACCAAGATATAATGAGAGAAAATAATGCACAGAAGTCAGAGTGTCATCAGAATAATCTCTGAGTTTATTTGGGCGGCAGAACCTTATATAGCATAACACACGTCACAGCTAATAGCATAGTTGAAAATAGGGTTAAATTCACATTTGCAAGCAAGTGTCTTTTTCTGTCTAACTCAGCAAAACAATCTTTATCTAATCACGACTTCCTATAGATATTTGTGCTCGGTAGTTAGTGAGACAAAGGGAGGAAACAGGAAACAGATGTGGGAAGATTACCTTAAACATTTCAACAGATAACCCACTTAAACATTCTAGTAAGATACAAGGAAAAAAACAAGCTGATATACGTTTTATAATCATGATATTCTTAGCCAATTTCTCATAATGAGGAAATTAATATCTAACAATAACTAAATCCAAGATAGCCTCATTACTAGTAGGCTCTTGTATAACCTGGGCCAGATAATGATCCCTGACTGTACTGAAGAACCTGCTCCCCTTAGCTGAACTGCTGGTCTCATTTACCCAGTTTATATCAGGGTAATTAAAATCTCCCATTATTAGAGCTTGCCCATGCTTAGCTGCATTTCAATCTGTAACAATAATTGTATTTCCTCACTATCAGCTATATTTGGGGGTTTATAGCATACTCTTACTAATATTCTTTTGGAATTTGCTGCCCCGCTATTTAACTCTCCCCTTAAACATTCAACATTACCGCTAGTTCCACCATAAATATCTTCTCTGACTATAGGCTTAAATTCAGGCGTACCATACAGAAAAATCACTCATCCTCTTTTACCATTGCCCCTATCTTTCCTAAATATGTTATAACCATCCAGATTAACAGTCCAGTCATGAGATTCATCCCACCACATTTTGGTAATGCCTATTAAATCCCATTTTTCACTAATTGCTAATAATTCTAACTCTCCCATTTTTTCTGGGAAGCATCTGGCATTAGCAAGCATACACCTTATGTTATGTGAGTCTGTAGTTCAGAAGTGCCTGCCACTGTACTTGAGTTACGTAGTACTACCTCCCTATTGACTATACTACCCCGACCCCCGGGTCCTCCCCTATGAGTTGTTCATCCCTTATCCCCTCTACACTTTCTACCCCATTACTTTTATCTAGTCCCTCCCCACCTACTAGTTTAAAAACTTCTCCAGCCTTTCTACCATCCTATCCCCTAGCACAAAAGCTCCCTCGTCATTTAGGTGCAATCCATTCCTGCTTTAGAGATTGTACAGAATGAGAAGTCAGCCCAGTGCTCTAAAAACCCAAACCCCCCCTTAGTGCACCACATCTTTAACCACGCATTAACCTCCCTAAGCTCCTTCTGCCTCCCTGGGCTAGCATGTGGCACTGGAAGTATCTCAGAAAATACTACCTTAGAGGTCCTTGCCTTCAGCTTATAACCTAGTTCTATAAAATCATTATTTAGGACACTGCATTTTCCACTAACTTTGTCATTGGTAAACATGTGTACCAAGACCGCCGTTCATTTCCAGCCCCTCACAATAATTTATCTACCTGATCCACAACATGCCGAACCCGAGCACCCGGGACATCGCAAACTGTTCGATTGCTGGGATCTGGGTGACAAATCACCCTATCTATCTTTCTAATAATAGAGTCCCCTACCACAAAAACCTGTCTGATGCTCTGCCTATTCTGCCCTCCCACTCCTCCAGTAGAACTGTTCTCCCGGCTGTTAGAGGGAACAGTTCTATCTGGCATTGCCATTTCTGAATGGATATCCCCAACAGTTTCAATCAAACTGTCAAATCTGTTGGTGTTTGCCACCTCAGAACTGGCCTGCCTCCTCCTGTTCCCCCTTAAGCCCCTTCTAACTGTAACACAGCTACCTCCCTGGACATCCTCACTAGCCCCAGCTTCACCCTCCATGCTAGGCCCAGCTAAACTGTGCTCAGTGACTCCCTTTCCAGTGGAGCAAAATCACTAAGTGCTGCAATTCTCCTCTCCAGTTCTCCAATTTGAGCTTCCAGAGAGGCAACATGCTTACACCTCTCACAGAAATATGGACCCTGGATCATCTGTTTCAGTATTGAATACATATGACAGGATGTACACTGAATGAGGTTGCCACTGGACTGATTCATAATTATTATTATTGTCTACAAAAATTCAGTGGGAAAAATAAACAAGAATAAAAATAATAATATAATTGTATAAAGTTTTATAGAAAAAAAAATATATATATATATATATTCACCCTCTTTTCTTGATACTAGAATTGTTTGCAAGCTCACAAGTTCGCCCCTTCTCATGTTTATATTAACTTCTGCCTTCTCACCTTTGCAGATTATCAGCCTTTACTTGTAAAAAGTAAAAATCCACTTGCAAACAGACCCAAACAGCTCACAAACCTTTATAGTAGTTTACCACAGTCAAACCACACCCATCTCACCTGGACACAATTTGTGCACTCTGCAGATTATCAGCCTTTACTTGTAAAAAGTAAAATCCACTTGCAAATTCGTAGTCGTAGTCTTAGGCATTTTTTGCTGAGGAGTAAGCAAGTTGAGGCAGCATTTTTTAGTTTATTTATGTCAGATTTCCCTTGTTAATCGTTTACTCTAAAAAAACAATCCTTGTAATACTGCTTCTGTTCCACTAGGTGTCAGTGGTACCATAGACAAATTCCTGTGAATTTTAACCTATGCCTGTTGATATTTTAATCTGCTTGAGTTACGGCTCACTGTAGCGTTCCTTAGATCAGTAAAGGTTATACTAACGACTGCTGAATGTCTGTTTTCTGTTTCATGCAATTCACAGGGACTTTTATGATATTTTCCTTTGCTTTTATTTTCTCTTATTTTTTTATTTTTTTATGTCTACTTTGTATTTTCTTTCGTTTTCTGCTTCCCCTCTACTTTTAACTGCTTATATTACAATATCCTTGTCTATCTAACTTTCCCGCCATGTTGCAGACGGCCTTCCTGCTCTGTGGTTATTGTTCTTGCATAGAGAGTCCCGACGAGGTTGCTGCAGACTCCTGTCTTCTTTCACTCACTGATGAAGGCTCTCAGATTGCACTGATCTATGGAGTCTTACTTTAAGGAGATCTACCTTGTAGTATATATCACTGCTTGCCTCCTTTTTTTTTATATAATAGCTGCAGCTATGATGTTGGTATTGGAACAGTCAGCATGCTATGGGCGGCTGCCTTATATTGAATTTGTCCCCCGATTATGAATTTTATATATGTTTATGCCTTTTGTTCTTTGTAGGCAGCAAGAGCTAGAGCTAAACATGTCCAGCTCTTGTCACTGCTAGTCACGCCCCATAAACTCTCATGACAAAGTCACTAATGAAAAAGTCTAAGCACTACACAACACTATTAACCCTAACTATACCCCATTAACCCCTTAACCATAACTATACCCAATTAACCCATACTAAAACCTATTCAACCCTAACTGGGCCTATTTAAACCCTTCAAGATCTATTTAACCCTAAGTGGGCATATATAAACGTAACGGGGCCTATTTAACTCCTTCTAGACCTATTTAACTGTCCCTATTTAATATCTGGACCTAATAACCCTAACTGGGCCTATTTAACCTTAACTGGCCCTATTTAACCCTAACTCAGCCTATTAACCCTAACTGTGCCTATTTAGCCCTAACTAGGCCTATCTAACCCTAATTGGGCCTAATAACCCCAACTAAGCCTATTTAACCCTAACTGGTCCTATTTAACCCTATCTGGGCCCATTCAATCCCTTCCAGACATATTTAATCCTATAATATAAGCCTATTTAACCCCATCACTTAGGGGGTCTATACAGACCCCTGTAAGCCTCTGTTTTCCCCAATCAGTCCCATAAGAGTCTATGAAGACCCTCATAGGACAATAAGAACCCTATTATTAACCCCATAAGTGCCATGAGGGTCCTCCAGGACCCTCATGACACTAAGTATAAACACTACACAATTCCCCCCCAATAAACCACTAAAACTTAACTAACCCTCCTCTACCCTAACCTATTAACCCCTACCTACCTAACACTTACCCTAACCTATTAACAGCTACACTACCTACCTAGCCCCCTATTAAACCCCCACCCCACTAATTACACAAAATTAAAAAAGCTAAGTTACAAAAAAATAAAAAAACTATGTTACAAAATAAAAAAGAACATCACAACCCCCACTACAAAAAAATAACATTACACAACCCCCCACTACAAAAAATAAAATAGAATTACGCACCTCCAAAGAAAGTGCATACACAAATATACATAACATTGCAATACAGCAATGAATACAGTACAAATATACCCCTAACTACATACTATTAACCCCGTAACTACAATAGATTTCCCCCTATCTACAATGCATTTTCCCCTATCTACATTACATATCCCACTGATTACAATACATGACCCCCATCTACAAAACCTTACTCGATATATAAAACATTACCCCCTATCTATAAAACATCACCCCATCTACAAAACATTACCCCATCTATATAACATTACCCTCTATCTATAGAACATTACCCCTATCTACAAAACATTAACCCCGAACTACAATACATTAAACCCTAACTACAATACATTACCCCTATCTATAATACATTAAACCCTATGTACAATATATTAAAAAGCCAAAATGTAACCTAAAATAGAATAAATAAGACTACTTACCTTTGCAGATGTCCCTTCAGCGACGACGGTGTTCCCAGCACACAGCACACCCCCTAAAAACAAAAAACAAATTCACATTAGTAAAAAAAAACATTCTAAATATTAAACTTACCTTTTTGCGATGTCCCAGTCCTTCTTCATGTCTTTTCCATCTGGTGCCTCTGGAAAAAAAAAAACATTCCATTAGTCACAAATACACATACACATGAAAACACAATAAACATAATAAATATAAAACTACCTGTCTGCAATGTCCCCGTCCTCCTTCTCTTCTGCCCCGGCTGGGCCCTTGCCAAAATCTCCCGGGAGGAGCTCCCCGACGCTAATGAAGCTTTTAGGCCTTCTTCCGGTACAAAAAAACGGAATGGCGCCTTCTGATTGGCTGAAATGCCTGCCAATCAAATTTAAGCCAATCAGAAGGTGCCAAGGTGTGAGCCAATCAGAATGGGATACACACTATATTCCATTCCGATTGGCTGATGGACCTGTCAATCTTTTTAAAACCAATCAGAAGGCACTATTGCCTTTAGCCAATCACAATGGAATATACCCCCATGGGATGATTTCCTGAAGTCATCTGCGCCTTCTGATTGGCTGTTGTCGCTGTCTATCAAACTGCAGCCTATCAGAAGACGCAGATGCCTTCATCATTCTGTGGGGTGTATCCCATTCTGATTGGCTGAAGGCAATGTGCCTTCCGGTTGGTTTCAGAGTGACAGGTTCATCAGCCAATCAGAATGGGATATAGGGGTGTATCCTATTCTGATTGGCTCACACCTTGGCACCTTCTGATTGGCTGAAATTGGATTGACAGCCATTTCAGCTAATCAGAAGGCGCCATTCTGTTTTTTTTTTTTACCGGAAATAGCAATAAAAGCCTCATTAGCGTCGGGGAGCTCCTCCAGGGAGGAGCTCCGTAAATTTTTTTATTTTTTATTTTACAGCAGCGGATCTTGTCAAGGGCACGGACCGGGGCAGAAGAGGAGGAGGACGGGGACATCGCAGACAGGTACGTTTTATATTTAGTATGTTTATAGTGATTTTATGTGCACTGTATGTGTATTTGTGACTAATGTAATGTTTATTTTTTCCAGGGGCACCAGCCGGAGAAGACAAGAAGAAGGACGGGGAGATCGCGAAAAGGTAAGTTTAATATTTAGAATGTTTATTTTTACCTGTTGTGTTTATTTTTTTTAGTTTTTAGGCGGTGTGGCTTGTGCTTAGAACACCGTTGTTGCTGAAGCGACATCTGCAAAGGTAAGTGGTCTTATTTATTCTATTTTAGGTTTAATGTAGGCTTTTTAATGTATTGTAGATAGGGTTCAATTTATTATAGATAGGGGTGATGTATGGTAGTTAGGATTTCATGTATTGTAGTTAGAGGGGGATGTTTTATAGATGGGGGAAATGTATTGTAGTTAGGGTTTCATGTATTGTAGTTAGGGGTTAATGTTTTGTAGATAAGTAATAATGTTTTAGAGATAGGGGGTAATGTTTTATAGATAGGGGTAATGTTTTTTATAGATGGGGTAATGTTTTATAAATAAGGACAATGTTTTGTAGATGGGGGTAATGTTTTGTAAATAGGGGGTCATATGTTGTAGTCAGGGGGATATGTAATGTAGATAGTGGGAAATGTATTTTAGATAAGGGGAAATGTATTGTAGTTAGGGGGTTATTAGTATGTAGTTAGGGGTATATTTGTACTGTATTTATTGATGTACTGTAATGTTATATATATTTGTGTATGTATTTTCTTTGCAGATGCGTAATTCTTTTTTATTGTTTGTAGGGGGGGGGCGTTGTGTAATGTTCTTTTTTATTTGTTGTTCTTTCTTATTTTTTGTAGTGGTGGGGTTTGTAATGTTCTTCTTTTATTTTTGTAGTGGGGGGTTTGTAATGTTCTTTCATTTTTTGTAGCATATGTTTTTTATTTTTTGTAACTTAGCTTTGTTTATTTTGTGTAATTATTGGGGTGAGGGGTATACTATGGGTTAGGTAGGTTGTGTAGGTGTTATTAGGTTAGGGTAAGTGTTAGGTAGGTAGGGGTTTACTAGGTTAGGGTAGTGGGGGTTAGTTTAGATTTAGTGGTTTATTGGTGAGGGAATATTGTAGTATAGTGTAGTGTTTTTCCTAGTGTCATGAGGGTCCTGGAGCACCATCATGGCACTTAGGGGTTAATAATATGGTTCTCATTGTCCCATTAGCATCTTCATAGACCCTCATGGGACTGATTGGTTTAAATAGAGGCTTATGGTGGTCTGTATGGATCCCCATAAGTGATAGAGTTAGATGGAGGCTTATGGGGGTCTGCATAGACCGCATAAGGGATGGGGTTAGATGGAGGCTTATGAGGATCTGTATAGACCTTTTACAAAAAGGAAAGAAAGACACCCTTTTTTTAACAGATTTGCCACAAATTTTTTTTGAAACTTGGGGATCCCAGTCCCAGGTTTTTCCAAACCCAACAGTAATTTACAGTAGGACATGAGTGGACAAAGGAAATTCCAATTTGGCAGAATAGGAATGCAGTAGGTATTTTATTGGGTGATGATGTTATCAGCGCAGAAGGAATGATAGTTTATCTGTGTAATAATGTACTGTGGATGGATACTAGAGGGAGGAAGCATGTTATGTTAGATGAGTCTTTCCTGAGTCCTGTGGCAACCATTATATCAGTTCCTTCCGAAAGGGTGTGGCTGGACACTGGTAGCCACTCTGATCTGAGGAAATTGGTTCTGGATTTCCCTGAACATATGGGCTCAAAATGAAAATGACTGTGAAATACTGAGGGAGTAGGCTAACATTTCTCTTTTATTACAGAACCAGCAAACTCTCCCTAGTGGGTACTGTATTAGGGATGGGTTAATTTGCTATACAGAGCCACAGGCCAAACTTCTTTTTGTAGTCCCGAAGCATTTACAGAGACAAATTATATAGCAAATTCACTCTCTTTTGGGACACATTGGTCACAGTGCCTTCGAATACTACGTTAGACAGAAATATTTTTGGCCAGAGTTAGCAACATTAGCTCAACAGTGTATGCAAGAATGCCTTATCTGTGCTCAGATAAATCCACGCCCTAAAGGACAAAGACCAATTCTCCAGAGGGTACCAGTAGCTGATGGTCCCTGGAAATCTATTCAGTTTGATTGTATAGGCCCACTTCCACTATCAAAGGGGGGTCTTAGATATGCCTTAGCCGTTGTGGATATTTTTTCTAAATGGGTTAAAAGCTATTCTTCTTAGGCGTGACACTGCACAAGCTGCTGCAAAAGCATTATGGGAACATGTGTTTTCAAGGTGGGGTTTTCCTGAACTCATTGAGTCAGACAGAGGTACACATTTTACTGGACAGATAATGCAAAGCCTCTGTGCCCTACTGGGAATACAGCAGAGATTCCATGTTCCGTATCACCCACAATCCTCGGGTATAGTAGAACGCATAAATCGAACCATTAAGTCTAGGTTAGCCAAAATGCTTACACAATATGGTAATTCTTGGGTTACACACTTACCAGCAGTTCTAATGGCTATTAGAGCTACACCTGCCACTGCTACTAAATGTTCTCCCTAAGAGCTCATGACAGTGAGACAGATGGCTCTAGGCCACCCAGGTGATCCACCATTGTCCACTCCCCTGAGAGAAGCCATGTCAAATTCAGAAGCAGGTAAGATTACTGCTACATTTTGCTGCCTCTAATATGGCCCCAACTGATTGTAAAGTGTCAGCTAAAATTCAAACTTTGTTTGAAATGGGGGGAATGATCATGATTACAAATTGTAATAAAAATTCTCCATGGGAGGGTCCAATTGGGAGGGTCCCTATGTCATTCTAGATACATTAGGTACTACAGTGCTTAAGGTAATAAGATCAAACCCTAGAAAAACCAGAAGGCAGCCTGGTCACAAATGGGTCCATGTGGACCAATGTAAATTGTACAAAGGGACAGAAGTCCCAGATGTAGATATTTCTGCTAAGAATTGATACTTGTTTGATCTTTGCAGATTTGGCAACGCGAAGTCAACATGGAAGATGATAATGCATTTGTTTTGGGGAATTTTATGGACAATGATATTAATATGTAATAATCAGGAAATTGATGGACCAAAAACTACCTCTTCCACAAGACAAAGAAGATCAAGTCATACACAGATGATCAAGGCACGGACAAAGATATGGAGCAATGACAATTTGGAAGAACCATGTTTTGATCAACTGACTTTAAGTGGGGGTGGGATTGTGGACATTGTTGGGACAAAAAGCCATAATAACATTAGTGGATTTTGGAGGGACAATCTAGGTAATAAAAGGGACTGGGAATGTTAATGGACAAACTGGGGAAAGGGGACAATAGGTCTGATAGGTAAAGGTATTAGGTTTTCTCTTAATTTTCAAAACCCTGTTATGCTCATGAATCAGCAAGGGTATAGCATAACACAAGTGATCACTAAGAACATGACCAAAGAAGGTGTAAAATTGGAGGTAGTGGGATCCAACCGGAGTGAACAAGTGAAGGTAACATTAACAATAGATGAAGGGAGGGAACCTACAACAAGAGCCCCTCCTCTGACCTATTCTACTACCCTTGCTCCACCAAGGGTAGATATCTATGCTGACAATCCCATGTGTGGGGATAAGAAAGTACTTTCCCAGTGATCCCTTTCAAATTAGTGCTATGAACCCCACACCAATATTGAGAGATGTTACATTTCAGCTGATTTCATGGAGAATAAGGTTGACATATTGGCTAGTTTCTAAACAGTTTAAAAATTGTTCCACAATTACAGCTACTATGGAAAGGTCTTTAATTAGATGGGTAATAGGTACCAGAAAAAGAAGTAAGAGGGATATTGTGGATACAGTGTTGGGAGGTGTAGGAACTGGTCTAGGGGTTGTGAATTCTATCAATATTTCCAGTCTGACTACAACCTTACAGTCTGAGGGTTTGTTAAATTCCAAAGGGTTACAGACACAACAAACCATTAATACACTTGTAGATGGACTGGCAAAAGCAGTGATAGATATACAGGGCCCTGCTGTACAGCATATTCAGGAGATATTGGTAGCGGTAATTGGGAGGTTAAGGGAAGTGTCTTGGGATTTTGTATGTTTTTCCATGCAAACCGAGCTATCAATTGATTTTAAGATCCCGGCGCAAGCTATGGATAATAACAATACCCCTTTGGGAGGTTGGCAGCAAGCTGAAATTAACAGGTTTGCTGCTGACCACAAAGAGTTATGGGTGAACAGTTGGCTGGGTTGAAGGGAAATATATGCAGAGCTAATTCATTAGGACCAACCAGGGGAACATACCGAAACATCTATCATATGACATCATTGGGAACTCCAGTAACAGAATCACATGTTTTACTTCATGAGTTAGAGTTTCCCAGCTTCATAGTAAATGGTACCACCATAGAACAAGTAGATGTGGAAGGTTGCATGAGATTTCTCACCAAAATCTTATGTCTACCCAATCAGGTTAGAACAGTATTTGATTCATGCTGGCATAACCATTCATACTGCCAAGGGTTTGTAGAAAAGGTTAAACCCCAAGATATGATATTCCCCTTAGGACAGGGAAAGGTGTGTTTTGTTTAGTTGAAACCAAGGGATGAGATAAACATATGGTTTAAACATTGTATATCTAGGGAACAGATTACTCAGGGAATTTACTGTGTCATAGACTATCCGGTGAGAATAAGTTCACAGCAGTTTAATCTCACAGTGCCACAGATATTAACCTACAATAAAACCCTGGGGTCTCCTCTGATTGTACCAATTGTATCAGACAACACGCAGAAATGGGTAATGCAACTTAAAGATGATCATATACTGCTCAAACACCTACAACATTTTGGAGAAAGGGTACACATACATTTTCACCATCAACAGCAAGAACTCCAAAGGATTGAACATATATTTTCTGATCTGTAAAAAGGCATCCTGGTGGCAGAAATTAGTTAATTCGTTTTCAAAACACTCGTCATGGGGTTCTGCTTTTGGAAATATGATATTACATCCATTCATAATTGTGTTAATATTGTCTATATTATGTATTATTGTTCAGATATGCATGTGTTGCTATCTAAAATCCATGATAGCACGTATATATCATTTGTACTATGGTATACCTATTGAAACAGCTCTAGTAAAATAGCAGAAACACACACATAGCGGGGTTTAGGAAACTTTTCAAATGAATCATATACTCACTCTTATACTCTTCTTAAGCTTCTATTGGAATGAAAAGGTTCATATGTCTTTCATTGACAAAGGGGGGATGTAATACCGGCCTGGCATCAAGAATTATGGATTACAGAATTATCAGCTCTTATATATACCTGAGTTGCCACATATAGGTGCATTCTGTTATACAACCACATGATGGCGATAGCCTTGACTAAGTACAGTCTAATTCAGAGAATTAGCAGAAGACCATATATGGTATTCTTGAACGCATGGGTGTGTGTAACTTTGAGAACCGGATATCTCTAGTTTTCCATGTGACCGAAGGAATCCTTTGTGTGGACAGCTGACCAGTGAGGGGACTTTGGGAAGGACATGTGACCTAACTGACCAGTAAGAAGCAAAGGACATGAGTATGGGGGTGGGATTCAGAATACAGGATATAAGTAGCATACCAGGTGGTTTCTGCCCTCTCTCTCTGGCACTATTCAGCTATCTGGAGCTCTGCTCTCTTCACTACACTGTGAAGGCCTGGTAAAGTATCCTACTCTCATACACACACATGGACATAATTGGTAGCTTTAGAATGCCTTTCTGCTAAGTTAAGAGATGTTGTTTCCATAGTATTATCATGTATTATTAATGTATTTGTATTAATTATTGTGTTTTAATAAATGCACATTTTGTAACCATAAATCTGTAACGCCTCTTGAATATATATTTTTATAAGTGTTATCCGTGGAAGGCAAGAATCTCATAGGATGAGATTAGAATGATTATTATAATCATAATTAATATGATTATGAATAATAATATTGTAATTAATTAATTTAATCGTTTTTATAACAGATAATTTAACAGAATACAAGCAAATTGCTAACAGTGACAAAAACACAGCAAGAAATTTTGACAATTTTATTATAATTGAACAATCAGGAAGTATCAGTCTGCACTGTTAGTGTTTTAAATATGTTTTAACTTTTCTATTTTAAATACGTGAATAAAAATTTGACTTTTTAATCTAAAATCTTTTTTCTTGACATAAAGAATTTATTTGAGGAATGTATTCAATAAGGGAGTCTAGCTGGTCAAAAAAGGGTGTCTTTCTTTCCTTTTTGTAAAATGTCTAAATATACATCCTTCCAGTAATTGGCATATATCATTAATGAAAATATGAATAATAAGATTTAAAATTATAAAAACAGTCAGTCTTATTCTACTCCCAATTATTTATTTTCTTCCGTTATTCTCAAAAAAACTGATCTGTATAGACCCCCATAAGTGATGGGGTTAAATAGGTCTAGATGGGGTTAACTAGGCCTAGATGGGGTTAGATTGGCTAAATGGGGTTACATAGGCTTAGATGGGGTTAAATAGGGCTAGAAGGGGTTGCATAGGCCCTGTTAGGGTTAAATAAGCCCAGTTAGGGTTAGATAGGCGCAGTTTGGGTTATAAGGTCAGATAGGGTTAGATAGGCCCAGTTAGGGTTACATAGGTCTAGAAGGGGTTAAATAGACCCAGATAGGTCCAGATGAGGTTAAATAGACCCAGTTAGGGTTAAATAGGCCCAGTTAGGGTTATTAGGTCCAGATTGGGTTAAATAGGCCAAGTTAGGGTTAGATAGGCCTAGTTAGGGTTATTAGGTCCAGATAGGGTTAGCTAGGCCCAGTTAGGGGTAAATAGGTCTAGAAGGAGTTAAATAGGTCCAGTTAGGGTTATTAGGTCTAGATAGGGTTAAATATGCCCAGTAATTATTAAATAGGTATATAAGGGGTTAAATAGGCCCAGTTAGGGTTATTAGGCCCAGATAAGGTTAAATAGGCCCAGTTATTGTTAGATAGACCAAGTTAGGGTTATTAGGTCCAGATAAGGTTAGATAGGACCAGTTAGGGTTAAATAGGTCTAGAAGTGGTTAAGTAGGCCCAAATGGGGGTTATTAGGTCAAAATAAGTTTAAAACGGCCCTGTTAGGTTTAAATAGGTCTAGAAGGGGTTAACTACGCCCAGTTAGGATTATTAGGTCTAGATAGGGTTGAATATGCTCATTTAGAGTTAAATAGGCATAGAAGGGGCTTATAGAAGGGGTTAAATAGGCCCTGTTAGGGTTCAATAGGGTTTAGTATGTGTTAATGTGGTATAGCAAGGGTTAAGGTGTTATGGGGTATAGTTAGGGTTAATAGTGTAATGTAGTGCTTAGGCTTTGTCATGAGGGTCCTGGAGGACCCTCGTGGCACTTATAGGGTTTAACCTAAGGGTTAATAGTGCCCTAAAGCAGTCTATATAGACTTCTATTGGACTGAGAGGGTCATTTTAGTCTCATGTGGGTCTATATTGACCCCCATGAGTGATGGGGTTAAATTTAGGTGCCATGGGGTTTCTTATAGTACACCCGTGGCTTGGGGGTAACCATTAGGCCCTTCAAGGACCCGCGGTGGGAAATTCATACCCCGTTTATTAATTCAAGCACGCGGACTCTGGTAGGAAATGTAAAAACCATAGATGCTGCGGGTTTCACGATCAGTCACGATCGGGACCCATGCAACAAGGCAAGGGTTCAATGTGGGAAGCCTGCAGGGGTCCCATTTGGGAGCCCTGAAGCAAAGGTTTAATGTGGGGAGCCTCCTGGGGTCCTGATTGGATCTCTGCAGCAAGGGTTAATGTGTGCAAATTGCAGGGGGCCCAATGGGGACCCCTGCATTATAGGGTTAATGTGTGCATCCTGCAGGGGACCCGATAGTACCCCGGCATTATAGGGGTGATGTAGGGACACTGCAGGGATCCCAATTGGACCACAGAATTATAGGGTTAATGTGTTCCCCCTGCAGGGGTCCCAATAGGACCGTTGCATTATAGGGGTGATGTAGGGGCACTGTAAGGACACTGCAGGGGTCACGATCAGGTCACGATCAGGACACCTGAAGCCAGTGGAGGGCTTAATTGGAGCAGTCGCCAGGGCTTCATATCCCTTGCGACGGCTCCAGAGAGGAAGTAAGCTGCAGCAGTTTTTTAATGTTTTGCAGGGTTGGCGGAAGAGTGAACGAAGGATTTAAATAGGGTCGTGGGGTTTCTTGCGGCTGAATCTTTTGCGGCTGCGTGGGATAAAAGGCTTTCCCTGTAGTAAGCTGCGGAGGGGGTGGCCACAAAGGAATGAAGGGCGCTGGCCGTAAGCCGTTCGGAGCTGTCGGCCGCAAGGCATTAGAATAGCTAAGTAGCTTGCGGCCATCGCATGCGGCCACGCAGCTCCTTCGGCCATCAGTAGAATGAGGCCCATGGAAAGCATGATACGCGGTGCGTAGCAAAAGCTGATTGCATGGCTGAGGTGGTGATAATGATGTAGGACACATATAAAGCGTGATCGAGATGGTGATTTAGGACTTATGGAAAGTGTGGTCCAAGTGAAGTCTAGTGAATGCTGATTTGGGACTTACGTATAGCTTACGGAAAGTCAGAGCTTGGTAGATTTATCAAAATCCACAAAGGAGGGCTTATGAGAGTCAAATAGGTGTGACTTTGGACACAGAAAGGACAAGAAGTTTAGTAGATTTGGGCCAAAAATTGCAAAGGAGGGCTTATAAAAAACTGTAACCTTGGGCATGGTGACAGGAAGCAGCTAAGTTTTTTTGAGCTAAAATCCACAAAGGAGAGCTTAAGGAAAGTCGGAAGCTTACCTCAAATTGACAACAATGCAACCTAGAAGATGCAAGGTGAAGCACAAGAGGTGGAACAATTTATTTCCAGTGATGGTGATGCCCTCACGGACAAGAGAAAGGAGCCAGAATCTTCACTGCAGGGAATGTTGAAAAGCTACAAGGCAATGAAACTACAAAACCTAGGACAGGACAAAAAGGGGCAACAAATACAAAAATCATCAAGGGATAGGTGCAGCGAAGGAAAATGTGAGAGAAAGAGAGAGATGAGTAGCACCCTACAGGCACAGACTCATAAAGAACTGAGGTGTGCAAGGAAGATTGGAAGAGGAAGTGCTTATGAAAGCTGAAGAGGGCCCCACCTTCTGGAAGGTAAAGAGTGATTGAGGGCTTCTCCCACGAGTCCAGGTAATAAACATATATGACTTTTCACTTTCATACCTGATAACATAGTGTTTAAGGTTAATTTTACTGTTTTACTAATTATTTCTCTAATTTTATTTAAAAAGATATGGGCCCTTATAAAATTAGCCCTCGCAGTTCCCTCGGTCCTTGCAAAAGGCAGGTTTTTGCTGTATGCGAGCCTGCAGCCTGCTTTGCGAGATGACTCCGAAAAATGGCAGAGAATAGGCTCCAAGAGAGCTACAGAGTCACACGCAGCCTTAAATCTATGAGGTGAACCTCGCACCTCGGAAGAATCCCTATGGGCACACAAAAGTGCCAGCAAGGGATCCTAAAAACATAGGTGCTGCCTCGAAACAGCCTGAGACAGCCGTGTGCTGCTCCCCCCTGCTCCCTAAACACATCACCATGCTGTAGGGGTCCCTATCGGGACCCCTGCAGCACCCCCACATTAACCCCTTGCAGCCGGGGTTCCCGAACGGCAACGATCAGGCCCCCACTGCATTTAAAAATTTAAAATTCCTCTCCGCAGGTCCTTAAAGGGCCCGCGGCACAATAGCAACCAATCCCGGCTGCGGCAACGACAATTGCCCCCCCTCTATGCTGGGGGTCCCCATCCGTACCCTCAAAGTGTCCCAGCGCCAAACATTTTAACCCCTGCTGCGGGGGTTACTATAAGTACCCCTCCAGGCAACTAAAATTAACCCATCACTCATGGTGCTCTAAACAGACTCCCATAAGCCCTTAATTAACCCTGTCACTTATGGGGGTCAATACAGACCCCCATGAGCCTTAATAAAGCTATAACTCATGGGGCTCTATACAGAACCCCATGAACACCTAATTAACCCTGTCACTCACAGGGGTCAATACAGATCCCCAAAAGCCCATATTTAACCCAATACTCATGGGGCTCTATACAGAGCCCCATGAGCACTTAATTAACCCTGTCATTCATGGGGGTCAAGATAGACCCCCCTAAGCCCTTAATTAACCCTGTAACTCATGGGGCTCTATACAGACTATATTTAACCTCCTCAGTCCAATAGTGGTCTACATAGACCCCTATAGGACACTATTAACCCCTAGGTTAACTCTACAAGTACCATGATGGTCCTCCAGGACCCTCATGACAAAGTCTAAGCACTATACTACACTATTAACCCTAACTATAACCCATTAACCTATGCCAAACCCTATCTAACCCTAACTGGGCCAATATAACCCCATTTAGCCCTATTTAATCCCATCACTTATGAAGGTCTATACAGACCCCCGTAAGCCTCTAGTTAACCCAATCAGTCCCATAAGGGTCTATGAAACCCTCATAGGACAATTAGAAGCCTATTATTAACTCCATAAGTGCCATGAGGGTCCTACACTACACTTCACCCCCAATAAACCATCACATCTTTAATAACCCCCTCTACCCTAACCTAATAACCCCTACCTACCTAACACTACCTACCTAACCCCCTATTAAACCCCCCACCCTCCTAATTACATAAAATAAAAAACCTAAGGTACTTAAAAAAAAACCATCACAAACACCAGTCTCATGGGGCTCTGTATAGAGCACCATGATTTATAGGGTTCATTTAAGTGCTCATGGTGCTCTGTATTGACCCCCATGAGTGACAGGGTTAATTAAGGGCTTATGGGGGTCTGTATTGACCCCCATGAGTGGCAGGGTTAATTAAGGCTTATGGGGGTCTGTATTGACCCCCATGAATGACAGGGTTAATTAAGGGCTTATGTATAGAGCCCCATGAGTGATGGGGTTAATTTTAGTTGCCTAAAGAATCCTTTAAATTTTAAATGCAGCAGGGTCACGATTGGTGCGGATCAGGGACCCCGCTTCAAAGGGTTAATGTGGGGGGGCTGCGGGGGTCCCTATGTAGCAAGGGGTTAATGCAGGGACACTCTGGGGGTCCCGATGGGGGCCCCCAGCATAGAGAGGGTTCATTTTAGGTGCGGCCGGGATTGGCTAATAGTGTGCCGCAGGCCCTTTAAGGAGCCGTGGCGCATAATTTAAAAGTTTTAAATGCAGGTGAGGCTTTATCTATGCCGATCGGAGACCCCCCGCTGCAAGGAGTAATGTGGGGGGGCTGCTGGGGTCCCTATGAACCCCATGCAGCAAGTGGTTAATGCGGGTCACTTCGGGGTTCCCGATGGGGACCCCCAGCATAGAGGGGGGTTAATTTTAGGTGCCATGGGGGTAGTTGGAGTACCCCCCCCATGGCAGGGCTTATATGTGGGACTGCCGCTGAGGTCCCGTTCAGGACAGCCGCAGCAATTGATGAGGTGTGGGAGCCTGCAAGATCATCTCGCAGACTGTCACACCTCATGTAGATTTTCTCTGTGTTGATACTGACGGCCCTGCTGCAGAGCTCATACGTTGCATGCAGCAGGGCTAATTTAATAGCATCATAACTTTTAGAAATTTGCAGCACGTAGGGTTTAAGTAGAAGCCTCATATCTACGAGGCTTGAATTTAATAAGGCTGATGGGTAGGATAGGTTGCAGTGGGGATTCAGGTGAGCAAAAGGAAAATAAATGTTGTGATCAATCTTGATAGCCTGATCTGTGCATATAAAATGTTTCAAAAAGTATTTGTATGTGTGTAAGCATTGGAGGCCACTCACGCAGATACATTTCGAAATATATATTTTGAATGCAGGTTTAATTATCAGTGGTCATTAATTAGATATTGTAAATGGTACAACCCAATACATTATTTAGCATGATCCCAATTTCCTCTAGATGGTAACATTCTGACCAATGGGGTCCATGGCCTTGATTCAGTTGAGCTATTGTAATGAAAGCAGTAAAATAATCTGCAATTTAATTGGCATCTTTTTGCCACCTGCAAATGATCTGAAATCGCAAATCGCTATTCAATTGCCACAATTACCCAAGGGCGCAATTGTTTTCAAACCTGGAAACGGCAAATGTCAGCCAAAATCTTAAGGGTTCCAAACGGGACCCACAAAGAGTTTACAGACTAGTTTGTAACACTGCAAAAGACAATAAAAACACCAATGGACTTTAACATATTGAGAAAGCAATGTAATGCATTAGAATTCATTGGACAACAATTCCCAATTAACAAATAGGCCTTTAAAAAAAAAATTCTAATAAGTTGGGAAGGTCATGCATATACCCATATGAAAAGTCATGCTGCAAGATGCCGAAAGCAATTAAAGCGTCACTACCTGATTAAATTGCAAAACAAAAAAACATGAAACTGCCTACCATAATATCCCTCACATGTTGACCCTAAAAATACAAAGATAATCTTATACACATCTCACTCATCAGATCTACATTGGGAAAAGAAATAGTGGCCAAATTACATCGCCACATGACATATATCAAGTACCAGGGGAACATGCAGTACACTAATTTACTCTAACCAATCAGGACGGGCTGAAAACAAACATGAAAGCTGTGCAGAGGCACGTGGAGCAACAGCTAACTCACCTCCATTAGGGATAATCACCACTACACCCATCCTCAAAAGTCCCACACAATTGCTGGTGGCCATGTGCCAAGTTGTATTACCCATTATCATTTGCTGAAATCCCAATCAATTCACATTATCACCTGTCATATTGTTATCAGGCCTTCAGGGGAATGTTGATACTCCACAGTATCACAAATTGGACTTTACATGTGTATTAACCCTTTATTATCACCATGCTTTCATGGTTGGGAGATTGGGCTATTAAGACCTACAGAGACAAGAACAAGATATCAATCAGAACACTATTTAGATTGACTTCAACACCTCATCTCAACAGCAATCCAATAGTATGTCAACATTAATACAGAATAATATTCATTGCGCAGGGTGGATAAGGAGGACTTAGGGCAGTGGTTCACAATCCTCTCTTCAGGACTCATCAAACAGGCCATGAATTAGGTGAAACTCTGTAACCAAAGATGAGGCAACTAGTATTCAACAGGTGGTGGAGCCTCAAATTGCTTCTACTGTGTATTCACACAGTATTTCATCTAAAACATGGTCTGTTTGGTGGGTCCTGAGGAGTGGTTTGACAACCACTAACTTAGGGGACGTTCTCACCTACTTCCTCTTTATGAGCACTGGGCCCTCAGAGGAGGTGTGAGGTCTGTCACTATGCATATTGGGACTGTCTATGGGCTGTGGTGAGGACGATACCTTGTTGATAGTGTTACCTGTGGTGCTGGTGTGGCCTGTGGCGATGGTGTTGCCCATGGCGATAGTGTTGACCATGGCAATGGTGTTGGCCATGGCAATGGTGTGGCCTGTGGTGATGGTGTTGCTAGAGGCGATGGTCTTGTGGCGGTGGTGTTGGTGTCATCCGTGGCGGTGGTGTTGGCACGGTTTGTTGGGGCCAGGTCTGTTGTGGCCCAGTCTGTTGGGGCCCATTATGTTGGGGCCAGATTATGAGTGGATGAGCAGTGGGCTCCAGCCAACGCATCCATTTTATCTCACCAGATGGCAGTGGTGGGCCTGTTGAGGGTGGTCTCAAGAACCAGGACATCTCTGGTGGTGGTTGCTGGCTCCATGACATGTGAAGTGGTTGAAAGGGCTGGGAATGAGTCCATGATGCATGTGAGGGCCCAGGGATGTTCCCCATAATGGTGGTGTGGGTTTCAGTCTTGCTGCTGATGGACCAGCTTCGTGTGATGGTCCCAGGCCCTTGGTTTCCTCCCCCACCACTTGCATGGGTGAATGTGGTTACTCCTCCTGTGGAGCCACCGCCTGTGTCTCTGTGGGCGGGGTACACCTCCTGGGTTCTAAAATGAGAGGACAATAGTATTTGAGTATTGATTCTCTAAACAATTGTTTGCTGTGGTTTTCAAAATCCCTGACATCATGATCACTTGTAATTGGCTGAAGTTCATTTTTTTATGTAGATGAACATTGACCTGTATCATGAGCACTGAGGATCATGGCTCATATAAATACATGTATTGCTGGTGTGGTGGGCCATCTGCAGTTCATTAGGGCACATGCTCAGCTGAATCTGCTGTGCAGTGTGTGAGACTGACCAATCTGTGACCAATTCTCAGCAATGGTTGTTAACATGCAGATGAGACATGGTCCAGGTTAGGCTAGTACATGACATGCACATGCAGTCCTACTGAGTCTGTTTCCGCATATGCCGCAATGTGCAAACCCATACATATACTCTCTAGTGGTTGTCAAATCAATCTGGATCTTTTTGGCGACTGCTACTCAGAATCAGTTTTACTGTTCAAAGATTTTTATTGTCACAAGAGTCTGTTTCATTTATATATAGCAATTTTGACAGGTAGGTCAAAGAGTATATGTATGTACTATATACAGTATTGGTTTCTTAATTAATTATATAATATAGACAACATCGTAACTTCTCCAAATCCATTTTCCTTTTTCATCAAAATCCAAGTAAACATAAACAATAGTAAATACACTTTTCCTCTGAGTTATTCAATGCTTAACACAGGAGCCTGTGGTATGCTAGTTTCTGTAAGATGTTTATGTGAGAGGTGAGGTATTCATTTTTAAGTTACAGAGATTGAATAGGTTGAATTTATCCAGTTTCCCCAGAAAAATCCTTTAGATAGGATGAACATACTGTATTCTCTCGATTAACAACATTTTTTATTTTAATATCACACTTTCTGCAATTATTGTGCTTAAATTATATGCAAAGAGACAGTTACACTTTATTTTTGCACACATGATATAGCAGACTTACTACTACATGATATAGCAGATTTTGTTAAAGTTTAATGTATACCCATATTTAGCAATCCATGTGTTTATTAGTTAATTCTTAATTTATTTGAGTGTCCATGCATCAGAAAAAGAAAAAAAAAACATCAATTCAGATGCTTGTTCTTTGATTTTAAATCTATAAATCGATACCTATAAGTTATTTAAATAGAATACACACTGTCACAGTTGTTACAATCCCTTATAATATTTAATTTTGCCTTTATAGCTATGATTCCTATTTCAACATTATGCAGCACATTAATATACTTAATTCACACTGCCAGTTCACATTGTTTCCTATTTTCACAATATTATCTTGGTCAACCATTTTTTTTTCATTTAAGTGGCTCAATTTTAGATAAATATTGTTTTTTTGTACACCAAGCTCAACTATTAAAAATTGCTTTATAACTTGTTCACAATACGTGACTTATTTCTGTGTCACAGTCAAACACATTTTTTGCAGTGTGAATCTTATGTTCTACTATTAAACACAATTAATATCATTATCATGTAAAAAGCTATTACTGAGATATTAACTTATTTGATAACTAGAGCAAGCTTTTTACAGAAAAAGCTTTTACCTTGTGGTTAATGATTTTAAAACCACTACTTTTACCTTTGCTTTTACCATATATTAAAGCATTTGCCTTGTTATAGCAATTTAAAAAGTAGAGCAGAACCATCCTATCCTTATATCAAAAACTCTTAAACCCAGTTGCTAACTGGCTCCAAAGCGGAAGAGTTTAACATTAATCATTTTTAAAGATATGTTGCATTGTGCATAAAATATGATATGTTGGGGTCTGGCGCTGGTAAACGCTGCTCAATTAGTCGTGAGTTAACTAGATGCACTTTAAATTATAATATTTTGCTCATTTATTAATGCCATTACATCATAATCATATCAGTATGAATTTATCACCAGCAAAAAGTAGAACTTACTTTCCCCCTTTCTCAGTACCTTCCCTTCTTACTACTCTTTCTATTTGATTATCCATTTATCTCAAGTATTTACATTTATTTAATTTCTATTGCCTCATAATCAATAATGATTTAGTTCCCAACAAATTGTTTTCCTTTGGCAATTTATTGAATTATTTTAATGCACAATACTTTTAACTAAGATTACTCAGGGGTGTTCTTTAAATAATAGATTATAAACTCTCACTTGGTGTATATCAGATCTTATACTTCCAATAATTATTTTACTGAGCCAAAAAATGGCATTTAATTTAATTGTCAACTATAGAATAATATGAATATAGAATATATATGAACAATGCTTCAATAGCAAATGTTTATCCCAATTGCCTCTTCGAATCGATGGGGGGATATAGTCATTGTCAATGAACGTCAGCCATCTTGGATCATGGTTGTGATCATTGCTGACATGTTGGGTTATGGATGTGTCATCATTATTTAAAACAGCATTAATATGTTCTAATACCTTTCGTCTGAATTGTCTATTTGTTTTACATATCAAATTCATCTTACATGAATACACTATTTGATATATGATCAACTCAGTCAGGCTGATGAATTAGTAAATTATTTGGTAGTACTGTGTTTGTGAACATGCTTTGCAGTTGGCACATGCAACACAACTATAATTAGCTTACTGTACAATTGAATAGTAATCGTAAATATTTGCCTGTTGGAATGACTATTTTGGTGGATTTAGGAAATAACTATTCCAATGTAATAGGGAATGTAGTGCTGTATATTTTCTATAAGTTCTTGTAACCAACTCAAGTGACTCATTAACATTAATTATTAGATCTAAAGAGGTCACTTTCTTTTTGCTTGATTCTATTGTAATACTCAAATTGTTGTTATTGGTATTAAGTTTTGTTATAAAGGTGTCAAGCTCTTCTCTTGTACCAGTCCAAATCATTAAAATATCATCTATATAGTGTATCTATAGATCTATATGTTTGATAAAAATATACTAACCACATGTTCCCTTGAAATAATGAGACTAATCATCAATAAGGAAAAATAATTATTAGAAAATGTAAATCAGAATATAACAAAACTTAAGGAACAATTCAAAATATATGAAATGAGTTCTGAATTTATCAATTTACAAGAAAGATTGAACAGTCAAATTGTTACATTTAAAAGTAAACTCAAATAGAGAAAAAACAAAACAAAGGGAAGACAATGATTTTTAAAATGGAACAGCATATAAATTCCTGGGTTTAAAAAAGCATTCACAACAAAGACTTTTAAAACATAGCAGCACCACAGACACTGAAATGTGAGATAATGACAATACAAATTAAACCATCAAGACAAACAAACAGGCAGGTTCCAATATACAAAGGAAGGAAACAAGTTTTTTGGCTTCAGGAACCAAATGCAAATCCATTTATCAGATAACAAGAGATCTCAGAGACAGGAAGGTTTGGGATTATCAACATCAACAATAAAAAATAAACAATGTGACAAACTAGAGGTATTTAATCTATCTAAACATCCTTCGGGTGAAATACAAAAAATTTATTGGATTGAGGCTCTCTTTTTCTCCATCTACTCGATTTGAGTTGCTTGATCAAGTGAACGATCATAATCTTTTTGCAAACAATCGGGCACTGCATAAGTATTATAGCAATTATAAGTATTTGAGCAATTATGTTTAATACAAACTGAAATACATTGCTATCAAAATCCTATGCACCTATTTGAAAATCATAGAACAACAACAAATATTAAAATACCAAGTAAGTGCAGTCCCCCATTCACTATCTCCCATCCACTGGAGAATTTAGTTGAAATGGTCACAACAGAATTGAAAGAACTTGATAAAATTACTCCCAAATGAATATCCTCCAATAATTTAAATCCTATTGAGCGAACCACAATCAATTAGTGTTTAGAAGTCCAATTTGCGATTGCATCTGCAATCCAGAAATGTTGCAATCTAAAAAATCAATAAATCTGCTATTTTAGTCCATGCAAGTTCAATGATATGTATTAACCCATTGATTGCCAATATTGATATCACACAGAAATGACACATAAAAAAAAAAGATTTTTTATTGCAGATTTGCGAGCTTGAGACTTTTGTGCAATTAATTGTAATGTCTTATATCATTTTCCCAATCTTTTAAAGCAC
Source organism: Discoglossus pictus (assembly GCA_027410445.1). NCBI lineage: Eukaryota > Metazoa > Chordata > Amphibia > Anura > Alytidae > Discoglossus > Discoglossus pictus. The sequence goes on along the minus strand of CM050163.1, from coordinate 192,223,928 downwards.
AGTATTGATTTTTTATTTGCTTTCACAGTGCTACGAACAGGTGTTTAACCCCCTTGCGAGTCCTCTCTAGGACCTTTGGCTACATTTGCCATTTACGGGTGTGAAAACAATTGTGGGCTTAAGGAATTGTAGCAATTTAATAGCGATTTGTGATTTTAGCAATTGCGGGCTTGATAAATCAAATCCTTAGCTGGGTTGGAATTATGATTTTCAGCCTGTAACCTGCAGTTTGTGGGTAGCTAAAAGAAGCCAATTTAATAACAGTAACTTTTGCGGGCTACATTGTGGGCTACAGTAACTACAATTTGGACAATTTAATAGGGGCCCAACTATTTACACCATACATAAATATCCATCAAAGCCCCCTGTGAGGCTGATAGTATTTGGGATGGATAGTGTAACCCAGAATCCAATTCAATTCAGTGATTAAATACTTAAGGAATTTGTCATAACAATGCCATCATATGTTCGAGATACTAAGGATACATTAAAGGGAAATGATAGGATTACTATAATGCATATTTGATTACAATGGATACTTAATCATTGTACACTAGTATTACACACAGTAAATGAATACAAGTGGTTAAAATCTCTCAACACTAAAGGCACTGATTATGTAAAATATAACAAATTTACCATAGATCTATTGAATTATGTCCTAGAAAATAATTATTTAGAGGCACAGCAATAGGTACACCATGTGTCCCTAGCTATGCATATGTATATCTGGGAAACTGGGAGAATACTATAGTATTCTCAGATTACAATGAAGATTTCACCAAACATATATCTACTAGCGACTTGCCGGTCAAAAAATGACGGTCAATAACATTTTAAAACTGGGAATGCTGTTTGTAACAGACAACTTATATTGGAAACAGTGGTCAACCAATTATTTTTAACAATACTAACATTTTTAAATCTGAGCTATGCATGAGTAACATAAAAATAGGTCAACTTTGTATGAATGAGTATTTTAAACCATTACAGAATGCTTCTTAACATGCAACTTGTAGTTGAACTACTGGTAAAGCACATAGGTATTGATCTTCAATAAGGCAAACCAAAAATAACAAGTGAAACTTGGTCAAAAAAATGAATTATTTTGTGACCCCATTAACTGGTGATCAGATTACTCCCTGGATCAATACTCTCTATGTAATTAAACATTTACATTTTACAACAAATGATCATCATCCTACTAACACGAACTCTTAATTACATACAATGAAACAACTTTTCAGTCCTTGTAAAACACAATTTTAACATTACAAACATGAACTTAATGTATTAAAATTGAAACAGGAAATTTAAGAATATGCAAGGTAACTGTTTTGTGGGGCCAATCCTGGCAAAAGTCACTACCAAGACATTCCAATCTATTTTTGTTTTGTATGCTAAAGTGGTTCCCTTAAAAAGTGCCCAGCAAACTTGTAATTTTGTCTATGGGATATAACCACTGTTTATTGTTGTTGTTTTTTATTTTGTTTTTTTACTTGCTTTTTTTTTCTTGTAGTTATTGAAATAGCACACAGAGTTTCCTATGTGAAATAGTGGTCCTCTACAAAGAGACTGCCAGACATCAAAGTTTGTCCACGGGGTATAACCACTGTTCTCTATGGGTTTTTCTGCCATCTTATAGAGTTTTCTTAGCGAAATAGTGGTCCTCTAAAAAGAGTCAGAGTGACATAAAAATGCATCCTCGAAATAAAACCACTCTTCTCTATTTTTGTTGTGGTATTTTTTGTGAATTTCTCATAGATATAAGTGCACTGTTGTTTTTTAATTGGGTTATTTGTAGATTAGTATTGTTGTTATTCTTTTTTCTAATTTAATCTTCAGTACTTCATAGAAGACATTGTTTTTTGTAAAAATTCAGCCATCATCTATTAAATCATCCTGACTTTGTTTTTTTTTCAATATAAACTTTAATTTCCTCTGGATTCTTGCAACTTGAAAATGCAACATAGTTGGCCATGGGCAAATACCTGTTCTTCTAAAGTGATTCCAACGGATTTAAAAGTTTATCCTTGTGATTTATTAATGGTCATAGCAAATGCCATGATGATGGGAAATTATCTCCTTTGAAGTACAAAAGGGAGGCTACTTTCACTTGGTGCCAAATCTATTCTTGGTATGAAAACTCTTTCACCTTTATGGGTACCACTGAGAATTTCTGCATTTATGAAATGGTCTTTTAATTCTTGAACAATTAATCTGGTCCCATTACATAGTCCTTTTTTTGGGTTCATATCTTGCAGTAACATGACAATTGCACCTTTTTTTAGTTGCAAAATATGTGGTAGCATTCCAGATGGAGTTAATGAATTAATAAATTCAGTGGAAAAGTTTGTCTGAGTTTCTTTGTCATCACCAAGTACACAATCAGCACTGTGATAATTTTTTTGTGGTGCATCTATTAATTTCAATATTTCATTATTCCGAAGCAATGCATCTTTATTTTTGGATGTTAATATTACTTTGGTTGCTAGCTCTGCATAATCGTCGTTTTTGTATTTTGGAATATAGCCGATATAATGTCCTGTTTGCAAATGGAATTTCCATGGTATCATCGGGTAAGTTATGAATTTGTTCTGTTTTTCCTTCTCCAATTTTGATGAGCCACTCATTGAATTAACTTTATCCTTCTGATCTCATATTTTGTTCTAATTTGAGGTGAGTAAAGAGTTTCCATAGTGTACCTGACTTTATACATTTTTCTACAATGTGCGATTTCCATGGGCAACAACAGGTAATGTTTGCCTAAAATCTCCACCTAACAACATCACCTTTCCACCAAAAGGCAAATCATTATCCATGACTTCACGCAACAAACGGTCAATACATTGTAGAGCATGGCATGACATCATTGTAGCTTCATCGATTATAATGAATTTACTTTTCTTAATTGTTTTTGCTTGTAAAGATGTCAATCGAATATCCAATACTGATGTTTCCAGAATGGGAACTGGCAGTTTAAATCCACTATGCACAGTTCTTCCACCTTCTAACAAAAGTGCGGCAATTCCAGTTGTGTTCCATGAATCATGAGATGAGTTACAATCTCATCTAGTCTACCATGTATTTCTGGATTTGTTAGTTCAGCAATAATCACTGAATCCACTTTATAACCAGTATCTGATTTATATTTCTCTTGAAGGATTATAAGCATATGTGCATGTGGAAGGTCTCTTTTTTTAAATTCTATTGTATAAACATAATCCACACATTTGCCAAATTACTGCGTTATGGTTATGTCATGCATTAATTCAGTTAATTTGATTTTGAAGACTCTTGCCACTAAATCGCGTCTATCGGAAGCAGTTTGTCCAAATAGCAGATTGTGTACAATCTCTGGCTATTGTGGATTACATGTAAATGTAATAAATAAATGTGTTTTTCCAAATTTAGTTAGAATAGCCATAGCATCCTTGTATCTTTCTGAGAAGATCCTTGGAAAGAAGAAGGAAAAATGATGGCTTTGCCATCTGGCAGCTCTCTGTTTGTAGTCACCTCAGCTACATAATCCATCAGTCCACAATACTGTAGTAAACATAGTTTATCTTGTTGATATTTTATGACATTTTAATTATTTGCCACAACTTGCAAATATGAATAATTGATCCATTGTTGTGTCAGTTTTCAACCGCATAAAATGGGATTAAATCCATCTCGAATGGCAGTTTAAGCCACTTTAAATTCAAGCATGAAAATATTATTTCTGACATGTACTTTAGAATTTGGGTAACTGTCAAGTGTTAATTTGGGTTGTCATCCAGCTTCCCCATTGGGGGAAAATGGGATATGTCATTGGATCTAAATTAGTACTTAAGATACTTATGTTGATATAAGATTGCTCCTCATTTCTGGGATATATTCTAATATCCATTTGAAATTGTGGTTCTCCTTCATCATTTTGAAAGACCATTGCAACCTCATTTGATGTTGGTAAATGGTAACAGCGTTTATCAGTATGGTGATCTCTTTTAAGAACCGTATTGACTTTTGGGATTGGTAACTGATGTAATTCTGTATGAATTATTTGTTCTTTTTCTGACAAATTTTTATAAGCTTGAGTGTACGGATTTTGGGCCATGATTTTATCAAGCTCTATAAAAACAATGGGTAAGCATTTTTTATTTTCTGGAAGTGCATACATTGTTCAACAGCTTCCATTTTATCTAGGACATAAAGTTGAGCACATTTTCTTTGCTCTCCTTCTGGATGTAAATGAGAAGTACAATGGTCAATTTGTCCTTGTACTTTAAAACAGTAAGGTACATGTCATGTCCTGACACATTAGCAGCTAATGTTGCACCCATAGATACAAACAATATGGCACTATTATACGATCTTGTATTAGTTTTGAAATGTTGGTAATTAGGGAAATTAGGCTCAGTCATAATGCTTTTTAAATATGTTGGGTAGTGTTGTCTTTGTGGAAGTCTTTACCTTGCCTTTTTGACAGCAACTAACGAACTGGCCATCTCTGGGTCTTTCCTGTTGGAAATTATAAGCCCCACAAAAATGACAGACAATATTCATAATACCCCAATTATGAACCTTTACTGCTAAATATTTAAGTAAAGGACAATTCTGAGAACATATATCAATATGACTCTCTAAATCATCATTAGAATTCTTATCAGATTGTTCAGCAACATTTTCTAAATGCTTTTGTTTTTTAGTTGCCTTCTTGGGCTTGGATGTTAGTTTGTCAGCCACTAGTCTTTCGCTTGCGAGTCCCTCCCGTTCTTTTTGTCGTCTAATTTCCTTTTGCTCCGGCGTCTGTTGATCTGCCCATGTTTTTTGACATTCTCTAGTTTGACGTATTTTCTTTTCTTCTTTGTTTTCAGTATGTGCCATATTAATCTGTAAATAAAACTAGTACATTAGTACTTTTGCTCCATTTTTTTTTTAAATAAACTATTTGCTATTTTGTTTTGGTTATTTTTTTCTCTTATCCTGTTTTGTGTACACCACTGTTGTCATTATGGGGTTAGCTTTATGAGGTTGGACTTAGCAGATTAGTTAGGTTGCAGTCTATTTTAAGGTGCACAGCAAACATGATAGGTCCTTCTATTTTGTATATGTTAACAGCATTTCTTGTCTTATCCTTTTTTTGTGTGTCAGTGTTGTCATTATGGGTTTAGTTGTGTTTTTTGTGCACTACTGTTGTCATTAGGTGATTAGGGTATGGAGTTAGGCTTAGAGGGTTGCGCAGCCAAAATAGTATATATCCTTCCATTTTGTATATGTTAACAGCATTATTAGAGGTTAGGGTACCCCCTTTTTTTTTGTATACTGTTTTGCATGCAGCAATGTTGTTATTAGCGGCTTACGGTTATGGGATTATAAATTCCTGTAGAGATGATGAGACTCTTCAGGCAGTGTCTGTTGAGAATTACAGAGTGAGATGCAAATGTTAAAATAACATTTATATCAATTTGTTTTTGTACTAAGACCATACAAAACAGGATATATACTTCATTTTGTATGTATGCAGAGAGGTTTAGGTTATGGGGTTATAGACAGTGGTGCATACAAAACTGTATATATTCTTCCATTTATTATGTTTTAAGAACATTTGTTGTAGTATCATGTTTTGTGTGCACCACTGATGGCATTAGGGACTTAGGTTATGGGGTTAGGCTTAGAGGTTGGTGCACACAAAACAGGATATATTCTTCCATTTTATATGTGTTAACAACATTTGTTGTAGTATCCTGTTTTGTATGCACCACTGTTGGCATTAGGGGCTTAGGATCCTTTTGTTTTTGTATGCTATCATCTTTTGTGTGCGCCACTGTTGGCATTAGGGTTGTAGGTTATGGGGTTAGGCTTAGAGGGTTAGTTAGGTTGCAATACATTTTGACATTGGCGCACACCAAAAAGGATAGATCTTTTTTTTTTACTTGTTATACTGTACCTGTTGTGTTGAATTAGTTGTCTATAAATGACAGAAGGTCCTCTGCTGGTAATCTTTCTGCGGCACTCTTCAGGCAGTGTCTGTTGAAAATGATAGAGAGAGATCCAAATGTTGAAATAACTTTTCTTTTTTTTTGTTAAGTAAATATATTTTTGTACATTACCTGTTGGGTTTAATTTGTTGTCTGTAAATTTCTGCAGAATTTACAGTCTGTGTTAAACCATGCAGTGCTGCAAATTAGTCAGTGACACTGTTCAGGCAGAGTCTGTTGAAAATGAGAAAAATATGGAAATATTGAAATTCACTGTAAATATTATTATTCTTTTTTTTTGCTAAATGCATAAATTATGTTTTAAAATATGTGTTAATAAAAGCATTTTACCCCACCTAAACATTTATCTGTATATTATATCTTACTATACATTAATCAAATTGATTAATCTAATCAAATAGGACTTAACTCTCAAATCTTCACAGATACATTCACCACCTGTTAGTTCTCTGTATGATGACTGATAGTGTATAATATCTATTAAAGGGATAGACTGGAAGGTGTTTTACAATAGCAGTTTATAAACCCCATACTGTTTATAATCTTAAAATGTCACAATGGTGGGTATTTTCCTGTAGCACTTACCTCAAAGCAATATATGTTTTACATTTACAGATAAGCCTTAATAGTACAGTGAATCAGATTGCTCAGCCAACTTTAAAGAACTATCAAATCTAATTGCTTCTGTATATTAAGATTGTTGTTTTTGACAATATTTAAAACCCCTTTTTTTTATTATTAATTTATTAATTAATTAATTAATTATAACTTACCTTTTTGCTGTAATTGGCAGGTCATAAACTTCTAAAGTGATAATCAAGTTGCTTAAGAAATAACGCATCAGTGAAATGTACAGTCACACAAATGGAGAAAATTCTAGAAAGTTTGCAGTATTTATAGAGTGTGAGCTGAAGTATGCGCTATTTGTGTTCCATCCATCAATTTGCATTCCAGCCGCCATTTCATGCAAGGTACTTACTTCTTCCATAGAAAATGGGTTTGATTTTGTATGTGCTACGTGCCGCAGGATGTGTGGTATGTGCCGCATGAAGTGTTACAGAGTTTGGGTAAGTGTTCCAAGTACGTTGTTGATTTTAACATGTTTGGCCTATGGAACTCATCTCCACCAGCGCAATGAGCGCCTTTGGCGCTCACTGCCTAAGTCAGACGGGGTCGTAGGGTTGAGTGCCTATGGCGCTCATCTGCACCAGCGCAATTAGCGCTTTTGGCACTCCTTGCCTGCAACTGCGGAGGGCTCACTGTGCGAGACTGCAAGCATTAGCGACAACCCGAAATGCTCACAACTAAATATGTGATGGATACATTATATAGATGATATTTTAATGATTTGGACTGGAACAAGGCAAGCGCTTGATACCTTTATAACAAAACGTAATACTAATAACAACAATGTGAGACTTACAGCAGAATCAAGCAAAAAGTAAGTGACCTTTTTAGATCTAATCATTGAAGTTAATGAGTCACATGAGCTGGTTACAAGAACTTATAGAGAAGATACAGCAACAATGTCACTGTTACATTGTGATAGTCATCATCCTAAATCCACCAAAAGAGTCATTCTAACAGACCAATATTTACGATTAAAACATAATTGTAGGGACATAAAAGAGTTTAAAAATCAGGATACTCATCCTCTCATTGAGCTTTGAAAGAGGAGAGATCACATCTCTTAGCAGACAAATCAATATCAGAAAAAAGCCAACCTATACATTTTGTGGCCAATTTTACAAATCAATCCAATGAAATACATGTTATATTGGAGAAATACTGGTATCTAATGAACTTGATTAGGACTTTCAAGAGATAATCACTCCATCAAGTAGTATCATTATAGACAAATAACTTAAAAGACATGCTAGTGCACAACCAATATGAAAAAAGTTAAACATAATTTGATTACAGTAAGCTAATTATAGTTGTGTTGCATGTGGCAACCGCAGAGCATGTTCACAAACACAGTACTACGAAAGTATTTACTAATTCATCAGAAATTGGAAAATACATGATAAAACATAGATTAATTGCCTGACTGAGTTGATCCTATATCAAATAGTGTATTCATGTAAGATGAATTGTATATGTAAAACACATAAACAATTCAGACGTCGGGTATTAGAACATATTAATGCTGTCTTAAATAATGATGACACATCCATAACCCAACATACCAGCAATGATCGCAACCATGATCCAAGATGGCTGAAGTTCATTGACAATGACCAAATCCCTCCATCGATTAGAAGAGGCAATTGGGATAAACATTTGCTATTGAAGCATTAATTCTATAGTTGACAATTAAATTAAATGTCAATGAAATACATGTTATATTGGAGAAATACTGGTATCTAATGAACTTGATTAGGACTTTCAAGAGATAATCACTCCATCAAGTAGTATCATTGTAGACAGAGAACTTAAAAGACATGCTAGTGCACAGCCATTATAAAAAAAGTTAAAAATAAATAAGTTACAGAAAGGTAATTATGATTGTGTTGCATGTGGCAACTACAAAGCATGTTCACAAATATTCACTAAAAAAATAATTGGCTAATTCATCAGAAACTGAAAGATACATGATAAAACATAATTGCCTGACTGAGGAGGTCATATATCAGATGTTTGGCTTGGCTTCATGAACGAAGATTTAAAAGGGATATTTTCCACATCTGTGGGCTTTCTTGTGGCTGAGGAGGCCAATGTGGGACAGGCAGACTCAACAGCAGTGGTTTCATGGGAGGGCTTGCACTGGTTTGGGTGTTACTGCTCCAGGCCTTGCGGTCTAAAGCTAAAGCCGTCCATCGGTCATAGTCAAAGTGACAGGCATCAAGGGTCTGTTTCAACGAGTCCTTGTACCTCTTCTTTGGTCCTTCTCTGCCACGATTACCAGTGGTGAGCTCACCATAATGCAAAATCTTTGGAAGCAGATCACCCTCCATCCTAGAGATGTGTCCTGCCAGCACAACCTTGTCCTCAACAGCATGACTCCTGCCTATTCTTGGACTTCAGTGCTGGTGACATGGTCATTCCAGTGGATGTTAAGTATTGGCACTGAAGAAGTTGTAGGTGATGGTGGTAAGTAACCCATAACTCAGAGCCATACAAGCAGGGTGGTCACCACAACAGTTCTGTACAACAGTTCTATTGGTGCATTTATTCAGATGCTTGTTGTTTCAAACCCATTTATATAACCTGCTGAATGCAACATTTGTCTTTGCCAGTCTGTTGTCAATTTCCTTGTCAATCTAAGAGTTTGAGGAGATGATGCAACCCAGGTAGGTAAACTGGTGGACAGTTTTCAGCTTAGTAATCGCCAATAGAGATGCGAGGAGGACAGTAGTCTTCCTGAGGTGCGGGCTGGTGGAGAACTTCCATCTTCTTCAAACTGAGTTCTAGACTCTAGGCAATCTCTGCGAAGTAAATCACTGCAGAGCTGTCACTATATGGGAAACAAGGGCACGTTGTCGGTGGAGAGTAGCTCTCGAGCGAGTCTTTCCATTGTCTTGGTGTGGGCCTTTAGTTGCCTTCGGTTAAACAGACTGCCATCGGGGCACATATATCAGATAGTGTGTTCATGTAAGCTGAAGTATATAGGTAAAACAAGTATCGGGCATTAGAACATATTAATGCTGTCTTAAATAACAATGACACATACAATCCAATGAACACAACAATGATCCAAGATGTCTGAAGTTCATTGGCATTGACCATTACCCTCCATCAAAACATGTTGACAATGCAGCTCATTTCATAAAACATTTTATTTTTATTAATAACTTAATGTTGACGCCCACAGGGGTGTCTACGTAAGCAAAGTGTCTGCTCTGTCTGCCGTGCAGCTGGTCCCTGCCCACAACAGAGATCAGCACAGACAGAGCTGCTGTCTGTGAACAAAAAAATAAAACAAAAAGTGCGTGTGAGAGACTTGCAGCTGCCACCAGAGTGAGAGACAGAGTGAGATGTGAGTGGGATAGTGAGTAATAGAGTGAGAGAGAGAGAGTGAGTGAGTGAGAAAGAGAGTGAGTAGTTTGTGAGTGAGTGGTGGGTGAGGGAATGAGTAAGAGAGAGAGAGAGTAAGAGAGAGAGAGTGAGTTAGTGATAGAGTGGTGGGTGAGTGAGAGAGTGAGTGAGAAAGAGACTGAGTGGTGTGTGAGTGAATGGTGGTTAAGTAAGTGAGAGTGAGTGGTGGGTGAGTAAGAGAAAGAGGGAGAGTGGTTAATAAGTGAGTGAGTGGTGTGTTGGTGAGTGGTGAGTTGGCAGATACTATTTTATTCTTTGCAACATTTAGTAATAAGTACAGTTACATCCCAAGTGAGATAGTTTGTCATTTAAGAAATGCTATAACAGAGTGTGAGGTTTGAGTTCAATTGTATCAGCACCAAGCATTGTCACTTAGACTGCAAGCTATCTTAGAATTTAATAAAGAGGTGCAAAATAAAAAAAAATGCTATATAAATGTTTGTAGTTTTATATGGACACTTGAAAAATGAATCATCAAAAAAGAAGTACTCACACTGGCATTCTGATTAATAGTCACAAGAATCAAATGGGCCATAGATTGAATTGAAAGATTATAAAAACACTTTGGCTGTATATTAATATTCTGACAAATTTATAATCAAAGAACAAGTATATGAATTATTGTTTTTTTTATTTTTTGACACATGGACATTTAGATAAATTAGGAATTAGCTAATAAACACATGGATTGGTAAATATGGATATACATTCACCTTTAAAAAAAGCCTGATATGTCATTAACATAGTGTAAAAGTATCAGACTGTCTCTGCATATAATTTAAGAACAATAATTGCAAAAAGTGTCATAATAAAACAAAAAGTGTTTTTAATCTGAGAAAGTATATCAAATGGGAGTCCCACAGCGATAAGAGCTAAGTGAATAGTATATATATATATACATAGATATACCCCGCTTAACTCTACTCCTTCTATCGCTGATTCGATATATGGCTGTTTTTCCTGTAATTCCATGCTTAACACTAAAGCCCTCTATTACTCCGTTTTTGCCTGCTGGAACCCTTTTAATGCTCTGATTCTCTATAGCATTGCCTCACTATAACGCTGTTCTGCCTGCCAAACCCCTTTTAACGCTCTGATTCTCTATAGCACTGCCTCGGTATAACCAGACCTATAGGACAAACCTACTTCAGGTATTGCCCGTTCTCAGATTAAGCACCTCTAATTTTGTTGTTATGTATGGAAATGACCCTTAGGGTTTTTTCTCCCCCTAAGGGTGATAGGGAGAACCAGACGTGGACGCCCTGCTCACTGTGCCTTAGGGAGTGAAGCTGCAATTAAGCAAGACCCATACATCATTACTGCTTATACAGAGCCAAACCCTCAAGTTGCTGCTTAGACAGAGCCAATAGTAAAAGAGACTTTGAGCATGATTTTGTCCTTCTGCCATGCACTTAAGACAATTTAATCGCTCTGTAACTGTTGCAATTTTTAAGCCTGCAGACTTACAGCCTCATGCATTGTCATTACGGCTTGGAATTTAATGAGGCCGACTTTCTTTGGACATTGCATGTAGCATTATACTGGTAGAGATGTATATGTGATTTTGATAAGTTTGGGCTAGTCTGCTGTTTACATTTTTGGGATATACAAACTATGTATGGGTGTATTATCACATACTGTATATAGTTGTCAGTGTCCGGAACGTTTCCGATGTTGGTCACGCTTTTGCTGCGAGGGATGCCTGCGAGCCTAAGTCGCACGCACAACTTAGGCTGCAAAGAGCGCGGAAGGCGCTGATTGCTCTGCTTGCCTCGCGAACCGAGGTGAGCAGTTCAGGAATACAAGCCTTAGGCTCCAATGAGCGCTAAAGGCGTTCATTGCACTGCAAGCCTCACAAAGCGAGGTAAGCAGTTGAGGCACACAGTTTGTTCAAAGTGTAACTAGAAAACACCCAAAAAACACCAAAATAATAATGAAAAAATAATAACACACTCACACACAGTGCAGGGGGAGAGCCAGGAAGTCTAGGAGTGAAGTTGCAAACTAATTGGAGACATACTTGCCTTTTTCGACATTGAAAAATCTGAGGGAAAAAATGTCGGACGGAAAAATTCTGAAACTGGATAAAAACAAGGATCACCAACGCCAGGCATGCAGAACTTAGAAAATACACAATGGCCCAAACAGTAACACTTACACTAACAACGCCAGGCACGTGAGACTTTAAAAATAAAACCAACAAGGACCAACCAGCATCATTTTTGACGGGCAATTTCCTAGTATGATATAAGAATTACAGGTACATATTGGCTTCCTGTGGGCATGCAGTGGTGGCTCTTACACTGACAAGCAACTCATATAAACCATTTTTTGTTTTTTAGTCTATTAAAGGTAATGTTTTAACAGATTTTATTTTGTGCTAGGCAATACCCGCAGAGATGAGTGTATTTTCTGGGGTCACAAATTGGGTGTTCTTTATTCAGTGATCATTAGAGCACATTCCACCAGCATTGTATAAACATGATTATGGTGTTAAAGTCAGCAATGATCTTGACATGATGAGACCATCAATATGGTCATATAATCTATAGGTCATTTTGCATGAGCTGACTTAATTAAAAATGCTTCAGTTGTGAGGCTGTTATGACTATGAGGATCATTGTTGATTACATTGGTTATGAGGAATGAGGGCCACATTATGAGAATTTCTCTCTATATGAGTGTGTGGAATTAGGATCCAGTTTATAGTTGTCTTTTTTTGTCCTATTTTCCTTTTCATCTAGTATAATGTTGTTACATAATATGTTTTTAGATGTTTATATCATTTTTTTTCTTTTACATTTTAACTAGTACTGACATATATTTAAGTAGAATTTTACTGTATTCTTTTGTGTTTTTACTGATAAATGGCTCTCTTCCTCTTGTTTCAAAATGCATAAAAAGATATTTCTTTTATGGTTTGATTATAATATTCAGCGAAATAATAAAAACTAATTTCCAGTGCCTACAATGAACACGTGTATAGCTTATATATGAATAATATACACTTGAATAATTTAATAATATTAACAATAATACTTCAACCCTTATGCGACCACAACATTTTTTTTTTCTGATACAAAAATAGTCTGACTGTGTGACAAATGTAGCATTATGTATACTTTGTGATGTGAATAAATACACGTACATAGTTGAAAATGTGATTATAGACTGATTTTATTTTCATTATTGCCTTTTTAATGATCAATTCAAACCTTGAAGAAAAATAATCATGTTTCTTTTTGAATGCAGTAAACGAATGTATGTCTAAAATAACAATTAGCTTTTTTATTTTATTGTCATACTCATTGCCAAAAAAAGTATATGTTCTATTGATAAAATGATCTCTGAAAAAACAAATCAGTATGAGCCATAAAACTGCTTTGCACTGACTGCAAGTCATGAAATTAGAACAGGATGATGTTGCGGACTCTGAAAAAAAAAATGATTTAATCAATTTAATATTTAAATACAAAGAATTTAATGTAAATTTAATTTAAACAGATACAACTCCTATATACAGTATATCAATCACAATGCACAGAATTTTCCCAAAATTATTTTGTAACATAATTACTAGAAATGTACGGTGTTACAGCTAACAAATAAAATGCATAAAACTATTAGTAATGGAAAACAAAAATACAATGTTCTTTCTAATTTCATGCTTCACTTTTTGGAAACAATTATTACTTGTTTTGTAAGCTAGACATTTTTTTGATAATACTGATGATTTTTTTATAATCTTTATGTTTTATACTTTGTTAACTAAAATTAAATTGTAATACAAAATGTTATGATTTTATCAAACGAAACATGCTGAATAAATATAAAAACCATAGAAGACACAATATGACTTTTTGAGTATATACAATCCTTCTGTTTCTGGATTCTGTTTTTTGCAATTCAATTTCACACATATTATAATAAATAGTTGTTTTGTAATTATTGCTTAAAGCTAGTTATGATATAATTTTCTTATTTGGACTAATGGTCTAAATTTACACAATTTAGTTAAAGAAGCTTTTTTTAATAGCTTACAATTTCAATGTTATGATTATATGCATTTCTGTTGTCCAAATACTGTTATCTTGATCATTTACATAAACATATCCAAATATTTAATTACTACGGCCCTCATTCAATTGTGATTTGTCCAAGTGAATAGGGCTCTAAATAAGCACATAGCATATTTTTTAAGAAGCTTTTAGTTAGTAAAAACCTTGCTTTTGGATAGATGCTTAGGCCCTCATTCAATTGCAACTTGGCCAATTGAATAGGGGTCTAAATAAGCACATAACATATTTTTTTTTAAAGAAGTTTTTAGTTTGTAAATATCTATCCAAAAGCAAGATTTTCACTAACTAAAAACTTCTTTAAAAAAAATATGCTATGTGCTTATTTAGAGCCCTATTCAATTGGCCAAATCACAATTGAATAAGGCCCTTAGTAACTAAAAACTTATTTAAAAAAAATATGCTTCTTGTTCTTATTTAGACCCTTTTCAATTGGCCAAATCGCAATTGAATGAGGGCCTACATGTTTAAGATGTGTGAGAACACAATATTTTTCATATTACTAATTGTGAAAGTTTGTGTCTTTTCTTTATGTAACATTTTAGCACTTTTTTCAAAGAATAGATTAAAATATTATATAGAATTGTACTTACCCTGTACCTTTGCTGAGTAATTCAAATGCTTCATTGATTTTTTCTAGTGGAAATGTTTTGCTCACCAAGAACTTAATATCAAATTTTTTTGCCATGTAATCACGAACTAGCTTTGGGACATCAGTTTTACTTTTCCAGCCTAGAAAATAATCAACCATTTTTCTCAGTATATTTTCAGGGCAACATTGTGCTTCTGGACTGCAGACTTTTTACATATACATAATATTTATATATATATGTATGCATATACTATAGACTAATAAGAGTACATTTTTGGACATCTTATGAAGTCATTTAGTCTTTAATTATTGTAAATTTAAAAAGAGAAATACGCTGCTAGTTGCTTAAATTATATTATTTTAATATATATTATAGTCTATAAAAATAACAATAATCTATAATTTTATTGGTTCTACCTCATACAAGACACTACTAAGATTCTAATACACTCTCTCATCATTTCTTGTCTCGACTATTGCAACTCGCTCCTTGTTGGCCTGCCCACCGCTCGCCTCTCCCCACTTCAATCCATAATGAATGCCACCGCCAGACTCATCTTCCGTACACAACATTCAGTGTCGGCAGCTCTTCTTTGTCAGTCACTCCACTGTCACCTCCTCTCACTCCCGCCTCCAGGACTCCTCTCCCTCCTTGCCTCACTTCACCAGACTATCCTCCTGCCTCAAATCCTTTAAAAGTTCAATAAAAACACACCTCTTTAAAGAAGCGTTTAACCTTCCACCCTAACACGCTCAGCACTACTCTCTTCCTACTGTACCACATACAAACTTAAATCTTTAGATTTTAAGTCTGCGAGTTTCAATCCTGCAAGGTGCTTTAGGGAAAGCGCTATGGACACCGGATTCCAAGCTCAAAGACATGGCCCTCGATTCTTTGCAATGTGTTAATCTTGAACTTTGCCTGTAACTTAACTTATGTATAGCGCTACAGAATATGTTGGAGCGTTACAAATACACAATAAAAATAATAATTGGTTAGGAATACTTTTAATTTTAGCTAAAACAGTGCTTCTCAATTTTTTTTCTATTGAACTCCAGACTAACATGCAGTTTTATTAGGCATTCCACAATAGCCTTTCACTCAAAAGTTTTCTCTTTGCTGGTAGTGGTAAGTGGAAGGAGTCTAGTGGATTTGTTGGATACTGAGGCTTTTTTATTGAGTCTTCGGTGCAGATATTGGTGCTAGAAAGTATGTCTATATGCAGTATATATTTCTGTCTCTAAATGTGAGTTACATTTACAACGTACTATAAATGCCAATGTTTGCTGTATAATAGAGAAAGCAACAGAGTTCCAGAAAGGCATATATTTCTGCTTCATAGACTATTCTAAAGCCTTTGACTGTGTGGATTACAACAAAATGTGACATGTTCTTGAAGAGATGGGAATACCAGATCATCTCATCCTCCTCCTAAAGAATCTGTATTTGGACCAAGAACCCAACATAGGACATTAGAATGGTTCAAGATTGGAATAGGAGTGCGACAAGCTTGTATATTGTCACCCTATTTATTCAACTTTTTTGCAGAGTACATAATGCGTAAGGCTGGACTGGATGAATCCAAGACCAGAATCAATACTGCTGGAATACACATCAACAACCTCAGGTATGAGGATGATACTACCTTGATGAATGATAGTGATCTGGAACTAAAGGATCTAGTGATGAGGATAAAAGAAGAGAGTGCAAAAGTTGGCCTGCTGCTCAGCATTAAAAAGACGAAGATCATGGCAAACGCAAGCTCACTTCCTGGCACATAGACAGAGAAGAAGTGAAGGCAGTGACAGAATTTATTTTCCTGAGGTCCAAGGTCTCTGCAGATGGCGACTGTAGTCGTGTAATTAAAAGACATTTGCTTCTGGGGAGGAGAGCTATGGCAAACTCGGGCAAGGTAGTAAAAATTAAAGATATTAAACTGATTACGAGGCTAAAGCTAAAATATTTTTGCAATATCATGAGACGGCAGGATTTCCTTGAGAAGGCTCTGATGCTGGGAAAGCTTGAAGGCACAAGAAGAAGGGAACGACAGAAGTGGAGATGGGTGGATGAAGTCAGTGAACCAATGAACATGAACTTGATGGAGCACAGAGGGGTAGTGACTTTGAGATGTACCTGGCCTTTTGTGGTCCATAGAGTCGAATGAATAACTAAACAACAACAAATATATGTACATCAACAGATATACACTTATGCTTCTATTTATGTGTGTGGAAATCTTACAACATTGATTTCTACACTATATTAGTGTATTTTGTTTGTAATACCTCCAAATATAGATCCTGTCACAGTACGTCCTGGTATAATCATGCCAGGCTCAAGGGAGAGTTTTTCCCCTGTAGGCGTCAGTCCGAGTACCACAGTTACTCCACTTCCATGATAAGTGGATTGAAAGGCAGTCACCTGAAAGGAAACATATATCATATGACTACTGTTAGTGTCATGGTACTCATTTATCATCTATTCTGGTATTAGTCATTGAAATTATTTTATTGAATTCCACCTCACTTAGAGAAAACATTTGAATTAATTTAACATCTCCTGCAATTGAAAGAAACCACATGTATAAGGACAGCTTAAATAATAACATAGTGCTCATACAACAGGATATTATTTATTTAATTAGTTACTGATTATGTAATCATTATTTGAAAAAATACATTCATTGTATTTAAAACCTACATGGGATGTTTAGTTATTTAGACTTCATTAGACATAGTGCTTCACTCCTCAAGATGCATATTTTATCTCTGGAAGAAACAAATCCACTGGAAGAATTAATACTAATTTCAAATTTGTATTTAAATGCTACATAATGTTTCCCATCAAATACTAATTTTATTGCTAATCAGTACATAAATAAACAAATTAACTTATATTTCATTTTGTGATTTTAGAACAAAACAATAAAATTTAACAAAGAAATATAAAAAAAATCTTTAAATCTTGACAAAATTACACATCTTTTAGTTACAGTTAAGATTACATTGTAGATAATTTGATTAAAACTGAAGTAATGATAACATTATTATTATTATTATTATTATTATTATTAATAATAATAATAATAAGAACAGAAAAAAAATGATAAATTAAGCCGTGTTGTAAAACAACTTATTTGAGCCATATTCATAAATTTATACACACAAAAAATCACTCTTAATATTGCCACATTCTATTAGCTACTTGCAATCCAATTACGAGTTACCCGCCTTCAATCATTACAGGCCAGCCAAAGATGCAAGGACTGGTTTTAGCACAGCTCGAATATTATGAGTGCTAAATAATCAAACTTACACAAAATGTATATTCTTTTAGACCTGCAGCTCCAGCTCACTAATTAAGTCTGACTCTCTAGAGTGCTAGACTGCGAGCCCGATCAGCAATTATTACTTATTAGCACTAATTAATTTGTAGCCTTCGGTTGCAAATTATGTTTAACTTCAATTATTTAATGATGACATGATGATGGACTCATTTACTATTGGCTGTAGTAGTAAATTACAGGCTTGCTTATTATATTATCAAATCATATGGTCACGCCCCCTGAAATCCTACTTAAAGAGGTAGGGTTTACGAGTTTAGGCATAAGGAGGTAAATTATGATCTTGAGTCAATAAAATACACCTAAACATTTAGAGAAAAATCACCTGCAACAAAAATTAGTGGTTAGAGGCATGTGCGAGCCTCTAATAGAATAGGGCTCTTTGTTTTTGAAAATAATCATATCTGTGTCACTATGAATTTTCAGATGCAATCAGTCAATGAATTTCAGATAAAGTATATCTACTGCACTGTCAATTTATTATATGCTTTTCCAGTTAAATAAATTCTTTCCTGACTTGAATCTGTCTTGTGAGATTGCAAAATTACAGGCTCAGATGAAGAAAATTTTGCAGTTACAGGTTGCTAAAAAATGATGGCTGATTCAGCAAAAATACTATTATGTTGGCAATAAAGTTGTAAAACTTATGGCAAACCAAGTTAAAAGTAAAAATGAAAATAAGAGAATTGTAAAAATGTATTATCATAACAGGACCCTTTGTGTGAATCCTAAATATATAGGGAAGATTTTTGCATCATACTATAAATCTGTTTAGAATCAAATACTAATTTCTGAAGCAATCAAAACTCCTTAAAATTTGGAAGAACAGTTAAAATGCTTGGAGTATTCTACCAATTCTTAAAAATAATAAACCACCAGGGCCAGATGGCTTTCTGAATATTTACTACAACATATTCTCAAAATCTCTCATGAAACATTTAAAATATTCTTTCAATGTAATAAAATAACTTGGCTTGGCACCTTTAGAAACACTTAAAGAAGCCATTATAACAATCCCTAAAGAGGGTAAAGATTCTGTCTTGTAAAAATTCTAGACAGATCTCACTTATAAATACTGATATTAAGATATATGCAAAGATTTGGGCTTTAAGGATTAATCCATTGTTAAAGAAATGGATTAATCCAGATTAAACAAGATTTATTAAATCGAAGCAAGGCGTAGACAATATACGTAAATTAATTGACTTATTTTCATATTCTAGTACTAAGAAAATGCCTGTAGTTGCATTATCGCTTGATGCTGAGAAGGCATTTGAGTGGGTTAACTGGGAAATTTTAGACTTCAGTTCTCATGTTGTTGGAGCCCTATATTATAATATATTGGCATTTGTCACTGGATTTGGGTTTAGATTAAATATTTTTTTTAGAACAGAATGGTACAAGACAGGACTGTCCCTTGATCTTTGCACTCTCTATTGAACCTTCAGCAGAATTAATAAGAAGGGATGAAGCAATTAACAGACTAGTAATTGATGACATAATAAGCAAAATTACTCTCTTTGCAGATGTTATAGTTGTCACAATAACATACTTTTTAAAATTGACTAATTATTTACAGAAAATTATTGAATCATATAGTAGAGTACCATACTATAAGCTAAATTCTTTAAGGATGGAAGTGCTAATGTTAAATCTTAACAGTGATTAAAGAGTCAAACTTAAAGAGGTATCACCCATTTAGGTATACATTTCAATCCCAATTGAAAAGCTTTAGTTAAAAATAATTTTGACAAATTATTTATGAATGTTAACAATATTCTGATTAATTGGATAAAGTTGAATTAATCCTGGAATGGGGGGATTGCGGCTATCAAAAATGTTATTGTGCTAAAACAACTACTTTTTGAGACACATACCATTAATAATTCTGACTAATATTATAAATACATTTTAGCCCATTTTATTTATAAGGAGAAAAAAAGCTTGTTTAGGCAGAGGGGTGGTGAAGAGGAGATTTGCTAAAGGTAGATTGGCATCACCCAATTTATTAGAATATTCAGGGCCAGTAGTTCTATCTCATACTTTTAAATTCTGTTGTAATGAATCTAGCCCAAAATGTCTACAGATTGAAAGGACTCCTTCTAGAAATTCTAAAGTAGAATATCTTCCATGGTCTAAAGTTTTGGATTAAAATCTGCATTTGGTGATTAAATCATGTTTAATGTCATGGTATCGTTTTAATAGCAGATGGAATTTAATCCCTTTCCCTTCTCTTGCCCTCCCTCTGCAGTTGATTTATAACTCTGTATTAATCAATCAAAAGGTAAAGATACAAAATACTTATCGGATGTATATACTAATGGATTATTTTGATCTTTTGAAGATGAATCATGTGCCAAAGGAGAAGTGGCTGCATTATAGTATATTGAAGCAGTCTTAGATTCAAAATTCAATAAGTCTTACTAGCTTTGAAAGATTGCTAGCGGAGAAAATCTTGAAATATAATATCTTAAATTCCCTCAAATATATTGAGACTCAAACAGAAATCAACAAAACTTCAGCTATAGTATATTGGGAGAAAGATCTTTGTAGAGAGTGGGAGTTAAAGGTTTGGTTCAAGGCCTTTAAAAAAACTGAATTTTGCATAAAATATGTTTCTCTTAAGGAGACTTACTTCAATTCATTTCGTTCCTTCCTTTTTAAATAAAATATCTGCACAGGAAAATACTGTAGATTGTTGGCGAGGTTGCAAAGCTTTGAACATGCATGCCAATATGTTGTGGTATTGACATAAAATTCAAAAGTTTTGGTCCTTATGCATTTCTCACATCGCTTTGATAAATAAATTTGGCTTAGAAATGCATCCTGATATGCTATTTTAAATTTTTTCTAATAATGTTAATTATAAAGTTAAAGGTATTAAAATTCCTATTTTGTTAGTAGCCAAATGGCTGATTTCATTAAATTGAAAAAAAAAAACGCTGCCATCTTGTAATGAGATAAGTGAAGTAGTCTCCCGTAATAGGCAAATTAAGATGGATTATATAAGTGATGCTGTTAAGAATAACATAACATTTAAATGGTCCCTTGGAGGTCTATATTTTCTCAGTATTGAAAGATCCTCTTGACTGTTTGTGCTCTCCTCCCCCATGATTTACCAGTATTGTTTGCTTTGTATTCTATATTTTTTGTGTTGCTGTTTATTTTTTTTATAATGTCAGATATGTAGTCTACTGCTGCTGTGTATTGCTATACTTTATTTTTGTGTTTGTAATTAAACATTTTCTTACCATTGTATCTATTCGTCCAGCACATTCAAAAGCGTAATCAACTCCTCCATTAGTCATTTTACTAAGGACTTCAGAAATTGGTTGATTGTAGTCTTTAGGGTTTATGCATTCAGTGGCTCCTAGTTCCTTGGCAATTTGATATTTCTCCTTATGAGAACCAATCCCGATGATACGGGCAGCTCCATTGACTTTGCAACCAATAATGGCTGAAAGCCCAACTCCACCTAAACCAAAAACTGCACAGGTAGAACCAGGTGTCACCTGAGAGGATGGAAGAACATGACATATTTTATGTTACAATGGACAATGTATTGATTTCACATAATGCTAATATTCAGTTTTTTTATGAGTTGGTTTTGCAGACTGATAACCATCTCAATTGACTTCAAGTTGTTTAATTAGACTAGTGCCATGATTAAAGATAATGCTTAGCACATCTATACATGCAACAGGAAAAAAGTGTAATAAATGTTTTGATAATTTTTCTTAAAGCTGCACTATTATCATAAGCCCTATATCAATACGGTACAATAACGGAGACCTGGGCCATTTAACACTCTCCATGTATTCATGGTTTATGCTTCCCTAAACCAACTAGAATATATGCATCCCTTTGTGTCAATTATAGCTACCTCTACTTCTCTTGGTCCTCTTCCTACCTTCTCCTTCTCATTCCTTCCTTATTTGTAGGCCTGAACAGCTCATTGACATCTGATTTCCACTGCTCCTTTACAGTTCCGTAGACCTTGACATAGGTGGTCTACACATTAATGTATCACTGACATGAACCCTGAATCAAATATTGTTTTGATGAAATGCTACATTCTTAAAAAGAGAATAATAGAAACATTCAATAGATTGCTAAAAATAATTAAGCAATATCTTGTTTGTTTCCATATTTTAGAGCTAATATGAGTGATGGACCACATTTTGTCCACTTTTAAAGATACCCCTTGTAAGCAGGAAATTGTACACTGGTAAAAAGGACAATAGTATCAGTTTATTTAGCAAACCACCATTGTTCAGGAACATTTTCACATTTGTCAAGAGCAGTATAGCAACATAACAATATTATCAGAGACCCGCACAGATGTAACCATTACTTTTTGTAATAAATACTAGCTTTTTTATTAAATTTCTTAGGTTAAGATTTTTCAAACTTATGTTTTCATTGTACACTGGACCTTTATACATCCTACAAAGGGTTGGGTTACCACTCAGGGCACTTATATAAAAAAAAAAGTAATTTTTCAGTTTTTTCAAACAGCTGCAGACAGCAGAAATACATTAACATTTGAATAAAACAAATGATTAGAGACTTGAGTTGAGTATTTGTCTCCACACTGATAAGGTTGTCAAGAGGCTGGGTGATTTGGCTGAGAGTCATGTATAAGGGGTTTTAAGTACAGTCAATTGAGATACTATGTTGGTTTAATATTGTGCCTGAAAATATAGCACTGCCTGCAGGACAAAGCAGCATCCCCTCATTCATTTTAGTGGGAGGAGACCATCAGCTTACTCTGGACTTGGAAAGTAAGCTTAATATTCAATATTGCTTTATTTAAAGCATTGAATATTAATTTTATTAATGATAAATTACTAATTAAATCATCTAGCTCAAGTTGTTAGAGCACTACATTGGTTCTTTAATTGCTATTCAAATATTATATTGCTAACCACACCTTAGTGAGCTAAAAGAGGCTGCTCTCAGAGCGGCTTATCATGTTCATAGAACTAACCTATTAAGGTTAGTTCGTTCTTTGATGAGTTCTCTGACTTAGTTGTCTTGTTTATGCAAATTGCCCTTAGGGTTTAGTCTCCCTAAGGGTGATAGGCGACTCCAGACCTGGACCCCTTGCTCACTGACGAGGCCCATAGAGGCTGAAACGCTTCTGGGGTTTGCTGTTTCTCCTGTTCAGGGTAGAATTGCCTGGTATTTCGGGGCTTGACCACTCTAGTGAGTGGCATCAGACTGATATAGTACAGGATATTTCTCCCTTTGAAGGGCACACGTGAGCTAAAAGAGGCTGCTCTCAGAGTGGGTTATCATGTCCATAGAACTAACCTGTTAAGCTTAGTTTGTTCTCTGATAAGCACCTCTTACTTAGTTGTTTTGTAACCACACCTTACCTGCCAGTAAAAGTTTAGGTGTAAATACATGTATTTTACTGTATCATTATCATGTGTTGGTGGGGATTGTTTTATTAGTTACCTTGGCAGTGTTAACAGCTGCACCATATCCTGTAGCAAATCCACATCCAATAAGGCAAGCTTCTACAGGAGCAGCAGGATCCACTTTGGCTACACATATGTCAGACACTACAGTGTACTCAGTGAATGTACTAGTGCACATGAAGTGGTAGATCTTCTTCCCCTTGCATGTGAACCTGGAGGTATTATCTGCCATCAATCCTGATGGTTTACTAAAACTAAAAGACAAAACATTTTAAAACACTTAGTCCATGGTGTGAATTCAAACTGCATACTATTATGCTTTAATGCCCCAATCTTTATCACCATACAAAGCCCCCACTGTCACACTAACACATTTTTGTTTTCCTAAAGAGTATTAAATCTGGCTATAAGTTGTACTAGATATAGTGATTATTTTGAATGTTATCTGAGATAATGAGCAATATTTGTGCTACATTATTATACTAATATGCAGCTCAGCTTGCTAATTTGCTGATCATTGTTTTTGTAGTAGCTCAGTAAAAACAGTGAGCCAGTACTAAACAGTGTGAGACACCATTTATTTTCTACTGATCCTTTGCAGATGGGAGGTGACCATGGATGCAGAGAAAGTTTTCCATCTGCCACAAAAGATGTAACTAGGACTAATGGAAATAGTGTTCGTTTATAAGCAAACACTCTGCTGCTGCTGCAAAAAAAGCTGGAATTAGCAGACGAAAAAGCTGGATGTGGGAGAAAAGGAAATCAGACTCCTGGTACTGCTGGTTCCTAAATATATTTTTCAAAGTATAACGACTAATGGCTACAATGTGAGAGTAAACAAAATAAAAAGTTTGATATTCAAGAACTATAAAACATATACTCTGCAGATAACAAAAAAAAAAAAACAGCTTTAATTGTAAACAAATCTTACACTGAATATTTTAGCATGTATAAAAGACAGTGATATAGGCATAGAAATAAAATATACTTACTCATTTTTGTCACACAAGTTAGCATTTGGACTTATACAAGCTCTGCAATGATCACACTGGGGATTAAACAGTGGGATGACTTTGTCACCTATAGAAACAAGACATTTAATATGGTTAGTCAGTTGGGCAAAACATATATAAAATTAGGACTATTTAATATTCAACTGCCCTCTCACAGCCTCCACATGGAAACCGTGCACTCATAAGCAGGATTTCAGGGGGCATGATCATATGATCTGACAATATTTAAGCAAGCCCGTAAGTTACTTTTTAGACAGAGCTAATAGTAAATGAGACGGTCATAATGACGTCAGTAAAACATGGAATTTATACTACAATTAATTCGTGTTTAGAAGTACAATTTGTGATCAGACTTGCAATCCAGCAAAGTAGAAATCTTTAAAGCAACTGTTCTAGTCCATGCAGGTTCCATGATATGTAGTAACCCCTTGATTCCCGGGATCCACATAACACGGAAATGAAAGTTACATTTTTTTTTATTGCAGATTTGCAGACTGTTGAGCAACTTATTTGAATGCCTTTCATTGCTTTGTCAGTATTTTAAAGTACAGTAGTGTGTGTTTATTTGCTTTTGCAGTGTTAGGAGCAGGTGTTTAACCCACTTGCGGGTCCTATTTAGTACTCGTTAAATTTTTTGATACATTTGCCATTTACAGGTTTGAAGTCACTTGTGGGCTTGTTGAATTGTTGTAATTGATAAATGGATTTTGCGTCTTTAGCATTGGTAACATTTGTGGGCTTCAAAAATCAAAGGAGGAGATAGGACGGAGTCACGTTTTTGACAACCGTAGTGCTTTTGAGCCTGTAACTCGCAATTGGAATGCAAGTAGCTAAATGTAGCCACTTGAATATCCGTAACATTTACTGGCTACATTACGGGCTCATGTAATTGCGATTTGGGCAATTGAATGATGCTATTAGTTTTTAGATCTCATTGGCTGGCAAAGGGAAAGCCCCCAAGAACAGTTAAACTTTTGAACACGTTTTTATGCTTTTTTGAAAAAAAGGAAACACACAGTGACACCTTAGCAAATATTCTATTCTGATGCAACAAAGAAAAACAAGCTTTCAATATAATCAACTTTCATGTATATCCTAGTTTTAACACTATTTTAACTAGGTGCTCTGGTATATACATAATATGTTAAGTAAGATAATATCAGCATATTTTATTTATGGTTCTTTTAAATGCATAAATATGGGAAGTTTCATCTGTGTTTCTAAGGTATAATATACACTACATATTTAAGAGATACATTTGCTCAACATAACTTTTAATATCAGACAAGCTTTACATGTATATTGTGCAGTATATGTGCCACCATATGCCTTGATATTGTTCTTCAAATAGTTGCATACAATGTATAAATGTTATCACATTATTAGATTTACCTGGTTTTACATGAGTCACTCCCTCTCCAATACTTTCAACAATTCCCATACCCTCATGACCCAAAATCACTGGAAATGGAACGGTGGGTAAGTATTCTTTCAGTACACTGCTATCTGAACCACAGACACCCGTGGCCTCAATCTATGTTATAAAAAGAAAAGTTAACAATAATTTGCTTACTTTAAAACAACAAAAATGATAACAAAATAAGTGAAAATGTTAACTTCAAATGCAACAAATATATTAGGTACGAAAACAGAAATATTAAATATGCAGCTATGTTAAATTGAGGAATTATTTTTGGTGGATAGCTCCTTTTGCTGACAACTTTCACTTTAAAAAATAGAATTTCTATCTGAGAATGGGATAGAATCAGTGGTGGAACTAGAGAATAGATGACTCAGTGCAAAATATTTTTTCCCCCTCACAACTTCTCTCTCTCTATATATGTATATATGTATATATAGGGGAAACCAGCAAAAAAATACATTTAAGTATAAATCTACACAGACATTCTAGCATGGTGAAAACTGTTATTGTGCCCCAGTGGGACACCATTTTACCCAGAATGACTACTCCATTTAAAACCTAAAAATAAAACTACTGAGAGATAATTTTAAAAAAGCCATCTGAAATGAAGATGATCACATTCTTCAACACTAAAGACACAGGACTTTATTGTTGTTTTTAAACTCCATAATATGAGGTGATATTAACGGTCTTAAATGATCAATACATAGTTTATGATGCCATGTGGGCATGCTCTCTATTCCACTGCTCACCTTAATCGATATTCTTCTGGCTTGATAAAAACCTTGTAACTAAAATATTTGTTCAATGAAATAGTTATCACTATATAATGCAATACTCTTATTATTCATCTTGATTACTGGACACTCACTCCTACATCACTCAATATGTATATATATATATATATATATATATATATATATATATTTATATATATATTTATATATACACACTTATGCACTAATTTCTCTAACTGTTCTCTAACTGTGGAGGGGTTCTCTCACTCTTTTGCCCAAGATAAGCTAAATGCGGTTCATAGCCTTGTCATAAAATCCACAGTATTTTATTAACCAGTCACACAGTGATAAGATCCAAAAGATTGAAACAGATACTAACATTGTGAGCTGGGCTCAAAAGCTGTCTTTGAAAAAGCAACCATATGCTATGAAGGAGCCATGCTTAAAATGATAATGGATTATGGAGTAAAAATCATTGTGGGCTCATTCGCATGCCACACCCAGTTTCCCAGAGTGCAGTGCAAACACTGTATTTCTTGGGATTCTGAGTAGGAAATATGTTTATTAACTTATTGTTAGGCATGCAGATGTATATATGAATGCACTATTTTTTATATATTTATATAAACATTATTGGTGCCCATGGGGGTCAGTAAAAAAAACAAGTAAAATAAATGTTATACCACTCTCAAATCCCTTAACAAATTAAGACATTTTGATCATATATCTGTAGGAATGGTAAGTATTTTAAAAAAGCATATAATGACAAGTTTCCTTTGGATAGAGATGATGAGGCTTGAACGGGTGTGTGTTAATGTGCAAGTTAACAGCATTGTTGATGATGAAAATATCATGGAAGGATGTACTAGCTCCTAGGACAAATCAACATTTATTCAAGCACATGCACATGAAAAGAGCAATGTAATGTTTACTAAGACAAATCAATAAATAATGTAAGGCTTGCTGTCTTGGCTCTATCCCACCCATGTCATGGTAGCCATTATGTGACTGACAATCAGTAATGTTTGCTAAAGGCAAGCAAGGAATGAAAGCACGTTGTAGATCTTGCCCTGTCCACCCAACTATATTTACTTTCCGTGACTCAATGCCCCAGAAAGTGCTTCATCAAGAGACATGAGTATTTATTTTTCATCAAAATCTTAGTTATCATAGTCTATTTCTACAGCAAAAAGCTCTGTGCATAACAATCAATATTGACCCCTTCAGTGGATTTTTCATAGTTTTGCTTTGATTTTATTTACCATATATTTGTTATCTTGTACCAAAACAAACTTTATACATTGACTAGGGTAAAAATGGGTCATGTCTGATATTTATTGTTGAAAATGTTTAATTTTTAAATAACTTTTAATTTGATAAAATACCTGGTATTACCTGTAGTTTAACATTATACCATATTTCTGTGTTAATTAAGTATTCATATATTAGATATACAGTACATACATTTAATATGAGCACACTGCTCTAAAGTACATACACTATATATTCAAGAACATAACATTTCAGCCTGCAGACACAGAGCCTTCTAAAATTATGATTTTCTCTAAAATGGTTTTATGCTCACGCTTACATAGCTGTTATGTTGTTAGTTTGTTACATACTTTGCAAACATGTGAAGTTTTCCATACATTTCAATGACCCTTTCATATTTCTACACAGGAAGTGGTTGGGTGTGTGTGCTAAATAATTTAAAGGAACACGGAACACATTTTAATGCATTTAAAATAGTATGTTTTAAACATTACAATTTTTTTTAACAAAAACCTTTTCAGAGTTATGTCTATGTAAACAGAGAATACATGAGAATGACAATCTCATTGTCAGAGAACTTTGAGTCATATAGCTATATTACTGCTCATTGGCTGACAGAGACAAGCCCACAGGGTAGTTAAATATCTTAATCAGTTTATTTTTTTATGAGATCTGTATTTGGAAAAAGAAAACACATTATTACATATTAACAAACACCTACTTTCATATTCCTATACAGATATATCTAAGTTTCCCCGTTTTGTTTAATCCAACACATGCTGCTTATATCAGAAACACTCATTACATTGAGTCATTATATACACATACAGATTTATTTTATTTAAAAATACAATTTGTTTTTATCACCCCTGAGATGCTTACATAGACACAGCTACCTACCAATAGAAACACTGCATTCAAATATGGATTTTAACTCTTAACTAACCTTCAAGACAGCAGGAGCTCGATACACAGGTCTACAGATCAATGTCTGACTCCTACTTACTTCCTGTTCCTGGATGAAAACAGGACTAAACACCCCATGGTACTTTGGTGCACATGCTGGCTTTACAGATGGATACAAATGCATTACCTGCCTGTGTTTGGCCAAAACAAATTATGAATTTTATGCTAATTTTAGCTTGGATATGCAGGAGTGTTAGCTCTGAAAATCTATTGCTTGCAAACTCAAGAGATTTAGCAAACATTGGGGTGAGTTTGCCTTTTTGTCATGGTTCTCCTCTATCAGATACATTCATAATGCATGATACTTCAGAATGTGTACATCTGTGATATTAGACATAAGATTGTGCTGTGAATTTGAAAAAAGATTATCTATTGATTTCCTGCAGATCTTTTGTGCATCAAAGCCACACACGTATCGTGTCCATTACCTTTATCCTAACTTCATGAGCTTTTGGTGGAGCAACCTCAATTTCCTCAATGCAGAGTGGTTTATGGGGTTCCCAGGCAACAGCCGCCTTGCACTTAATAACCTTGAAAAAAACACATTTTGGTTGGGTGAGGCTTGCAAAAAAAGCATTGTACCATAAGTATACAGTTAATCCCTATTTGAACAGAAATTACAATACCCAAAAGATCAATGGTTATTTATTTTGGCTTCATACATAATACAATTTCCTAATGAATCATAATTAAACATATTTTACTTGTATGTAGTTGTCCATGGCATTTTCCCATCCAAGTAGCTATTATAATTATTTAATCACATAAAACATTGATGTATTGTGTATTTGCAATAACTTCTCCCCTTGTACCAATCTTTTATATAATGCCTTTAGCAGCTCACCAGATGTAAGACCTACCTTTTTTTCTTGTTGTAGCGAATGAGATTCATTCCAAAATATCAGATTAAAATGTAAAATGTTAATCCTGCTTTCTAGCTAATTAACCCTTTTTAGTCCATCCTCATGTGTGTGTTTCATACAATAAAGTACATTTGCTGTGCCTTAGAAAAGCATTTGCGTTAACTGGCTACATATGATCAGTAGTTAGTGAATAGAGGGCCCCAGTGCAAAATAATTTTAGGTCCCCCCTTAATATTTCTGTATAAAATAGGTGCCCTAAAATTAATTAAAAGTTATATATATATATATATATATTTATATAAATAAATATATATATATATATATATATATATATATATATATATATACTTATTAATATATATATATATATATATATATATAACTTTTAATTAATTTATATATCATTGCCTGTGAGCCTCACGTAGCGAGGCCAACCATTAACTCGCAGCACTTAGGTGACGAGCGAGACAAGCCGTTGACACAAAAACTCGCAGCACTCGACGTGAGGCAAGCAGTGGAGGCAATGAAACTCGCGGGACTTAGCCAATCACACATTGAAACACGCGGGAATTAGCCTCCAAACACTTAAAAAACGCGGGATCGCCTTAGGCTGCAAGCAGTTGACGAACGCAGGACTTCCGTGTACCACTTTCACCTAAGGAACGTACGAGGTACAAAATACACTATTACAAAGGACGGGAAATGCTTGCGAACCGTGTAGCACCTAGACAAACGACACCATGTTACAACACTAACTTGCAACTAACAACATTACGCATCTAAAGTGGCGCTTTAAACAAATAAACCAGCGGTTTTCCCTCGCGCACGCAGCCAATTTCTAATGCACAGTTGGGACATTCATATAACTATCCCCTCAGGACAGCAACAGTCCCACTGGACATTATATGCTGCAGGACAATAAAAAGAGATTGTTACCTCTTCAGGCTACTGATTGTTGCATATATTAATTAGAAAAGGTAAAATATATTAATTTATTGTTCAATTAATTCCTTAGTTAGTATTTTAAAAAATATAGAGAGGAGCCAAAGGACATGCGAGGAGAGGCTCGCAATGAGTGCTGAAGGTCCTTAGAGTAGAAAAAGCTTAACATTGTGCGGCAAACAGCATTGCCATGGCTTCAAATTTTATTGCTCCGTCATTTTTGACGGGCAAGTCGCTAGTATATATATATATATATATATATATATATATATATATATATATATATATATATATATATATATATGGTCAAAGCACCCCTATGGTGATCAGATCACTGTTCTATAAACATCCCTAATCCCCTTTACTCCAAGCTACTGCCAGTTGCAGAGGGGCCCTATGCTGTATTGGGCCCTGGTGATCCACCAGCAATGATCTCCACATCTGCATATAATCATCCTTAAACTATCAACAATCAACAGCAATATATGTATAAATATATGAATTTTACCAAATCTAGCAAAATAAATATGAAAACAGCTGTAAAAACATAATGTACAAAAAGTCATTTTTAAAATAATATTTACATTTGCATATTAGAGGTTGATTTTGAAAGGGCAACCTTCTATGAATAACATTTATCAAACATTTGGCCCTTGATATGTTCCATAGCATAATATAGAAAGTTATTCGCTTTATATTTTAACTCTACTTTTTAACATTGTTTTAAGTAGCCCATGTTATATATATCTACACACATCTCAGCACTATTTTCATTCATAGGCAATAAGAATAACATAAAAACTATAAGACTAGTAAGTACTATTAAATTGTAATAATTTCTATTAATAAATGGAGAAAAGATTAAAATACTTTTCCTGCTGTGGCCATGTCTGCCTTAGTAGTTCTCGTTTCGTTTCGTCCAAGCTCTGCAGTCTTCCAGTCTGTGTCTAATTCTGCATTTATAAACAATGGAATGTTTGTACTGTGGTTACGCCCAGTGAATTGGATTCAGCCACAAGCATACACCTTTTTTTGTGTGTATTTTATGTGGCATGCAGGGTTCATGACTTGCGATACTGATTGTTTAATGACAGTGTTCAATTTTCCAAGTCTGGCTAAATAGCATTAATATATTGGAGGATGTAAAGAAAAGTTAATGTTCATGCATCATATAAAACTCACACAAGCCTTATTTAAAGTATATAAAGAATAATAAGCTTGTCCATCTTATTTTCAAATGATAACACAATTGTAAGGATTTATAAACCAGTGGTTCTAGATAGCTTGTCCTCGGACTGGAGCAGGTCCCTAAGAGCTTATCTGCCATTTCTTAGTCACAAAGAGGGATGAGAAGAAATTAAAACTTTAAATGTGTCATTATTGTTAGTCACAGTTATAGACAGGTTACCGAGGAATATATGTGTTGTCTATTCAAATCAGTTCAAAATTTACAGCCTTATTAAATTGCAATTTGGCCAATTGAATAGGGCTCCATATAAGCACAGAGCATATTTTTTTACAGAAGTTTTTAGTTAGTGATGACCTTTCTTTTGGATAGAAATCCACTAGCTAAAAACTTCTGTAAAAAAAATATGCTCTGCGCTAATATAGAGCCCTATTCAATTGACCAAATTGCAATTTAATAAGGCTTTAAATTTTGAACTGATTTGAATAGACAACACATATATTCCTCGGTAACCTGTCTATAACCCTGTCTATAGTGCTGGAAGGTAACCCAGGTAAAAAATGTTGAGAACTATTATTACAAGGTATTTTCAAAATGATTTTGTATGATCTGCTGTGCAAAACAACTATAAATATATAAATCTGGGAGCAAATAAGTATCAAAATGAGCATATAGTCTGTCCATTCTGTTTACCAAAAAGCTTGACTCAATCAAGTTTGACTTAACTAAGCCTATGCTTATTCAAGGCGTGATTATATTTATTAATTGTGTTTGACCCTACCAATTCCACTGGAAGGCTGTTCGGCATATCTACTTACATTTTCATAAATAAGTACTTTTGCACTAAATCTTCCATACTTCAAGTTTAAATGATGACCTGCTGTTGTTTTATTTGTAAGATACTCCCCTGCTAAACATCATTGAATCTTTTTATTTGAAGGTTTCTTTTATATCTCCCCTCTACCTTCTGCCCTCTAAGCTATACATTAACTTCATAAATTGTATTCTTCTACGTTGTGTCTTTTGAATGATGCACCATTATAGTTGCCCTTCTTTGAATTGTTTCTGATTTGTTAATAGCCTTTCATAAATACACTCTTCAGAATTGGACGACAAATTGCAAAAATCACACTAAGGTAATGAATGTTGTACTAAAATGAATAGTCCGAGCCTGCAAATTAATATACATTATATCACAGGGAACCCATTTATTGAGCATGCCTTTATCTGCACATGCAACTCACTGCTCTTTGGCTCATTTCCTACCCACATGCTTACATGTAAAGGTAAAGTGAGGACACTGTACGCTGAGTCTACTTAACGCATAACACACTATAGAAATATAGAAATACAGTTATTTAAGGGGTTTGGGAACACATTTTCAATGTGTTATTTTTAATTCATTGTGTTATCTGTTTTAATATTGTGCTTGAAACTAAAATTAACAATGAAAACTGTGGATCTTCTTAGCTTGCTGAAACCAAATGTATATGGCTTTATATTTATTGGATTTGATGAATCCCGGGCATTAAAATGCCATTATGTACTAGGCTAGTGGGGCTATAAAATGTAGACTGGATCTGATTGTCCCTGGGGCATCAAATACCAAAAGGACTCAAGAAGTAATACATACAAATACATACCCATGTGCCATTACACATGCTAAATTACTAGCTTTGGTTATTTTATCCTCCCAGTTATGATTTCATTGTTACTGTAACCTAGTTGACACCCAAGGTTTACACCTAAAAACTGTCCCAAATGGGTTCAAAAGTCAAAGTGGTAATCTGGTCTAAGATTAAGAAGAAGACAGGGATGGCTATATTCACTGAACAGAACAATTGGGCTTCCACAGACATTGAAATAGAAAAATAGTTCACATTAACTCATTTATTAGTCAAAATATGTAAAACTATAAAACTTCCAGTGGGCAAGAATCATCCTGATTCTACTCCCATTATCACCTATAACAAAATCACCTTTAATAGAATTAAGAAACAGTGTTGCAAGCGGTGCAAAAAGCTAAAATAAATAAATATATTTATGTATAATGGAAAAGTGTCAGCTAAAACTTTGAACAGGACGATTGGAAAGCTTTTTAGTTTACAAGGACACACCAGCCCAAGATAGCAGATGGAACTCTGCAGTAAAAAATAATTGTATATGAAATTACATTTTTAAAGGGTGTCTACATTTATTTATTGTCACGAAATGGCCTAGCCCACAAGAGGAACCCACCAGTTACGTGCTTGCTCATGATCTGGAGAGAGTTGCCTGGGGACTCGGACAAAGGCTTTGTGAAAGGATTTTCCATCAAAATAACAAATAGGGTAAAAACTGAATGCCTGTAATAAAGAATAATTTGTTTTAAATGCAAATACTGTGTTTATTTAACTTTTTGAAAACATTTTGCCCATTATCAAGTGTAGGTGTTCAAAGACCATAAACAGAAAAATTACCACAAATAAAATTTGGTTTCTTATATATAATGTCTCCAGATACTTTACAAACTATCCCATAATCTTATAAAGTGACATATTTCTGTAATGCATAAAAAAAAAACTTTTAAACATTTATTTTTTTTGATAGGAGCAATGAGGAGCTGCAAGTGGGATACGGGAGGCTCCCAAATATTAATAGGATAGAGGCAGCATAAAACCTAAATGCATCCATGTTGCAATGCTTAACACTTCTAAGGGATAGTCTGCTGAAATCTGCAAAGTCATGCTTATGTTGCAGGCTAAACGTTTTTACTGTGGCAAGTTGCCAGTCTCCATTTGTGTTTGTGCCATGGTTCCTATTTCATGGGGGAACAAAATTACAAAAGACTTTAATAAGTTTTCAAACTTTTGCTATAACCTTAGCCAGTGTTACAAAAAAGAATAAAACAAAACAAATCAAAGAAAATAACAGACCTAGCTCCCGATGGAGTTCCCTAACTATCTTGTCTCATCCAGTTAAACCTGTGTGGAGCAAAAAAACAAACAAAAAACACTGTCCTGTATTCTTCACAACTTCAGGTTTTCTCATTGCTTGCAGATCACATATCAGCTCCAAGCTGCTGTTTCTCTTCCTTTCTATCTTTTCACAGCTTTGGGCAAATGGCATACTTCTATATTTCTTTCTCTCCTGTATGTAGATCTTTTTTTCAACTCAGAAAACCACTTGCATACTCCATTCTGCAGCCTCACACACTGCAAGAGCCTCACACACTGAAGGCCACAAACACAGCCACACAGGGCATTCACAGCTGCAGTCCAAACGGCCCCACCCAATTTACAGTTTCAGCCTTTAATCAGCTCTACTCAGGTGATGCTAATTTAACTCCTTCAGACCTTCTAGGGAAAAGAGCTTTGAAAAGTCTGTGGCTCACACAAACCCCTTGTAGCACTCTGCCACATTATATAATACCAGTTGCTTTTTAGCTATGTTGTACATGTAAAACATGGTCTTTTAAATACATTAAAGTAAATGTGGGGCTTTACTGTGCAATTTAACTTCCCTCTTATTACCATTATGTTCTGGCTCAAATTCAGAAACATAGAAACAAAGCTGTACAATTTGATCAGATGATAGAGTTTCTACTCCCATTTTATACTGACAAGCTGATTTATAATTCAATTTGCTGATCCAAAACTCACAAGAAAACCAGGCACCCCAGTTTCTCTCACAGGGCATACATTTTTTTTCTTTCTGGTCTTTCTCTTTAATGCATGTGAGAGTGCAGAGCTACCAGTCTGCAGCTTGAGATTTTCAGTGGTAGATGCTAGGTATTTTAACTCTTTTCCCCCAGTCATTTCACTCCCGCTTAAACCACTCTTCTCCAATCCATCTCTCCCTCCTTCCATCTTTGCTCCTTTCATATCCCCTTTCTTTACCATTCCTTTCCCTTCACCCTCTCTGCCCCCCTTCCCTATCTCCTTCCACCTCTCCTACCTCTTTCCCTTCACTTTCTCATCCCCTCATCTACCGTCTCTCTTCCCCATCCCCTCTCTCACCATTCCATCTTTCAACCCTCTCTCTGCCTTTCACCCTATTTTACCTCATCTTCCTCTTTCCCCATCCCTCTCTCCTCAACTATTTCTCTCCCTTCTTATTTGCCCCACCTCTCTACCCCATGTCCTGTCCCTTTTCCCCTCTTCTTCCATCCCCCTTTTAATGTAATATCTATCTATCTATCTATCTATCTATCTACCTATCCTGTAAAAAGTAGCTGCAGAACAGATGTCATCAATAAAAGACTTGTAGCTGTAGAGCAATCTCTGTGTCCAATAAGGCAGTTAGGAAAACACTGATGTCACATGTATATAAAGGTAGAGGGTATAGGAAGATGAAGATTCAGCATGGGGTGCAAATAGTTAAATCTTAGGTAAGTGTGTACAGTTTATATGCATATTCTCTGAACTTTGTGGCATTAAAATGTTGATAGAAAATAAAAGAAAACTGGTTAATATTGTCTTTGTCATATGATGACAACAATGTTTTCAGCACTGGCTATTGATTAAGAGAGAAACTTAAAGAAAAAGAGAACATGGGTTTTGGAGAATGTTTTATATAGTGTTATGTTATATGTTTAGTCAATGGACCACTATAGTTGGAAAAACGTCACCTCCTTTAGTAGCTACTCAAGTCTTACTGTACTTGTGTCTAGAGTCTAATGTTTGTACACTATAGTTACATATTTAACATTTAAGCCTATAATATTTTATACATGCTAAATATTAAGGCTGCTTATTATTCCAAAACAGGAATACTAATGTGATTTATTTTAATTATTTTATCTATTTATCTTTGTAGAAGTTAGTTCACAAACTCACAATTATGCCAGCTGATGTCCAATTTGCTTGCTTCAACACATTCATTATCTCTCAATTTAATTTAAGCATTGCCACATTTTTTCACTGGACCATGGAACTCCCAAACAGTAAATAGGATATACGAGGGAAATACTAATATGGGTAAATCCTAGTAGTGAAGTCTATATGAATTTACAAAATCTAAGAGAGTAATTGGTCATGAAAATGTCATAAGCTAGTTTTTAATAGAAATAAAAAGCTGATGCCTCCATTTACATGATAAAAAAACAAGGAAGGCTAATATTTACAGTAGGCTTAGAGAAGACTTGATAGTAGGTTATTTTTTACAAGCTGAAAATTAAGATATGGCCTTTAATTTAAATGCAATTACCTTTAATGCAATTATTTTTTATTTGGGTTCAGTCATTGTTGGGTCTACTTACCTGCTGTATCACCTGGGAATATGATCCTGTTAAAGTTTCAATCTTTTGGATTGATTTGACTGATTGTAACCTGAATTCCTTTGTGGAAAGTTTCAGTACAACTGAATATTGGCTATCTTAGTAAATAAACCAAAGGTTCTATTTTGTTTAATTGTTAAATACAATTAGGAAACCAAGAGAGCAAACTATACATATGATCCGTTAAATTTGTTTTTGCTTAAATTAGGAAAAGAGCAATCACAATAGGTATATTAATGTATTATAAACACAGAGCAAACAAACATACAAAAAGATAATTTAATAAAGAATGGAGCTGTCCAAGAGAAATATAAACGAACAGCATTAGAAAGTATGTTTTACAAGGAGATGAAATTATGATAACATAGTGAAATCAGCAGTAGTAATAAATAAAGAGTGCTGGATATATTTGCTAAGCATTTTCTCACCTGGGATAAGGTGAGAAGAGCTGACATAACATGAGAAGGACATTTTCCCTCATAGGAAATAGTACATAGTAAATCAAATTGATGTGGCATGCTTAGTAAATTCCCGCCCACTATGATCAACACAATCTAATTCCCTCTTCATATCATAATCCAGAATGTAAAAACAAAACGTATTATGACCTTTTTCAGGGCATAATGCCAAAACAAAATGACTCATTGTGTGATCATAATAGTCGAACATCAACAATATGGTAAGAAAACAAGGAATGTGACCCAACCTTCATAGTAAAAGTTGAGCTTTATGCCTGATAAACTTCAGCAAGAAAGAAGCAAAAACCAATAAGGAGCCAAAAAGAGGAAAAAACCCTATTATGTCATATAACAAATCATTCACTATATGTTATATATGAACTCATAAAAGAGCAATCCTGTAAAATATAACTATTGTTAATAAATTTGAAATAAAATCAATGCTTAACTAAAAACATAAAAAGAAACCCTAATTGCTGGAGGCTAATCTAATGGATCTTTGTGAGGAATTTAATAAGTGAATGTGCGTTCATCTGAAATCGACCTCTGCATATCACACATTATTGTGGCTCGCATCTTCATGCAATTTACTAAATTTCATATATTATAAATAGGTCCACACGCTATCAAAGGTTCAAGGTCGGTTGGAAAAACACAATAGTTGCCATAACATCATTAATGATGCGTAATAACCATAAACCTGAAAAAATTATACCTTGCCCATGCATTTTCATAAGCGCCACATATTCACTTT
The DNA here is from genome assembly GCA_027410445.1 of Discoglossus pictus. NCBI lineage: Eukaryota > Metazoa > Chordata > Amphibia > Anura > Alytidae > Discoglossus > Discoglossus pictus. The sequence goes on along the minus strand of CM050163.1, from coordinate 192,185,597 downwards.
TGTTTATAATGTTAGACCGGCAACATATTATTTATTTAATTATTTAAAAAATCATAATTCCTATAAATTGGGAGAGTGCTATTTATTCATTTATGTTACTTTAATGTGAGTTGTGTTGATGGAATTTACCAGATATATTTAGCTGAATATTTTCTTAATGACCTAATATTGGTAATATAATTTTATGTAACTAAAATATATTGCTATAACTGTTTGAAAAATCCAATGTCAAATATAACCTAGGGTAGTTATGAGCAAGAGCTGACTTTAGTAAATATGGAGAACTTGTTTTCCTAAAACACGCCTTAACACTCTGAATAACTTGTGATAACCCATGCAAGGCCCACATTTAAAGTGGAAAAAGACGTAAAAAATCACAATGACCTGCGATGCGGGATCACAGATTAACGCATCTGCGATCCATTAGTAAATTCCCCTCTTTATTCATGGACAAATATTTGAGGTCTACAGTGGGATATGCCTTATTTTGACACATAGGTATATATGATTTAAATACTAACGTGAATATGTGATAAACAAAAACAATAAAAGTGAGTTATTAAAAAGTAATAAATTAATTTCTAAGGTACTTTATGTAGCCCTCCCTTATAAAATAAATATATTTGTTTTGTTTATATAATCAATTTTTTTTTTTTTTAAATTGAACTCTAGTCAATTGTTTTGCATTAATGTTTAGATGATTATTTTTACTACAATTTACAATTACAATTGCAGCTGGCAGTTTTATATACAGTAGTACCTCGGGTTACACCATTAATCCATTCCGGATGGGACAGTGTAATCCGAAAATGGTGTAACCCGAGGTAGCATTTCCCATAGGAATCAATGTAAATTCAATTAATTTATTCCAGACCCCAGAATTTTCACATTTTAGTTTGAACTGATTGTCTTGTTTTTGGATACAGACCCTTAAAACTAAACAGAAATGAGTAAACAATAATTATTACATCATTATAGCTTAGAGCTTAACTTCACTTTACCTGTAATGACAGGACTTGAGGGCCCAATGGGATTATGGGGAGAAGAAGGAGGACACAGATTATTGCTTGGATCTTTGGCTCTTATAGGCACAGGCTGGACACACTGGCTCATAGGCACAGACATGGTCACATTGGCTCATAGGCACAGGCTGTTTGGGATCTTACCAGCACAGGCACAGGCTCTTGGAGGCACTTGCAGATACAGACTATAAGGCAATTGCAATTACAGTGTTTACAGCTAGCTTCCTTCTTTCGCATTTGATTGCGTGATCGTGATTATAGTGTTTACAGGTCGCTTTCTTCTTTCGAAATCAATTGCGCGGTCACAGCAGCTTTAGCCTTGTTACTTATTTCAGTTTTCATAGTGTAACCCGAGGTAGCCAGAGACAGAAAATTGCAGAGGAGAAGAGGTATAACTTGTAAACAGTGTAACCCAAGGGCGCTGTAACCCGAGGTACCAAAGTACTTAGTTGGAATTTATTTAGAGCAATTTAGGTATTACAATAAACTATTCAGGAAAAAATATTATGTTCAAAGTTATCCTCTAAAACACTGACTTATTTAGTTTTATTCAATTAAACACATGCTGTAATTGTCTTTAAATGAAGCCTTTTCTTCAATATGCTAATTGTACACAAGGCTGAATTCTGTTTATATAGTTTATTTTTTGGGGGAAAAATTAACTGCTTATTTAGTTCACTTAAAAAAAAAATCAAGTATTTAAACAGTGTTTTAGTTACACCACTAAATAGCATTTTTTACTAATTAACTATGTTATAAAGCTATTCCTTATATAATTTATTTATACTATTTCTATTTCTGCTGCTGTATTAAATGGATACTGAGGAAGCTGCCAAGGCAGCAAAACATGTCCATCTATTTGTTATATATACATTATACAAGCTAAGAATACATCATCTACATCTTTTTTTTACTGACTAATATAATTGATTTGAGTTGAAAATGTTTATAAAGAATAAACAAAGAACATTTTATTTCAAACTTATCCGTGTGGTCCATCACCTAGTTGGGGTACGTCCACTTCAGAGAAGTTAAAAGATAACATCCACACATAAGAATATCACTTACTGTAAGGCTATCTGGGCATTGGTTTGCTATAAATTTAATGCACCATAACCAGGCTAAAGAAGTAAAGTCACTTTATATCACATATATAGTTGTGAGCGTACGGGCCGTTGCTCACGCTTGCAGGCTCGCGTAGCGAGCCACGGCCCTCGCATAGCGAGGGCTGCGGGCAAGGGCCTCAGTTGCTGGGATGGAGCGCCGACGGCGCTCCATGCCAGCAACTGAGGCCCTCGCTCCTGCAAATGCGGGTCCTCGCGAAGCGAGGGGCCGCATTTGCGGTGGTGGTGCGACCCTCGCAAACTTGACCCTGACACGGTGCCCAGTGCGGGTCACACAGTGTCCTGTACAGGGATGGGTACATCCGTGCACTGCTGCACAGGGACTGCGAGTTATCAGCATGCACAGGTCACCATGGTGACGCCACTGCCCCTTGGCTGAAGCTGTGAGATAGTGACACTGGTTCCCGGGAGACACGCAGGGACCTGGTGAGGCCGGGTCCCCGGACCCATTTGTCTATTACACAACCGGAGCAGCAGCGTGAGGGTGCAGAGGTTTGTGCGGGGGGATAACTGGGAGGTGGGGAAGCGTCAGACAGCTTGGGCTGTAACCATGGAAATCGTGATTAGGGACATCTAAAGCCTGCCAGGCTGAGCCAGAGTGACAGAGAGAGAGAGCTGGGCATGTGGTATGTATTGTGTACAGTATAATGTGTGGGTTCATCCAATGATTATATATATAGAGAGAGAGAGCTGCATTACATGACCCCACACATTATACTGTACATTATACATACCACATGCCCAGCTCTCTCTCTATATATAATCATTACATGACCCCACACATTATACTGTACATTATACATACCACATGACCAGCTCTCTCTATATATATAATCATTGGATGACCCCACACATTATACTGTACATTATACATGCCACATGCCCAACTCTCTCTCTATATATAATCATTACATGACACCACACATTATACTGTACATTATACATACCACATGCCCAGCTCTCTCTATATATATCATATATATAGAATCATTACATGACCCCACACATTATACTGTACATTATACATGCCACATGCCCAACTCTCTCTCTATATATAATCATTACATGACCCCACACATTATACTGTACATTATACATGCCACATGCCCAACTCTCTCTCTATATATAATCATTACATGACCCCACACATTATACTGTACATTATACATGCCACATGCCCAGCTCTCTCTATAAATATCGTATATATAGAATCATTACATGACCCCACACATTATACTGTACATTATACATGCCACATGCCCAACTCTCTCTATAAATATCGTATATATAGAATCATTACATGACCCCACACATTATACTGTACATTATACATGCCACATGCCCAACTCTCTCTCTATATATAATCATTACATGACCCCACACATTATACTGTACATTATACATGCCACATGCCCAACTCTCTCTCTATATATAATCATTACATGACCCCACACATTATACTGTACATTATACATGCCACATGCCCAACTCTCTCTCTATATATAATCATTACATGACCCCACACATTATACTGTACATTATACATGCCACATGCCCAGCTCTCTCTATAAATATCGTATATATAGAATCATTACATGACCCCACACATTATACTGTACATTATACATGCCACATGCCCAACTCTCTCTCTATATATAATCATTACATGACACCACACATTATACTGTACATTATACATGCCACATGCCCAACTCTCTCTCTATATATAATTATTACATGACCCCACACATTATACTGTACATTATACATACCACATGCCCAGCTCTCTCTATATATATCATATATATAGAATCATTACTTTACCCCACACATTATACTGTACACAATACATACCACATGCTCAGCTCTCTCTATATATATCATATATATAAAATCATTACATGACCCCACACATTATACTGTACACAATACATACCACATGCCCAGCTCTCTCACGAGGGCTTCAGTTGCTGGCATGGAGCGCCGAAGGCACTCCTTGCCAGCAACTGCGACCCTCGCAAACTTTACGTTGTAACGCAAAGAACACAACACACAAACTGCGACCCTCGCAAACTTTACCTCGCAACACAAACAATATACAAGACACGTTAACACTCATTACGACCTCGCAAAAAACGTCCGCAACTCTGGAACATGAAAAAAATCAAAACACAATAAATACACACAGCACATACATAAAAAGCTTACCTACAGCAAGAGGAAGCACCCAGGACCTCAAAAAAACAACTTACACCTTCATTTCACTCAAAATAAAAGAGTTTGAACACTAAAAAATTCTATAAGCGACAGAAAAAATGGCCGCCGAACAAAACGAAAACGTGGCTACAACACTCTAAACACTCAAAAAAACACAAGAAACTCGCAAAACACCACAAAAAACCTATGGATATTCGGCTAAGACGCATACCACACATTATCCGCCATTTTACGACAATGCGGAAGTACACAACTACGCTAACGGTTTGGTCTCGCGCACGCACAGTATTACACTGCACACATTCACCACGCTTACACAGCAGCTCCACACCACTTATGCTGCAGCAACATCAAAACAGATTGACAGCTCTTCAACACAATGCTTCAAAATAGGTAAAGTATATTCATTTATTAATGTATTATAGATTTCATTATTATACACCAAACAGCATTAGCTACTTTACAATTTCATTGCCGTCATTTTTTGACGGGCAATTCGCTAGTACACTATAAAATTAATACACCATAACCAGGCTAAAGGAGTAAAGTCACTTCACAAACACTAGTTGCATAAGAGTGCATGAGATTTGACAAGGACCAAGGAGTCGGACCAGAGACTTTCTTGGCGATTCAACCCATGCGAAAACATACCTCATAGTACATTGAGGTTGATCCAGGTGAGAGTCTATTGTAATATACGTCTGCATGTGGATACTAAGGTCAACTCGGTAAATGATCTGCACTATGTAGTGGTGTGCTCTCTCTGTCTTTTCATACTTTTTGGACACTAAACAGTTTCACTACAGAAGAGCAGCAGAGCTCAAAGTGCATGAAAGATGCATCATAATCATCTAGAAGAATATAATTGATGTATAATTGATACTGTATATCCAAATAAATACTGTTCATATAGAACAGTTTCTGGAGTGCTTTGCTATCTACTGGCATCAACCAATTCTGGTATCTACTAACTCTTTAAGAACTAGAACACTAGATAACCAGTCCCTTTAACTTTTGCCTTTTAGCTTCTCTAATATACGCTACCACATTGTTCATCATCAATCTCTATAGACACAACCTTATACACGTTTCCTTGATTTCTTCAGGGGTTGGATGGTTAGAAGCAGAAAGGATAGTCTTAAATTCTTAAGGATGTACATTACATGTTATACCAACCCACATGGAATATTGTAAGGCACAGCATAAAGAACAAATGCTCAGTCTCAGAAGAACATACGTTATTTCATGAGGTCCTTTTTCATTGTGTTAATTATTGAATATAGTAGTGGTTCTTAGGTATATGAGCAGCCTTCTTCATCCCACTTCAACATTAGGTGAGTTAGGATACCATGTTGTGATGCATATAAGTACAGTATACATACACACTGGTCATAGTGAGATCACTACAGTATCTACCAATCTCCTCAATTTTATCTTATTTCTGTTCTTCCTCTGATATATGTAAAGATTTAATTATGCAGTGAAGTTGTTAAGCAAAAATCACTCCAACAAGTTCATGTAAATCAGGGATAGGGAAGCTCTTTTCCCATCCAGTGTCATATAAAATGTTTCATTGAGGCTCACAGAAACAGCATATATGGAGCCACAGATATAATAAACTAGCAACTTGCCTGTCAAAAATGACGGCAATAAAATGTGAATCCTGGCAATGATTTTTGCTTCATTGCGAGTCTCGCCCTCTGTCTACTTCCTCCCTTGTGTCTCATTTCCCTCCCCTCCCTCCCTTGTGTCTCATTTCCCCCTCCTCTCCCTCCCTTGTAACTAATTTCCCCCTCCTTTCCCTCCCTTGTGTCTCCTTCCCCCCTGTTTTTACTCCCTCCCCCCTGTCTCTTTTCCCCCTCTCCCTCCCCGTGTCTCTTGCCCCCCTCTCCCTCCCCTGTGTCTCTTGTCCCCCCTCTCCCTCCCCTGTGTCTCTGGCCCCCATCTCCCTCTCCAGTGTCTCTTCCCCACGTGTCTCTTTCCCCGTGTCTCTTTCCCCATGTCTCTTTTCCCTCTGTGTCTCTTTTTCCCCCTGTGTCTCTTCTCCCCCTGTGTCTCGTTCCCCCCCTGTGTCTCTTCCCCCCTGTGTCTCTTTCCCCCTGTGTCTCTTCCCCCATGTCTCTTCCCCCTCCCTCGTGTCTCTTCCCCCATTTCCCTTCCCTGTGTCTGTTGCCCCTCCTATCTCTCCCCGGTGTCTCTTCCCCCTCCTCTCCCTCCCCTGTGTCTCCCCCCCTCCTCTCCCACCCCTGTGTGTCTACCCCCGCTCCACTCCCACTCCTGTGTGTCTCCCCCTCCTCTGTGTCTCTTCCCCCCTCCTCTCCCTCCCCTGTGTGTCTCCCCCTCTCCCCTTTTTCTCTTCTCCCTCCTCTCACTCGACTTTTTCTCTTCCCCCTCCTCTCACTCCCCTTTTTCTCTCCCCCCTCCTCTCACTCCCCTGTTTCTCTCCCCCCACCTCTCCCTCCCCTGTGTCTCTTGCCCCCTCCCTCCCCTTTGTCTCTTGCCCCCCTCTCCCTCCCCTGTGTCTCTGGCCCCCCTCTCCCTCCCCTGTGTCTCTCCCCCTCTCCCTCCCCTGTGTCTCTCCCCCTCCTCTCCCTCCCCTGTGTCTCTTCCCCCATGTCTCTTTCCCTGTGTCTCTTTCCCCCGTGTCTCTTTTCCCCCTGTGTCTCTTTTGCCCCTGCGTCTCTTTCTCCCCTGTGTCTCTTTCCTCCCTGTGTCTCTTTCCCCCTGTGTCTCTTTCCCCCGGTGTCTCTTCCCCCTTCTCTCCCTCCCGTGTGTCTCCCCCTCCTCTCCCACCCCTGTGTGTCTAACCCGGCACCACTCCCACCCCTATGTGTCTCCCCCCTCCTCTGTGTCTCTTCCCCCCTCCTCTCCCTCCCCTGTGTGTCTCCCCCCTGTGTCTCTTCTGCCTCCTCTCGCTCCCCCTTTTCTCTTCCCCCTCCTCTCACTCCCCTTTTTCTCTTCCCCCTCCTCTCACACCCCTTTTTCTCTCCCCCTTCCTCTCACTCCCCTTTTTCTCTCCCCCCTCCTCTCACTCCCCTGTGTCTCTTGCCCCCCTCCCCCTCTGTCTCTTGCCCCCCCTCTCTCTCCCCTGTGTCTCTGGCCCCCCTTTTCCTCCCCTGTGACTCTCCCCCCTCTCCCTCCCCTGTGTCTCTCCCTCCCCTGTGCCTCTTCCCCCATGTCTCCTTCCCCTGTGTCTCTTTTCCCCCTGTGTCTCTTTTGCCCCCTGTGTCTCTTCTCCCCCTGTGTCTCTTTTCCCCCCTGTGTCTCTTTCCCCCTGTATCTCTTGTCCCCCTATGTATCTTTCTCCCCTGTGTCTCTTTCCCCCCTGTGTCTCTTTCCCACTGTGTCTCTTTTCCCCCTGTGTCCCTTTTGCCCCCTGTGTCTCTTCTCCCCGTGTGTCTCTTTTCCCCCCTGTGTCTCTTTCCCCCTGTATCTCTTCTCCCCCTGTGTCTCATTTCCCCCTGTGTCTCTTCCCCCCTGTGTCTCTTTCCCCCTGTGTCTCTTCCCCCCATGTCTCTTCCCCCTCCCTCGTGTCTCTTCTCCCATTTCCCTCCCCTGTGTCTCTTCCCCGTCCTCTCTCTCCCCGATGTCTCTTCCCCCTTCTCTCCCTCCCCTGTGTCTCCCCCATCCTCTCCCATCCCTGTGTGTCTACCCCCGCTCCACTCCCACCCCTGTGTGTCTCCCCACTCCTCTGTGTCTCTTCTCCCCTCCTCTCCCTCCCCTGTGTTTCTCCCCCCTCCCCCCTGTGTCTCTTCCGCCTCATCTCACTCACCTTTTTCTCTTCCCCCTCCTCTCACTCCACATCTGGAGTCCCCTATCACTCTTAGCCCTAAGGGTTATTTGAATTAACAAAAAAAACAAAATAGAGGTGCGCATTAAGAGAACAAACCAACCTTATATGTTAGTGCTATGGACATGATAAACCACTCCGAGAGCAAACTTTTAGCTCACTTGTATCCTTTACAGAGAGACATATGATGTAGTATACAGTATCTGGTCTCACCCAATAGTGTGATCCTGAAATACGGGGCAATTCTACCCTGAACAGGAAGAACAACAAACCCTCGATTTACGTTACTACAGGATATTTCTCTCTGAAAAAGGACTTCAGCTGCACCTCACTGACGAGGCCCAATCAAGGCCAAAACGTTCGTCTGGGGTTTGCTGTTTCGCCTGTTCAGGGTAGATTTGCCTGGTATTTCGGGGCTGGGTCACTCTTTTGAGTGAGACCAGACTGATATACTACAGGATATTTATCCCTGTGAAGGGCACAAGTGAGCTAAAAGAGGTTGCTCTCAGAGTGGGTTATCATGTCCATAGAAGTAACCTATTAAGGTTAGGTCGTTCTCTGATTGCGCACCTTGATTTCGTTTTTTTGTCTAACAAATGCATTACTATATCCTTGCTAAACTGTTTGCAATCTGTAGCATATTATACAAAGCATATTATGTAAATATTTACCTAATAATACCTCTGTACTTTGCACTATGCTACAAAACTCTATATAACAATGCCAACACTTTATTGTTATTACATTACCTGTAGCAACACTTTCTATTGATTTTATCAAGATCAATGAGACATGTAGATAAGCTATGCAATCAGATGGCTTAAGCATATCTTATCTTACTAGTAGATAGTATCAACCCAAAAGATGCATTTTTTTCTGGTTTCTTATTTGTAAAAGGTGTTGTACTACTGTTCAAGCTACATATTATCAACAAATTTCCTCCAAAGATTTTGCCCTGCCTTTAGGTGTGCAGCGGTATGGTTTGCCAAAAAAGATTTGTTCCTACAACACCCTAATTTATCTTTGATATGCCTTAACTTGTACAGCTTCAGTGCTTTCATCAACTTTTGTTATAATGCTTATTAATGGATTTGTGATGCCAGTTTATTCTTCATACATTTACATTTTGTAAACTAAGGGATTCTTGCCATTGTTTGACACAGTAGTCAAAGAGGAGATGTAGGGTGGTGAAGAGAGGGAAAACTGCAAAGAAAAGGAGGGAAATATCTAAGAGCAGTAATTACAAATGGCATTGTGCCTTAAACTAATACAGCCATTGTGAAACATTCATACAATTGTAAGCACATAATAAAACTATTATGTTTAATATCAGATAAATGGATGCAATGCAAACATAAACAATACGTTACCATTTATTGGTAGAGTTAAATGGACTCTGAACTCTTGGATACTTCTCTACAACATGAAAACGCTGTGAAACCCTTTTCATTTGAAGTTATTTTCATTGCTTTAGAATTGTTTTTAAATGCTGCAGTGTTAGCTTTTAAAGCCCTCAAATTGTTTAAATGATACTCTCAGGTCCTGAAGAAACCATCACATGCTATAATTGTAAAACTGTGAGTTGACATGATGCTTTGCGAGCTTGCAAAGCGAGGGACGCAGTTCGGGCAGCAAATACGGACCTCGCGAAGCGAGGGCCACATTTGTGGAGGTGGAGGCTCCCACGTCAGCTGCAATAAGCCGAAGGCTCATTCCAGGCCACAAATGCGGACCCTCGCAAAGCGAGGGGAGGCATTTGTGGAGGTGGACATAAACTTGCAAAGCGAGTGTACGCATTTGCGGAGGTGGAGGTTCTACGGCGCCTCAATCACGATAAAAAACAAAACGAGAAAAGCCAGACTTACAAAAAAAAACGTAGAAAAAAGAACAACGCGGGATGAGGTAATCGGGACTTAGAAAAAAAATATATGACCGGCGGGACTTAGAAAATTAAAAAAATTACGAGGTTGCAAAAATACGGAGTTAACGGCTGACCCGTGTAGATTGAAAAACACCAAAACCACAGATAAATAACAAAAAAATATAAAAAAAATACATCACAGACAGCACAGGGGGACAGCCAGGACGTCTTGGAGTGAAGTTGCACTCAAATTTAAGTCAAATTTAACCAGTTCCAGAACTTGAAAATCGGCTAAGCATGAAAAAAATTAAAACGAGGCTACACGCACCAGAAGCGCAAAAAACCCTGCCAGTAAAAGTATAGTTTACACTGTATTCATATATATTTTGTATGCTTAGCTCTTTCTAATACATTTATTAATTTATTACGTAATTATTAATGTATACACACCACTACTTTATCCTGGGGCTGCTGTAGCTATCTATTAATTCCCACTCTTTGTTAAGCTCTCTTTTGTTGTTTAATCACTGGTTGTTCTAGTGGTCTTTCCCTGCTTTAAATCTCTAATTAGCGCTGTAATGGCTATATTATTCGCCTTGCTGCTAGGACAGCGTGTAAACACTGTCTCACAGTGATGACGTCATCACGTATGCACCTGACGTACGTTTCATGAGACTCTTAGGTCACAATCATCAGGGGCTGCAGTTCACTGTGTGTGCTGAATATTTATAGAGTGTGTGGTATACAATTAACTCTTTGTGATCCTGACATACTGCTTTATATGATGTTAGCAAAATCTCCATATTATGAACTATTTACTTATCTTTAATAAATTGATTATATGATTACTAGCGACTTGCTCGTCAAAAATGATGGGCAATAAAATTTTAAGCCATGGGAATGCTGTTTGACAGACAATGTAAACCGTTTTGTACTGTGAGGACCTTTAGCGCTCATTGCGAGGCTTGCGCTGAGCGCCTTCGGCGCGCATCGCATGCCTCACAAAGAGTTCCTCCGGCGCTCCTTGCGAGCCTCTCCTGTAGTGTACTTTTTTTCCTCTGAGCACCCTCTTGAGTCATGATAAAGAGAGATATACATTTTTTTGTATATGTAGTTAAGTAATAAGGAATTATTTATTGACTAAATGAATATACTTTATGTATTTATAATCAATATATGCAGCCAGCAATAGGCTGAAGAGCTAACAATCTGTTTGTATTTTTCGACAGCATAGAATATACAGTTTGAGTGTTGGTGCCCTGCTGATAAAGTGTAATTAATGTTCCAAGTGTGCATTCAATATAGGCTGCGTGCACAGGGTAAAGCCGTTGGTTTATTGTGTAAAGCGGCATTGTATAGTCGTAATGTTGCATTTTCCGGCTTTTGTAATAGTGTATTTTGTAGTTCGTAGTTTGATGTGTAAAGTGCTATGCGTTTGGCAGTGTTTTGCGCAGCCCGGGGTCCTTAAATTCGCGTTTCACCTCACTCCCAGACGGTGTCTGTGATGTTTTTGTAATTTTTTGGGGTGTATTTAGTGTGTTTTTATTGTTTTTTGTTTTTGCCGTTCGTCCGTTATTCTCGTAATTTTTTGCATCTCGTATCTTTTTTTTTCTAAGTCCCGCGTTTGTCAACTGCTTGCACGCCAAGGCGATCCTGCATTTAGGAAGTGTTTTGTGGCTAAGTCCCGCGTGGTTCATTGCCTCTTTGTGTTTGTACTGAAAATGTTAGTACGTTGTAGTGCTCATCGCCCAAGTGCTACGTGTTAACGGTTCACCTCGCTACGCGATGCTCGCAGCCATGAGTGCCTTCGACGCTCATCGGCTAAGTGCTATGTGTTAATGGCTCGCACTGCTTTGCGAGGCTCGCAGCGATGAGCGCCTTCGACGCACATCGCCTAAGTGCTACACGTTAATGGCTCGCAAGCGATGAGTGTCAGTGTTACGACGTCTCGTAGTTTGACAACTATTATATGTGATAATTGCATTCTGTTGTTTTTCATTCAACTTCATTATAAATTGATACCTTAATTTATCTGAAATCAACATTATAAACATAAATTTTTCCTGGTGTAAATATTGTACTAAATTATTATTATGACAGCCATATTAATCTGTTAATTAATTTTTCTTTGGTTATGATTTTGTATATCCACGTTAAAAAGCTGTTAGAATTCCTTATAAAATTGTAATATGTCTTGATTATGAATTTATTAATTTCTTTAAAATTAATTTATCTTCATATTTATATTTTAATAACATAGCCTTTTAATAATTATTAATAACTTTTACTACGTATGAAGATATCCAAATTAGTACCTTTGGCCTTATTCTTAATTTTTTAGAAACTTTGTATACTTTATTATAATTATGATTTTTTACTGTTTACAGTAATAGTGTTGTTTGGGTACCAAGTCATTAGTATCTGAAAATATTCATAATCATTAATTATTTATAACTTCTGCTCTGTATGAAGATATCTGAATTCCTCATTTAGGCCTGTTGGGCTATAGAGGTATCTGCATTTTTCAATACATCATTTACAGCACATGTTCTAATACCTGGCGTCGGCGCTTGTTGTTTTTACATTTTGAAACTATTTGATAAATGACTCCTTCTGTAAATATAAGAAAGATAAAGAAGATACTTTCATGGACCTGAATAGTGCGTAAAATAAAAACATTAAAAAGAAAGCAAAACACTAAGGTCTCTAAAAAAGTAATAGGGGCTGCATCATATATTCTCAAGACCATCAATTAGTGAAATGTTAAACATACCCTATGTGTCCACAGAAAAGAGGATCATGGACCATGTGTTGGGGAAACACCATCACATAGGCCATGATCCTCTTTTCTGTAACAAGGCTAGATTATGTTAACATTTGGACCAATAGAATGTCCCTGTCCAAAACTATGTGCAGCCCATACATCCTCCTACACCTTGCCAAAGGGCCCCAACCCCACGTGCCAGGATTTCTTCTCCCTAGGTGAGGTGGGGTTGCAGGGGGAGCCATCCCCCGAGGAGGCAGCAGCACCGGAAGTGGCACTTCTGACCCTGTGCTAGGTGTGCCTATCACTATGGACGAATCCCTCCCTACCTCTACCTCACCTTCCAACCTTCCCCACCAGAACTATCAGACCTAGCCTTTCACTTCAATTCCTTCTCTCCCTCCCTCTCCTGTACTCAACTCCACATCCTCTCTCTCCACCCTCACCTCCACTCCCCATGGACACCTCTCTCCTCTTTATCCTCCTCTCATTTTCTTCTCCTCACCTCTTTTCACCTCCACTCCTCTCTCCTGTATGTTTATTATGTGTTATCAGTTAATATATGTTTTGTTAGATCAAGTGTAAAATAAGTATTTGAGAAATATTAAAACAATAATAACCTGCTCTCTCCCTCTCTCTCAAAAGACCAAAACCTCCTTCATGCTAATTTGTGAAAATCAGTCAACGCAAGGGCGGGAAGCTCTCAGCTTTATTATCTCTCCCTGTCAATCACTGATCCAATAGCCCATTTTCTATTGCCTCCTATGGCTGTGGCACACATTGAAATTGTGGGAATGGTTTCATAATGCAAGCGTCATATAATCACACCTCCAAAAAGCATGTGACCGTGGGCAGGGTTTACGTGTTTAGGCTTAAGGATGTAAATACGCCAGCTTCCGGCAATATAATACATCTAAACATTTAGAGGAAAAAAACACTTGCAGCCAAAATTGAGGGTTAGAGTCACTTAAGGGCTTCTAATAGAATACGGCCACATATCTGAACATAACTGGAAAAACAATAGTTCAGAATGAAACATCCTGTTGGTATTTTGTTTTGCACAGTCAAATAAGAAAGCCTCTAGTTTTGTAGATTTGTAATTGCAGGCAAAGGAAATACTAGAGCAATGCTGTGTAAACCAAAATAATGAATAAAACATGGCCTTCATGGTTTATCTTGGTTACGCAAATGTGTTTTGCATGAATACAACTACCATGTCTTTAATATAGCTGTGTAACTATAAACATAATCCTTCTTCACAGAGGATTTCTTGTTGATACGGCCAACTAAATGTCTTTTGCAGTGAAATGTTTATTAAGCTGCATTTTAAATGAATTCAGATATGAGTACACAGTTTAAAAGCTCTATTCATTCAGTTATCAGGGAAGCCAAGTTTATAAGGCAAAGCAAATATTTGCAATTTGGTTGAAGTCTCAATTAATCTAAAACATGCACTTTAGAAATACACAATAGAATAATTACTATATCTTATTCCATTTAGTCCATTTTAATATTTTACAGCTGCTCTGTTATTGGGGCTGTTAATATAATAAAAAATTACAGCACCATACAGATTGGTAACTTACAGTGCCTTGCAAAAGTATTCACCCCCCTTGGCATTTTATGTGTTTTGTTGCCTCACAACCTGGAATTAACATGGATTGTTTGAGGATTTGCATCATTTAATTTACAGAACATGCCCACAACTTTGAAGGTGTTTTTTTTATTATTGTGAAGCAAACAACAAATAGGACAAAATAACAGAAAAAGTCAATGTGCATAACTATTCACCCCCCTAAAGTCAATACTTTGTAGAGCCACCTTTTGCGGCAATCACAGCTCCCAGGCCCTTTAGATAAGTCTCTATGAGCTTGCCACATCTTACCACTGGGATTTTTGCCCATTCCTCCTTGCAAAACTGCTCTAGCTCCTTCAAGTTGAATGGTTTGCGCTTGTGAACAGCAATCTTTAAGTCTGACCACAGATTTTCTATTGGATTGAGGTCTGGGCTTTGACTAGGCCATTCCAACACATTTACATGTTTCCCCTTAAACCACTCAAGTGTTGCTTTAGCAGTGCGTTTGGGGTCATTGTCCTGCTGGAAGGTGAACCTCTGTCCTAGCCTCAAATCACGCACAGAGTGGTACAGGTTTTGCTCAAGAATATCCCTGTATTTAGCACCATCCATCTTTCCCTCAACTCTGACCAGTTTCCCAGTCCCGGCTGCTGAAAAATATCCCCACAGCATGATGCTGCCACCACGTTTCACTGTGGGTCTGGTGTTCTTTGGGTGATGTGATGTGTTGGATTTGCACCAGACATAGCGTTTTCTTTGATGGCCGAAAAGTAAAATTTTAGTCTCATCAGACCAGAGCACCTTACTCCATACATTTTGGGAGTCTCCCACATGCCTTTTCGCAAACTCAAAATGTGCCATTTTGTTTTTTCCAGAAAGTAATGGCTTTCTTCTGGCCACTCTGCCATAAAGCCCAACTATATGGAGCGTACGACATATTATCGTCCTATGTACAGATACTCCAGTCTCTGCTGTGGAACTCCGCAGCTCCTCCAGGGTTACCTTAGGTCTCTGTGCTGCCTCTCTGATTAATGCCCTCCTTGCCCGGTCTATGAGTTTTGGTGGGCGGACGTCTCTTGGCGGTTTGCTGTTATGCCATGTTCTTTCCATTTGGTTATGATAGATTTGATGGTGCTCCTGGGGATCATCAAATATTTAGATATTTTTTTATAACCTAACCCTGACTTGTACTTCTCAACAATATTGTCCCTTACTTGTTTGGAGAGTTTCTTTGTCTTCATGGCAGTGTTTGTTAGTGGGGCCTCTTGCTTAGGTGTTGCAGCCTCTGGGGCTTTTCAAAAAGGTGTGTATATGTAATGACAGATCATGTGACACTTAGATTGCACACAGGTGGACATCATTTCACTAATTATGTGACTTCTAATTGGTTGCACCAGAGCTTTTTATGGGGTTCATAACAAAGGGGGTGAATACATACACATATGCCAATTCTCTTTTTTCTATTTCTAATAAATAGTTTTATGTATATATTTTTCACATTTCACTTCACCAACTTAGACTATTGTGTTCTGATCCATCACATAAAATTCATATTAACAAAACATTGAACTTAAGGCTGTAATGTAACAAAATAGGTAAAGAGTCAAGGGGGGGGGGGGGGGATACTTGCAAGGCACTTTATATTTACTGCTAATTCTGCCTGTTGATACCTACATATTGGCAGAGGTAACAGAAAGCTTTCAGAACTCTCTGAGCAATGAAAGTATGTTGGCGAGGGAACTCCTCCTCCCTTCTCAGCCAAACAAATTATAGTACAAACATCCAAGTGTCCTGAATTTAATCCATCATAAAAGCTATATGTCCACAGATTCTTCAATGGTTAGAAACAAAGAGATTTGAGGCCTTGTAAGGGTAGCTTTTGTGATTTTTGATTATTCATAAAGTACTTATAGATATGGGCAGCTATCAATGAGATAGTGTAAAGTTGCCCCAGAAGGTCTGCTTGTAAAAGGTGAGTGAGCAGAAGTGAATGTCTAAAAATGTTGTGGCAGAAGACAGTCCCACTAATTTCTGGTGATATTATTATCAATGTGTCTGCCTGACGCCCATGCATCTCCACAGCAGGTAAGCAGTTGCAATTAGCTCGAAACTTGGCCAGGAGGCACTTGCTGTCCAATGTGGAGTAATCATTGAGCTAGTTGTATGGCATTATGGAGATCTCTGGTTGTTCTTGTTGGAGAGCAGTGAAGGTACATATGTTATATGCTGAGATGTCTTTCATTTGGAACTAATCTACCTCTTGACAGGTACTGGAAGCACATTGATTGATACTTGAGTGGCATGATATAGCATGTTGTGCCGTAACCATAATTAGCAAGCTGATGTGGTTGCGTTTGCATACAGGAATATCTTGTCTCCAGTTCAGACTTGTAATCTAATGCTGGGGCTGTAGGAGGACTAGTGCAATCCCTTCTCCACACACTGACATGATTTTTATGTTGTTCAGACAAAAATTGCTATGTAGAATGAAACTGCTCAGAGACTTTTTGAACAATCAGGTTTGACAGCCATGTTTGAGTTTGGTCTTCGATATTCAAAATTGTATTACGAAGGGATAACTGAGTATCACTGAAACAACTTATTAACTCTCAAATCAATTATCGAGTTTTCCCCCCATAGAAAATGATGGAAGAAAGAACACATAATCAGTGGGGATCACAATGGGCATCAAAATGGAACCACCATAAGCCAATCGATTTATGGCTGACCTGGAACAGAGATTCTTATTCACATATGTTCACAAATCCTACAGATAATACTGCTACATTGATGATCTGTTCATCATATAGACAGAAGGAAAAAACAACTCAGAGACTTCAACAATTATTTCAATATCTTCCACCCATCTATTTCCATGAAAAGGGATTACTCTACAAAACAAGTGAACTTTCTGGACACTACCATAACCAGTGGCACACTCCACTCATCTGTATATAGAAAACCTACAGATAGATGCAGCATATCTTCAAAGCTGCAGTTTCCATCCTTCCCAGACTAAATAAGCCATCATCCACAGCCAAGCCATTAGATACCACTGCATATGCTCAAACACAGGGGACTGCGACAAACATATAATAACACAATCTGACTCTTTCAGACGGAATAGTTACAAGGAAAAAAATATACCTAAAAAACCTTATACACTAGAAAAATAAATGTACTTCTATAAGAGAGCTCCTCCTATGATGCTTATACATTTTGCTGTGCTTTTCTGCCATAAATATAATTGTTGCGGCTTCTGAAATATATTTCAATCATATTTCCTTACAGGGTCTCACTTTCATAGGGGTTTAGCTGTAGGTGCCATGGAGGTCATGTATGGTCACAGACTATGAAGATTTGATCCCTTGTATAAAATAACTTTCCTACACTAGAGCTGCCTAGAAAATGATAATGCTATATTGATAATAGCAGCGTCCTTGTCCATGTCCAAGTATATGCCCCTTTTCATCACTGCGTGGCTTTCAACAAGCCACTAAACAGCATCCTTGCCCAAGTCCAATGACATGCCCTTAAGTCCTTCATTGCAGATTTTAGCCCATATCTACTAAGTAGCGCTCTTTCCCGGATCTCCCTAGCCCTGTAAGCAGGCTAAAAATGGGTCAAGTAGTACCAGCCAACCGACAGCTATCGATTAAGAGAAGCATCTAACCAAAGGCTTTTTGGTTTTCAACAAGCCCCCCTTTGCATATTTGACTCATGGACACTAAACCAAGCCCTCCATTTATATCATGGCCCATAGCCACTAAGCAGCATCTTAGCCCATGTGCAGATTTTGTCCCAAATCTATGTGCATTAGGGTGTTTACATTGCTGGAGAGCCATGGTTCCTAAACCACTTGCCACAAGAGAAGGACCCAACCACAACTTTTGAGATAATATAACATCTGATTGGCTGAAGCAATTAACCTGCATTAACAGTAATCAATAGTAAGACTACATTTCCATCACCTGCTACTCCAATAAATAAGATATCTAAGGAATTGAGTGGGTGAATTGGGGTATAAAAAACATTAAAGGCCTATATAAAGGAGATAATTTGAAAACATTTGAATTTATCTGTAAGGAAAAGAAAATACAAAAAGAGAACTGGTTAATTTTTAACATGTTATATACTGCTATTCTGAACTCTAGTTATAAATTAGTGGGAAATAGAAACTTGGCTTATCATGGTCATAGAACTAATCTATTAAGGTTAGTTTGTTCTCTGATGAGCGCCTCTGACTTACCTTTTTTTTTTTTCCTATGCAAATTACTCTTAGGGTTTAGTCTCCCTAAGGGTAATAGGGGACTCCAGACATGGACCCCTTGCTCACTGTGCCTTAGGGAGTTCAGCTGCACCTCACTGACGAGGCCCATAAAGGCCGAAACGCGTCTGGGGTTTGTTGTTTCTCCTGTTCAGGGTAGAATTGCCTGGTATTTCGGGGCTGGGTCACTCTTCTGAGTGGGACCAGACTGATATACTACAGGATATTTCTCCCTGTGAAGGGCACAAGTGAGCTAAAAGAGGTTGCTCTCAGAGTGGCTTATCATGGTCATAGAACTAATCTATTAAGGTTAGTTTGTTCTCTGATGAGCGCCTCTGACTTACCTTTTTTTTTTGTCTATGCAAATTACTCTTAGGGTTTAGTCTCCCTAAGGGTAATAGGGGACTCCAGACGTGGACCCCTTGCTCACTGGGCCTTAGGGAGTTCAGCTGCACCTCACTGACGAGGCCCATAAAGGCCGAAACGCGTCTGGGGTTTGTTGTTTCTCCTGTTCAGGGTAGAATTGCCTGGTATTTCGGGGCTGGGTCACTCTTCTGAGTGGGACCAGACTGATATACTACAGGATATTTCTCCCTGTGAAGGGCACAAGTGAGCTAAAAGAGGTTGCTCTCAGAGTGGCTTATCATGGTCATAGAACTAATCTATTAAGGTTAGTTTGTTCTCTGATGAGCGCCTCTGACTTACCTTTTTTTTTTTGTCTATGCAAATTACTCTTAGGGTTTAGTCTCCCTAAGGGTAATAGGGGACTCCAGACGTGGACCCATTGCTCACTGTGCCTTAGGGAGTTCAGCTGCACCTCACTGACGAGGCCCATAAAGGCCGGAACGCGTCTGGGGTTTGTTGTTTCTCCTGTTCAGGGTAGAATTGCCTGGTATTTCGGGGCTGGGTCACTCTTCTGAGTGGGACCAGACTGATATACTACAGGATATTTCTCCCTGTGAAGGGCACAAGTGAGCTAAAAGAGGTTGCTCTCAGAGTGGCTTATCATGGTCATAGAACTAATCTATTAAGGTTAGTTTGTTCTCTGATGAGCGCCTCTGACTTACCCTTTTTTTTTTTTTTTTTTTGGAAATAGAAACTTAACAGATTTTGAGGTATCATTATGAGATATGATTACACAAACATATGTGGTGGTCATGTCCAATTATTCAAGCTTTTTGGGTTAATTGTATTACTCACATTTCTAAAGTCATCAAATTTAAGTTAGAATTATCACAATAAATTATTCTATTTCTCTTTTTTTCATAGACTAAGATTCACAGGATTGTTAATATCTTGATGGTAGCGAAACGATCAATCGTTCTTAATTGGAAGAAAAAAACTTTACCAACCTGGGAAGAGATAAAAGGAGGAGTTGATAGAAATGCACAAATGGATTTCATTAGTTACAATAGAGATAAACAATGAAAAAATAAATTAAGATGATATTTGTGGACCATATAAATATATAACAGAAAAGTATAAAATCGTTTTTTTCCCTCCACGCACAAACCTTGAGTCGAAATCCCACGAGGCAATTTCCCTTTGGAAAATTTGCTTTTTTTTTCTTTCCCGTTCTTTTTTTCCCCTTATTTTACAATTATTATTTTTTAGTGTCTTTGGATATACATACGGTATTACCATTTAATGAACCTATAACCTCTTGGAGAATAGACATTTTAGAATTGTTATGAGGAATATTCATGAGAGGGTGTGATAAAAAATTTGTATTAAGTGAAAATGGGATGATATCTTTGTTTTGTGAAATTTTGATAAAACTTAAATAAAAGACTAAAAATATAGTCAGAAGCATACACTATAAGCTATATTTTAAGAGGCTTTATTTAACTGTGCTTATATAGTCAGAACTTATACACAACTATATCATTTTTAATATATCATTAAAAGCTACTGTATGTTTTCACTTATTACTTCTTTAATCATGAGTGCACCTTCAAGTGACCGATTCTATTTCTTCTATTTGAATTTGCTAAGCTAGATTTTTGAGGTCATGGTAGCTCCAGTTCATTACTCAGTGTTTTTTATTTTATTTTTTTTTAACAAAATCAGGATCAATATTTGGAATACCAGTTTGGTTATTGGTTGAAATATGTGTCAATCATATTTCAGCCAATCAGAATCGAGTAATAGCTGGGCCCCTGGCCATTTATGAATGGGCAATTGTCTAGCCAATTAGAATTCATGGATAGTTAACTGGAGAGGTTAATCTTAGGTACAGTGTTAGGTACCGTTACTGTTAGATACAGTGTGAAGTACCTTTGAGGACACCCATGTTATCGGGGTAACCTTAGTTTAAATAATTTTTATTGAAAGAAAAGAAGGTTGTACCAAGTCCAAATATACGTTGCAAGATTTACACAATATAGAAGCAGTTAGCATTATATAGATTAAGACTTAATTTTCCTTCTCTTAGTTCTTTGTTTTACACATTTCCATAAGTCATTTCTAAATTACTCAGTAAAGGTTAGTATTGTCTAAAAAATCAAAACCAAAACAAATAAAAAAAGGGGCCAACGGAGGGGCTGAGAGAGGGAGAGGGGAGCCTGAGGCCTCAAGGTTATTCTTCACCATCTAAGATCAATGTAAAATGTTTCTGCGGCTCTTACTGCCTGCCAATTTGCAAGGTCCAAGCATCATAAGAGGAAGCCCATCCTTTATAATTTACACCCAGCTCTGCTAATATCATACTCATCGAATAAATATATTGAATTTTCCTTTGGACTTCTTCAAAAGCAAGGGTAGTTGCCTTCCAGTTTTTGGCAATGACGATTCTGGAGGCTAAAAATATCTGGTTTGACAGAAATTGAGCTTCCTTTGAGAGACCAGGAATAGGGAGGCCAAATACGGTTTCCTCTGGCTTTTGAGGAACCCGGTCTCCCACATCATTTCTAAAATGGCATAAGTTTCAAACCAAATATGAGCTATTTGAGGGCAATCCCACAGCAGTGTTTCTGTGGCACTACAACCGTTGAAGCAAATTCCGTACAAGGATGAATTTGAGCATTGTAATCTGGCTGGATTAAGATACCATCTCATAATAGTTTTATAGGCATTCTCTCTCAAAATCACATTCAGGGAGGAATTTGCTGCGTTTTTGGAAATTTTGCTCCATTGCGAGTCGCCTAAGGTAATACTAAGTTCGACTTCACAAGAAGTCTTGTAAGAAAGTTTAATAGATGTGGCTTGGTCAATTAAATAATTATGAAGGGTGGAAATATTTTTATACCATTTGAATTGTATATGCTGCATATTTCAAAAGGGGGTATTAATAGTTGACTTGTTGTCTCTTAAGATATGAGCTAGATTGGAGTTATTCAAATTCAGGTTGAGCCACTCATTGAGCAGTAGGTGGTGTTTCTCGCTGCAGGAGACCAGGGTTGGACTTCTACTAGTATATCTGCCGCAATAGTTATGTTTTTACTAATCCACCAAGATAACTTGACATTTTTATCTACCAAGGTATCTTTGTGGGGTAACCAGAGAGGAGTAAGCCACGACCCTTTCCCTACTAAATGTAACAGTTTGTTCAATTGTTTGCACTAAATGAGAGGGTGTGACACACTATGGTGGAGTACATTTAGGTTAATTTTGCAATGTAAGCTTAGCCAAAGCACCTGGCTAACTAAAACATTTTGTTCCTTCTTATTTGCTTTCAATTTCCACCCATTTGGGAGGGTTTTTTTTTAATAAACCACTTAGATTATTGTGCCAGTCTCGAAGCTTTGTAATGCCTAAACAGGTCGGGTGTAGCCAGGCCACCCTTGTTTTTAGGGGCCATCATAGAGGCTCTATGTTTCCTTGTTTTTTTGTGATTTCAAATAAAGCTAGAGATTGCTCCTTGAAGGTTCAGTACTGTATTGTTTTAATCGCTGTCAGGATTGTTCAGAAGAGAGATAACAATTTAGGGAGAGTATTCATCTTTATAGCATGGATTCTGCCAAGCCAAGATATTTTGTAGGAAGACCAATTGCTAAGGTATTTAAATATTTTTTAATGATAGTTGGGTAATATGCATTATAGAGTAAATTAGCATATCTAGGGATGTGAATACCCAGAACCTTAATATGATGTTGAGACCATTTAACGGAGAAGTTCACAGATAGTACATTTTCTAATTGTATTGGTAGTGAGACATTTAGCGCCTCACTTTGACTTGTGTTCACCTTAAGACCTGAAATGTTACCAAATTGTTCCAATATACTAAACAAATTAGCGAGGCTGTTCTATGGCTTGCAAAAATAATTAATTTATATCCATTATCTGGAATTTGGATACCTTTGATATTCGGATTCTCTTTTAAAGCTATAGCGAAAGGTTCAATGCAAAGAGCAAAAAGCAATGGAAACAGGGGATACCACTGTCCCTCTGGAGATTTTCAATAACTGAGATCTAAAGCCCTGATAAGAGATGTATTCCTTTGGAGCTGAATAGAGTGCCATAATGCTCCTCAGAAAGCCATCACTCAGGCCCAACCTAAGCACAGTCTCATACATATAGTCCCAATCAATCCTATCAAAGACCTTCTCTGCGTTCAACAAGAGAAGCATCAGAGGAATCTTTTTTGCAGTCACAATTTCTATGAGGTCAAAGATTCGCCTGGTGTTATCAGGGGCTTCTTTACTAGGAATAAAACCAACCTGGTCTGGATGGATCGCAAATAGCAACAGTTGAGCCACCCTGTTTGCTAGAACTTTGGAATACAATTTGATATTACTGTTAATTAAGGATATGGGTCTGTAGCTACGGCATTGTGTGGGGTCTTTACCCTCTTTAAGTAAAACAATAATTTTAGCTTCCAGGAATTCTGCCTTCATGGATTTAGTAAGCAGAAAGTCGTTAAACAGAGACTGGAGATGAGGTAAGAGGGTATCGATAAATTGCTTATAGTAATAATTGGTAAATCCATCCAGTCCAGTGGCTTTGTGAGATTTAGTCACCTTAATAGCAGATTTACTTTATTCTATTGAAATGGAAGCGTTAAGGGAATCAAGCCTGTCAGTTTCAATATGAGGAAACTTGATTGTTGATAGAAATGTATTGATTTGAGCTTTTACCTAGGTGAACCTGGCTGTGGAGTCCCCGAGTATAACTCAGCATAACATTTCTCAAAAGCCTACGTAATTTCCTCAGGTTTGTAAATGAGTGTGTCATCTTTTGATTTCAGTTTAGAAATAAACTAGTCTGCCCTTTGTTGTTTTGAGTTTCTTAGTCAGCATTGTGTCAGATTTCCTCATGGGTCTTAAGCAGCCTCTGGGAGGCAAAAGATTTCTGAAGGTTGGAGATCTTGGTATTAAGCTCATTAATTTGAGGCATTTCAATTTTTTTGGCAGTTTATGCTAGCTGAATGGAGGTTCCTTGTTAGACTGCTTTGTGGGCTGCCCAGACACCCGCTTGGTCCCTCTCACCTCCGCTATTTATATAGAAATAATCTACTGCCAATCAATCCTTGTGGACAGTAAGCCAAGGGGAGCTACCTCTATGATGTAAGAAAGGTGCAGGAAGGAAATGAAAGGTGTAGGTGACACTAAGAGCCCTAATGGCCTCAATGAAGAATTAACTTATACGCCATTTATTAAATAAAATATGAAAGTATAAAATATAGAAATAACATTTTCAAGAAATTGAATAGAATTAAATTACATCACATAAATGGACTTTTATAAGAGAAGATAAAACAGCAGTAAATGTTAATATGTAGTCCTTTACAAATTTTTGGAACTAAGTAGATAAAGAGCATTAAAAATAAGACGTATAAAAAATTGTACCAGTTGAAAGAAACTAAATCATGTAACAATAGAAATTATAATAATACATAATAAATTAGAATAAGTCTGCTTATCTGTATATGTTAATATTATATTTTAGCCCTAGAATCTGGCTAATAATAGACAATAGTGATGTCGCGAACATAAAATTTTCGCCGCAAATGTTCGCGAACCGGCGAACCCGGCAAACCACCATAGACTTCAATGGGCAGGCGGATTTTAAAACCCACAGGCACTCTTTCTGGCCACAATAGTGATGGGAATGTTGTTTCAACGGGACTAACACCTGGACTGTGGCATTCCTGAGGGGGATCCATGGCAAAACTCCCACGGAAAATTACATAGTTGATGCAGAGTCTGGTTTTAAGCCATAAAGGGCATAAATTACCTAACATTCCTAAATTGTTTGGAATAACGTGCTTTAAAACATCAGGTATGATGTTGTATCGATCAGGTAGTGTACGGGTTAGGCCCGCTTCACAGTGACAGACCAAACTCCCCGTTTAACGCACCGCAAACAACCTCAAACAGTCCATTTGCACAACCACAAACTCCCCATTTGCACAAGGTTGGATACCAAGCTAGCCATGTCCCGTTCCTTGTCCTCACTGATGTCATTGAAGGTCTCTTCCTCCACCCAGCCACCAAGGGTCCCCGAAAGGTGACAACAAGCCCCCTGGGACGCCTGCTGTGTTTGGTCTTCCACCTCCTCAAAGCCACCTTCCTCCTCTGACTCCTCTTCTTCAGACTCCTCTCACTGCGTTGCCTCTCTCTGCATTATTATAAGGTGTGTTAAGTAGTACTACTCTTATCAGTTTAATACCTGTTACAGCACCTATCAGGGGGCGTGTATAAGGCCTGGATTTTTGGAACCGGGAGATGGAAAAAGATACTTGGTTGGTCGTATCACTTCAAATTTGGGGCACGGCGCGTGCAATCAAAGGTGCCACCATATAGGAGTGGCGTGTTTGTAAGTACTACTCTTATCAGTTTAATACCTGTTACATCACCTATCAGGGGGCGTGTATAAGGCCTGAATTTTTAAAACCGGGAGATGGAAAAAGATCCTTGGTTGGTCGTATCACTTCAATTTTGGGGGACGGCACGTGCAATCAAAGGTGCCACCAGATAGGAGTGGCGTGTTTGTAAGTACTACTCTTATCAGTTTAATACTTGTTAGGTCACCTATCAGGGGGCGTGTGTATGGCCTGGATTTTTAGAACCGGGAGATGGAAAAAGATCCTTGGTTGGTCGTATCACTTCAATTTTGGGGCACGGCACGTGCAATCAAAGGTGCCACCAGATAGGAGTGGCGTGTTTGTAAGTACTACTCTTATCAGTTTAATACCTGTTACATCACCTATCAGGGGGCGTGTATAAGGCCTGAATTTTTAGAACCGGGAGATGGAAAAAGATCCTTGGTTGGTCGTATCACTTCAATTTTGGGGCACGGCACGTGCAATCAAAGGTGCCACCAGATAAGAGTGGCGTGTTTGTAAGTACTACTCTTATCAGTTTAATACTTGTTAGGTCACCTATCAGGGGGCGTGTATAAGGCCTGGATTTTTAGAACCGGGAGATGGAAAAAGATCCTTGGTTGGTCGTATCACTTCAATTTTGGGGCACGGCACGTGCAATCAAAGGTGCCACCATATGGGAGTGGCGTGTTTGTAAGTACTACTCTTATCAGTTTAATACCTGTTACAGCACCTATCAGGGGGCGTGTATAAGGCCTGGATTTTTGGGACCGGGAGATGGAAAAAGATGCTTGGTTGGTCGTATCACTTCAAATTTGGGGCACTTTGTGACATTAGCTTCTTACACTCAAACATGTCCTTTACAGGCACCTGACTATGGGCAGATGAGCAGGAACTGCTCAAGGTGAGAGACGGAGTGGCGGATGGTTGAGAGGGGGCAAGGAGTACAGCAGTGGTTGACGTGGATGAAGATGCTGGACCAGGAGTAGGATTGCGGCTTTGAGTTTGTGTGCTGCTTGTACTCATGTGTTGATCCCATTGGCGTTTGTGATGTGACATCATGTGCCTTCGCAAAGCAGTTGTACCTAGGTGGGTGTTGGACTTCCCACGACTCAGTTTCTTTTGGCACAGGTTGCAAATGGCATCGCTGTTGTCAGAGGCAGACACACAAAAAAAATGCCACACTGCTGAGCTGTGCGGTGATGGCATTCTGGTGGTGGCAACAGCATGCGTTGATTGGCGTGCTGTCTGGCTGACCCCGGGTGCTGATGCATGCAAATGAAGTTAGATTAGACAGAAAAAAACAAACAAAAAAAAATGATGTTATAGCCCTAAAAATGGCTTTTTGGGGTACTGTGTTTACAGCAGAGATCTGATGAGTCCTCCAGCACTGCACTGGACACTGAATAAACTTGCCTAGCTATTGATTTCCCTATTCAATCAGCATCACCGACACTCTCCCTTCTCTCAATAAGACTGCAAGCTAGTTATGATTCCAAAATGGCTGCTGTCCATGAGGTATAAGGGTCTGGAAGGCAGGGTATGATGCTGATTGGCTGGAATGTGTCTGCTGACTGTGAGGTGCAGGGTCAAAGTTTGCTCAATGATAAAGTATAGGGGGCGGATCGAACATCGCATATGTTCGCAGTTCGCCGCGAACGCAAACATGCTATGTTCGCCGGGAACAGTCAACCGGCGAACTATTCGCGACATCTCTAATAGACAATAATTTATATTTGTTAATGTCTGAAATGTATCTACAGTATTTCACCTAAATGTAAAATGTATTATGTGGCATACTTTAATAAATTAGGTATGAAATGTATCTACAGTATTTCACCTAATTTTAAAATGTATTATATGGCATACTTTAATAAATCAGGTATGTAACAGCTATAAGACCAAAAGAGAGCTAACACTATATAATCATATTATTCTTTTTTTAAATATGACACCAACAACTTAAGAAAGTTATCATTAATAACATATAAATAAAAAAACTGACAATCAATATATCTTTTAATAAGTAATGTTAACAAATACAGTGTATATTACACTATTATGCATACAATGAATATGGTCTTGATGTAAAATTTAATAAAATCATACCTATTGAATAATAACAGAAATGGCATAAAAACAATGTATTATAACCGATATGTTCCTTATATTTTCCACAATATAAGGCACATTTTTTTATATATATATATATATATATATACCGTATATTGCATTCTATTACAGTATTTAATTGAGTACTTTGCTTTCTCAACTGTTATATGTGCAGGCATTCAAGAAGTTAAACTTTATTAGTCCCCACACACACTATAAATGTGTCCCGAATACAGAGCAAGACAGCCCCTGATGAGTGAGAAGTAAGATCCCACAGAAACGTGCGTCGGATCGTTGTGACGCCACTCCCATAGCCCTATAAGCAGTGCCAGCCTTATACAAACGGCAATCTTACATGCCAGCGATATTCAGATGCTCTATAACAATGCTCTATCAAAGAAAGACCTATAAGATTATTATAGGCAATAATTCATAAGTGATTACCTTTTGAATATTATTTGGTCACATATAAGTAAGAAACAGTGTACCAATATACGTGTGGGGTTAAGGGCTTGTCTCCACAGAAAACACTGGTATCCTATAGCAGTTATAACAGCACAAGATTTGTTTAGGTATAGTAGTGTGTTTACTTAGTTGAACACATGAGGTAAATGCGGATTTTATAGACAGGTATCCACTCTGCAGGCAATATAATTAGAATTTTTGGTAGAGCAACGAACAGATCATATACTAAGTAATACAGTGAATAAAAATAAAATCAAATATTAATCCATATAATAAAAAAAATAGCCAAATATAAAGGTATAAGTATCTGCAATACAACCAACTGATAATATTTTAATGAGAAAGCTAGCTTATATAAGTCCAATACAGTGGGTTAGAACAAGCCTTATTAAATTGCGATTCGGTAAATTTAAAAGGGCTTTATTTAAGCATACAGCATATTTTTTTTACAAAAGTTTTTAGTTAGTGAACAAGGTCTTCACTAACTAAAAACTTCTGTAAGTAAAATATGCTGTGTACTTATATAGAGCCCTTTTAAATTTACCAAATCGCAATTTAATAAGGCTGTAAATCTCTATTTGTAAATATAGTGAAGGTGATATTGCACAACTTCCACAATTATAAGCACTGTAAGAATTTAGCTGAAATCAAGCACCAGCACTTTAATGGCTGATTAATGGCTGCTCAGATATGTGACACATTCTGCTTCCTCTTCCTGTAATCCACAAACCACAGAGGTTATCACAAAAAAAAATATATTGGTCTACCCAGAATAACCCACTGAGTCGCAATCTATCAAATAATTATTATTTTCAGGTAATTCTTCTCCATGTTATGTAGAGATATTGTCAGATTATGAGAGAGCTCTTTCAAGCTTCTTCTGCTGGCCACACCCTCTGATTATGTAATGGGTTTAACTTGAAATGCTGTGGAGGTGCTTTAACCATTGGGGTTGATTAGAGATGCAATGGAGGTCCTTTATTTGCCATGGGGGTCTATAGAGACTCCATGATTCGAGTTAGATGGTGGGATCCCTGGGGTTTAGCGTATGGGAGGAGGAAATTCCTTTCCCCCCCTTTAGAGTAGGCATTGTCATGAAAAACCTGCATTAGTTTCATTAATATCTGTTCCCTTCCATGCCATGGGAAAGGGTTTATATAGATATATAGATGATAGGGCGTGTATGTGCATCATTGCTATGTAGACTACTGTGCTTTAGACTCAGAGTTTCCTCCTCACTACTTTGAGCTGAGAGCAACAGCAAACAGAACTTGATGCGTGTCAGCTATAGGGATAGTTTTAGGAGATCAACATTGGGAAGGCTCCATAATAAGAGGTAAAAAAAGGCCCCACGGTTATAAGGGAGTTATTTTTAAGATTTAATGAAGCTCTAAGTACTTCACTTTTGTTACTTTTCTAATATATACTAATAGGTATATTCAAACTTGCACTTTTTAATATGTGACCTCATAATACAGATGCAGGAGCATACTGGGCCACAAAGGATGTAGAGATTAGGCTCTAGATACACACAAGCATGCACATTCCAGTCACATGAGCCTTCTGTGGTGCATGGCTAATGCCACTAAGTAGTCCTAATATGATCACTTTAAGCTGGGTTAGTTATCCATTGGTTATGAATTAAGAGATTAATTCTCTTCACGTAATTGTACAATGGATAGGACAACTTGCAGGTGTGGATTCCAGGCCTAGGCCTGGTGACACTATATTTAAAAATAAAATCAGAAGAAAATGTATGCAAAATATCAATGGTGGCAGTATCAGCTAAATCTACTAGGTTGTGTAGTACTGTGGAGATAGTTAATGAATTATGCAAGTTATCCAAGTGTACAAAATCCATGATGCCAATAATATTAACTGTTCACTAGGAATGTCCAGACACAATTTTAAATGGCTTCATCTTAGTTTTATTTTTTTGTATCCCATATGAATTAATTTGCAGTTCTGATTAAGCAGTATAAACCGATCCTGTTAAGTAATTATGTTTTATTAAATTGTTTTTATTGAAGGGAACAGTGTTACATGAACATTGCAGGTAAAACATAACCAGTGCAGACATAACGTTTGAAGAATGGAGAAATACACTTATTTCCTTTAACTTTTTTTTTCCTAATGCATTTTTCACATTTATGTACGTCTCAAGCGCCGTTGTAATAAGAGATAGCATGTAGAAGGAAGCAGAAAGGATAGATAAAGGGGAAGGGATGGAAGGTGGAAAATGGTGGATTATATTGTAGTGGGTTCACTACAGGTTATATCTTTCTTATTGTCCTTTCCACCTGTTACCACCCAATGCGTATGGTCCAAGTATCCCAATATGAGGTCCACTTTCTGTGGGAAGTATCTAGGTCAGCTGAGATGGTGTTCATGGAATGTAGAATTTTTTTTTTTCAAGATTGCACTATATTCAGGTACTGTCAACTTCCAAGCTTTAGCTATCACGATCCTAACTGCTAAAAACAGTTGACTTGATAAAAGTTGAGCTTCTTTATAGAGATCCTCTATGGGAAGGCCTAATAAAAATACAGCTTCTTCTGGTTTTGGGGGTAACCTGTGACTTAAGTAATTCTAGGAGTATTCTATGTAAGTGATAAAGGAATGTGTGCATACCATTCCTACAGGCTCTTTGAGCAAGCAAAGTAGTTCCCAGGTAATTATTTCAATATAGTTTAAAAAAACATAAGATAAACCAAATAAAATTGCATATAAAAAAACAATTGATAGATTTTTAATACAAATTGAAAACATTAAAATAGGATGCAGACAGGGTTGAATGGTTTTATGCAAGTAGTACAATACAAAAAGCTGTTTTAATTATTCCATTAAAATACCCAGTGAACTATAATTTCTATCACATATAATAGTTGTCAAACTTTGATTTGTTGTCACGCTTGCAAGCCTTGCGAAGTGGGTTGAGCCGTAAACGCATAGAAGCCTTCCAAGCTTGGAGGACTTAGGTAATGAGCGCAAAAGGCGCTCATTGCCTTTGAGCCTCGCATAGCGAGGGGAGCAGTTCAGACATTGAAACACTCAGGACTTAAGGCCAAAGGCACTCTTTCTAGCCTCACAAAGCGAGGTGAGCCGTTGAGGCATTGAAAAAGGCGGGACTTAGGCAGAAATGAGCTCCCAAGGCGCTCCTGCGATGCAAGCAATTGAAGCATTGAAGCATGAGGGACTTAGCCTCCAAGCACTTAGGAAACACGTCATTACCTTAGGCTGCAAGCAGTTGAGGAACGCAGGACTTAGAAAAAACAAATTGCAAGGTCGGAATCCTTTCGCAAACAAAATCCAAGCTCGGAAAAATACAAAGTTAATGGCCAAACAGAGCAAATAAAAAAAAAAACCCATAAAAATAACAAAAAAACTCACACATAGCACAGGGGGACAGCAAGGACATCTGGGAGTGAGGTTGCACGAGAATTTAAGCCGAATTTGCTGAGTTTCAGGACTTGAAAATTGGCTAAGCGAGAGAAAAAATGGCGGCAGAAATAAATGAAAACGGGGCTACAAGACTCCGAAGCGCAAAAAACACCGCCAGGCATGTACGAGTTTGCCAGGGACGTACGAGGTACAAAAATACACTGTTAGATAGGATGGAAAATGCTTGCGAACCGCGTAATACATAGAATATACAACACTAACTTGCAAATAAAAACATTATGAATCTGAAATGGCGGCTTTCCTGCCTAAACCAACAGTTTTGTCTTGCGTACGCAGCCTATATATACTGCACACTTGGCACATTGCTGACACTTTCTCCTTAGGTGATGAACAGTCTGAGTGGACATTTTCTGCTGTCTGAAAATCCAAAGAGATTGTTAGCTCTTCAGGATATTGATTGCTGCCTATTAATTACAAATAGGTAAAGTATATTAATTTATTAATAAATTAATTATTAGTAAAAAAATATTAATTACTATTAAAAAAATATATGAACATTCTTATATTTTACAATGCCTTTACTGTATGAATACATTAATGCTTAGCTCTTTCTAATAGATTTATTAATTGATTAATTCATTATTAATGTAGATTAATTTATGAATTATTAGTTAGTAATCATTATTAGATATTTTTTTTTATATTTTACAGTGCACGAAAAAAAATATAGATTTCATACTGCACTGCTCATTGCCTGACAGGGATAGGACCCTCAAAGCAGTTAAATATTTAAATCACTTTAATATATTCTGACACCTACTCCATTTAATATTTTATACTGCATTTATTGATGAATATATCCATGCTTAGGCCTTTACGTTTTGCATGAATGCCAATTAAACATAATACTTTAAATGGTTCATGAATTAATTTATGATTCATGAATTAATTGTATCTAAACATTACAAATGCTTTTCAAGTCATTTTACAGTTTCTTCATCTGTGCAGCTGACTGAACACAGAGAGTGAGCTCTGCAGCATTTGATCTGCAATAAGATTAATTTTACCGGAAAAAGGATTAAGTCTTTTTGTTTTGGATTTATGACAGGTATTGATTAATTAATTAACGAATATTAATTTATTAATTAATTAGTAATTTTACACTGCACTTATATATCTGGATTACTGCTCATTATTTACAGTATATATATACTGCTCATATACTATATTATTAATGTATTAACTATTATTGGTATTACTGCTCGTTGACGGACAGGAATAGGGCCCTCAAATCAGTTAAATATTTAAATCAGTTGATTAGCATCTGACACCTCCATTGGGGGAGGACTGTGCCGATTTAATGAACTAATAATATCAGTATCTGTATAACTGCTCATTGACTGACATGGATAGGCCCCTTAAAGCAGTTAAATATTTAAACCAGTTTATTAGGCTCTGACACCTGCTACATTTAATATTTTATATGGAATTTATGAATATATCGATGATTAGGCCTTTACATTTTGCATGTATGCCAATTAAACATGATACTTTAAATGATTTATGAATTAATTGAATCCAAACATAAAAAATGTGTTTCATGTAATTTTACAGTTTCCTTATCTCTGCAGCTGTCTGAAGACAGAGAGTGAGCTCTGCAGGATTTGATCTGCAATAAGATCAACTTTACAGGTATTTGATTTAATGATGCTCTTCTTTAGGAAAATCAGATTAGGTATTTTTGTTTTGCATTGATGACAGTTATTGATTAGTTAATTAATGTATATTCATTTATTAATTAATTATTATTAATAATCAATGTTTTTATTTAGGAATAAATATGCTTAGTCATTTATATTTTAATGAATGCCAATTAAACATCATAACTTGATTGATTTATTAATTAATTTAATCAAAACATTACAAATTATTTTCAGGCCAATCTATAGTTTGCTCATAGCTTTTTGTGTTTGCCATGCTTTAGTAAAACATGATTACCTCTTTATGTTTGGCATTGATGACAGTTGTTGATTACCGTATTTATCGGCATATAACACGCACCGGCGTATAACACGCACCTCATTTTAAGAAGGGAATTTCAGGGGAAAAAAAATTCAAATAAAGAACTTTGAAGCAAAATCCTCAACCTCAACCTCCCTCCTCATCCTCAACCCCCTCCTCAACCTCCCTCCTCATCCTCCCTCCTCAACCCCATCTTCAAACCCCCATCCTCAACCCCCTCTTCCACCCCCCCATCCTCATCCTCCTTCCTCAACCCCCCTCCTCAACCTCAACCCCCCTCCTCAACCCCCCTCCTCATCCTCAACCCCCCTCCTCATCCTCAACCCCCTCCTCAACCTACCTCCTCAACCCCCTTCCTCATCCTCCCTCCTCAACCACCCTCCTCATCCTCATCCCCCCTCCTCAACCTCCCTCCTCAACCTCCCTCCTCATACTCCCTCCTCATCCTCCCTCCTCAACCCCCATCCTCAACCCCCTCCTCAACCCCCCATCCTCAAATCCCCTCAACCCCCCCTCCTCAACCCCCCAATCCTCATCCTCCTTCCTCAACCCCCCTATCCTCAACCCCCCCTCCTCAACCTCAACCCCCCTCCTCAACCTCCCTCCTCATCCTTAACCCCCTCCTCATCCTCCCTCCTCAACCCCCCCATCCTCAACCCCCTCCTCAGCCTCCCTCCTCAACCCCCCTATCCTCAACCCCCTCCTAAACCTCCCTCCTCAACCCCCTCCTCAACCCCCCATCCTCAAACCCCCTCAACCACCCTCCTCAAACCCCCTCAACCCCCCTCCTCAACCCCCCCATCCTCATCCTCCCTCCTCAACCCGGAGCAGAAGCAGGTAAGTGAGGGGGAGGTATTTAGGGGGGTTTAGGTTGAGGAGGGGAGTTTAGGTTGAGGGGGGTTAGAATGCGGAGGGGGTTTAGAGTGAGGAGGGAGGTTGAGGATGAGGAGGGGGGAGGGAATATCGGCGTATAACACGCACCTATCATTTGTCCCCTATTTTCAGGGAGAAAAAGTGCGTGTTATACGCTGATAAATACGGTAATTAATGAACATATATTCAGTTATTAATTACATAATAATTAATTATAAAAAAAAAGAAAAAAAATCCCGTTAACTTATTTTCATGTATGCCAATTAAAAATAACAGATTGATTGATTAGAAAATTAATTAAATGAAAAGAAAATACTAATGCATTTCAAATAATTTTACTGTTTCATTACTGCTCTTTAGGTTTTGCATTGATGACAGCTAAAAATAATATGTACAATAAAAAAATACATTAGATCTTACACCTGTATTTACAATTACAGATTACAATGGCGGATAACGCAGAAAACAAGAATGAATGTCAAGAGAATGGCAAGGGAACGGAAGCAAAGATGGAGAGATGCACAGTCTTTGCAACAATTAAGAGAAGAAGACTTCTAAATAAAAGAAAAATGAGTAAAAAAAGATAATCGGAGTCTGATGAAGCTTAAAAAAAAAAAAAAAGTAAATAAAAACATGTCTGTGAAACATTGCCTAATGACCAAATATGGCCTCATGACACCAATGTTCATACAAATGACACAAATGTTGATATACACAGTGGTAGTGATAGCTATGTTCAGGAAGCACAAGCTAGTCCTATATTTACATCACTAACAGTAGAAACTTATTCTTGTGGATTAATGAATGTGGTTTGTAAGTTTTGTGGGGCCTATCATTTTCGAAAGGAAAGACCAACTGATGGAGAGTTTATTAGTTGCTGTCAGAAAGGAAAGGTAAGACTTCCAGAAAGAAACACATTTCCAGAATATTTACAAAGTATAATGAGTGATTCAACATTTCCAAATTATAGAATTTTCAAAAAAAAATGAGGTCTTATGACAGTGCAATTTCCTTTGCTTCAATGGGTGCAACATTAGCTGAAAATGTCCCAGGACATGGTCCTTACTGTTTTAAAGTACAAGGACAAATTTACCACTGTACTTCACATTTACACCCACAAGAAGGAGAGCAGAGGAAATCTGCACAGTTATATGTCCTAGATACAATGGAAGCTGTTGAACAACGGATGACGCTTCCGGAAAATAAACAATGTTTACCAATAGTCTTTGAACAGCTGGATAACATTATGGCCAATAACCCATATAGTCAAGCATACAAACAATTAGCAGAGGTTGAAAAAGAACAACAGGCACATGTGCAAATACAGGGAGTGCAGAATTATTAGGCAAGTTGTATTTTTGAGGATTAATTTTATTATTGAACAACAACCATGTTCTCAATGAACCCAAAAAACTCATTAATATCAAAGCTGAATATTTTTGGAAGTAGTTTTTAGTTTGTTTTTAGTTTTAGCTATTTTAGGGGGATATCTGTGTGTGCAGGTGATTATTACTGTGCATAATTATTAGGCAACTTAACAAAAAACAAATATATACCCATTTCAATTATTTATTTTTACCAGTGAAACCAATATAACATCTCAACATTCACAAATATACATTTCTGACATTCAAAAACAAAACAAAAACAAATCAGTGACCAATATAGCCACCTTTCTTTGCAAGGACACTCAAAAGCCTGCCATCCATGGATTCTGTCAGTGTTTTGATCTGTTCACCATCAACATTGCGTGAAGCAGCAACCACAGCCTCCCAAACACTGTTCAGAGAGGTGTACTGTTTTCTCTCCTTTTAAATCTCACATTTGATGATGGACCACAGGTTCTCAATGGGGTTCAGATCAGGTGAACAAGGAGGCCATGTCATTAGATTTTCTTCTTTTATACCCTTTCTTGACAGCCACGCTGTGGAGTACTTGGATGCGTGTGATGGAGCATTGTCCTGCATGAAAATCATGTTTTTCTTGAAGGATGCAGACTTCTTCCTGTACCTCTGCTTGAAGAAAGTGTCTTTCAGGAACTGGCAGTAGGACTGGGAGTTGAGCATGACTCCATCCTCAACCCGAAAAGGCCCCACAAGCTCATCTTTGATGATACCAGCCCAAACCAGTACTCCACCTTGCTGGCGTCTGAGTCGGACTGGAGCTCTCTGCCCTTTACCAATCCAGCCACGGGCCCATCCATCTGGCCCATCAAGACTCACTCTCATTTCATCAGTCCATAAAACCTTAGAAAAATCAGTCTTGAGATATTTCTTGGCCCAGTCTTGACGTTTCAGCTTGTGTGTCTTGTTCAGTGGTGGTCGTCTTTCAGCCTTTCTTATCTTGGCCATGTCTCTGAGTATTGCACACCTTGTGCTTTTGGGCACTCCAGTGATGTTGCAGCTCTGAAATATGGCCAAACTGGTGGCAAGTGGCATCGTGGCAGCTGCACGCTTGACTTTTCTCAGTTCATGGGCAGTTATTTTGCGCCTTGGTTTTTCCACACGCTTCTTGCGACCCTGTTGACTATTTTGAATGAAACGCTTGATTGTTCGATGATCACGCTTCAGAAGCTTTGCAATTTTAAGAGTGCTGCATCCCTCTGCAAGATATCTCACTATTTTTGACTTTTCTGAGCCTGTCAAGTCCTTCTTTTGACCCATTTTGCCAAAGGAAAGGAAGTTGCCTAATAATTATGCACACCTGATATAGGGTGTTGATGTCATTAGACCACACCCCTTCTCATTACAGAGATGCACATCACCTAATATGCTTAATTGGTAGTAGGCTTTCGAGCCTATACAGCTTGGAGTAAGACAACATGCATAAAGAGGATGATGTGGTCAAAATACTCATTTGCCTAATAATTCTGCACTCCCTGTAATACAATTGCAAATGCCAAGATTAAATTTGGTTCTCAAAAGAGATCGCCATACTAATCAAAGACGTTATAATTTACCAACAGCAAATGAGGTTGACGTGGTCTTTAAAAATGATGATGGTGAACCACCTTTTTGAGTGGGATATATACATATATTAAGTAATAATTTGGATCCAATTACATATCCCATTTTCTTTCCAAATGGTGAACCAGGATGGCAACCAAAATTACAATTGCAAAGTCATCCCAATAGTAAAATTTGTGTTAGAAACAATATTTCTATGCTGGAAAATAAAGTGGCACAAACTGTTATTCATGATCACTTTAATCCTATTTTATGTGGGGGAAAACTCACACAACAATGGATTATTGATTCATATCTACAAGTCGAAACAAATAATTAAAAAATTGTCAAATTTAAACAAAACAAGCTTCGAGTAGAACCATATTGTGGATTGATGGATTATGTCACTGAATTGGCTGCAAACAGAGACATTCCAGCTGAAAGAGCAATCATTTTGACCATACTCTTTCCAATGATCTCCTTACAATATGCAAGAAAAATACAATGATGTCATAGCTATTGTGACTAAATTTGGAAAACCTGATTTATTCATTACATTCACATGTAATCCACAACGGCCAGAGATCATTGAAAATGTGAAACTTGGGCAAACTACTTCAGATCGACCAGATTTAGTGGCTAGAGTATTAAAAATAAAACTAAATTCATTAATACATGATATAACTAAAGGAAACTTATTCGGGAAATGTATGGCTTTTGTTTATACCATTGAATTTAAATAAACAGGCCTGCCACATTCACACATACTTTTAATCCTGCAAGAAAAAGATACATTGAATACGGCAGACAGAGTGGATTCAGTAATTACTGCTGAACTGCTACATCCAGAAAAATATTCAAAACTTTATGACATTGTAACCAATAGAATGATTCATGCTCCATGTGAAGATATCAATCCAAATTCTCCATGTATGGAAAAAAATGCACAAGAGAGTTCCCAAAACAATTTAAAGTGCAAACTTATGCTAATTGTGATG
This sequence comes from Discoglossus pictus, assembly GCA_027410445.1. NCBI lineage: Eukaryota > Metazoa > Chordata > Amphibia > Anura > Alytidae > Discoglossus > Discoglossus pictus. The sequence continues at coordinate 192,147,396 of CM050163.1, read as the reverse complement.
GATACCCTTTGTATAACAGCATAGAAGGACAAATTGCTATTATTCGTGTCCAGAAGGTCGATAATACAATCCACATTTGCTGATGAAGTACAATGCACACATAAATGTAGAATCTTGCACTTCTATCAAATCCATCAAATATGTGTATAAAAATATATACAAAGGATATGATGCAGCAACTGTTTTTGTGCAAGGTGCACAAAATGAACAATACAATCCAATTTTACATGAAGAACTTTTAATGTTATATAGATGCTCGCTATGTCAGTGCTCCAGAAGCAATGTGGCGTCTTCTCAGATTTGAAATGCATGATCAGTCACATGCTGTGTATTGGTTAGCTGTACATTTGCCACAAGTCAATTTCTTTGCTTTATTGCAGGGAATGAAAGAAATGCTCTAGCACAAAATGAACATAGAGCAACAACACTTACTGCTTGGTTTCAATTAAATTGTGAGGACACTGAGGCCAGACAATTTTTATACATTGAGATTCCATATCACTATGTATTCGTTAATGGCCAATGGCGACAACAAAAATAAGACCATTAAGCTATTAAGAGCATTAATGGAAATTCAAGAAATATTTCTTGCTCATGGATTAAATTGTGCAAGTTTTAATTTGCCTTATCCAGGACTTATAGATGAAATCAACTTTGACGACTATGACACTGAGCTTCAAAGCCAAAAAACACAAGAAAAACTTGCAACTTTAAATACATTATGTTTGCAAGCATTTAATGCCATCACAAATGCAACAGATGATGACATGGTCAAAGAGCATTTTTTCTATCTAGATGGCTCTGGTGGATCTGGAAAAACGTATCTGTATAATTATTTGATGAGTTACATTCAAGCACAGGGTCAAATGGCAATGCCATTTGCAACAACTGGAATTGCCGCACTTTTGTTAGAAGGTGGTAGAACTGTGCATAGTAGATTAAAACTGCCAGTTCCATATGTTGGCGCAATATAAATAAAGATAATAATAATATTTCCCACTTTAGAAACATCAGTGTTGGATATTCAAATTAATTCAATACAAGCCAAACATTTAAAAAAAAGTACATTATTTATAATAGATGAGGCAACAATGATGTCATGTCATGCACTGCAATGTATTGATCGATTATTAAAAGAAGTTATGGATAATGATTTGCCATTTGGTGGAAAGGTGATGTTGTTAGGAGGAGATTTTAGGCAAACATTACCTGTTGTGCCACATGGAAATAGGACTGACATCGTCGAAACATGTATAAAGACAAGTAAACTGTGGACAATATTTACACACCTTAAATTAGAACTAAATATGAGATCTAAAGGCCAAAATCAATTCAATAATTGGCTAATTGAAATTGGAGAAGGAAAACATCCAAAAATAACTAATTTACCTGATGATACCATTGAAATTACATCACAAATGATTTGCTAATAATCTCTAATATCGGCAATCATTCTCAATACGATCAATAATGACGATTCCTCAGACATTGAAACAAAGTGATATTAACATAAAAAAATATAGATGCCTTGATTCTAAAAAACTAAATTTTAAAATTCATCAATGCACTCACAAAATATTATTATAGTGCAAATTCGGTTCTGGCTGATGACAAAGACAGTGAATAGAACTTTGCTATCAAATTTATCAATTCTTTAACTCCCTCTGGAATGCCACCACATGTTTTTCAACTTAAAAAAGGGGCAATTGTCATGCTACTGAGAAATATGAATCCCAAAAAAGGACTTTGTAATGGGACCAGAATAATTGTGCAGTATTTAAAAGATCATTTCATACATGCAGAAATTATTACTGGTACCCATAAAGGTGAATTGGTTTTTATACCAAGAATTGATTTGGCTCCAAGTGAGAGTGGTTTACCTTTTGTCCTTCAAAGGAGACGATTTCCCATTATCATGACATTTGCCATGACCATTAATAAATCACAATGACAATCGTTTAAGTCTGTGGGTATTTTTTTTTACAGGAACCTGTATTTGCCCATGGACAACTGTATTTTGCTTTTTCCAGATGCAACAACCCAGAGGAAATTAAAGTTCATATTGAAGAATACCAAAGTTAGGGTGATTTTTTAGAGGACAATAAACATTGTCTACTTTGAGGTTCTGTAAACCTAGATAAGAGTGGTTTTATTTAGAGGAAGAAAGTTTATGTCAATTTGACTCTTTTTAGAGGACCACGATTTCAATAAGAAACCTTATAAAACAGTGGTTATACCCCGCAGACAAAATTTTATATCTGGTGGTCTGTTTTTAGAGGACCACTATTTCACATAGGAAACTCTATGTGCCATTTTCAAGAACTACATGAATTACAGTGCCTTGCAAAAGTATTCATCTCCTTGGCATTTTTGGGTGTGTTGTTGCCTCACAACCTGGAATTAACATGGATTGTTTGAGGATTTGCATAATTTAATTTACAAAACATGCCCGCAACTCTGAAGATGTTTTTTTTTTATTGTGGAGCAAACAACAAATAGAACAAAATAACAGAAAAAGTCAATATGCATAACTATTCACCCCCCTAAAGTCAATACTTTGTAGAGCCACCTTTTGCAGCAATCACAGCTCCAAGTCACTTTGGATAAGTCTCTATGAGCTTGCCACATCTTACCACTGGGATTTTTGCCCATTCCTCCTTGCAAAACTGCTCCAGCTCCTTGGATGGTTTGCACTTGTGAACAGCAATCTTTAAGTCTGATCACAGATTTTCTATTGGATTAAGGTCTGGGCTTTGACCAGGCCATTCCAACACATTTACATGTTTCCCCTTAAACCACTCAAGTGTTGCTTTATTATTATAATTACTAGTGACTTGCCCGTCAAAAATGACGGTAATAAAATTTGAAGCCTGGCAATGGTATTCGCCTCACATTGCGAGCCTCTCCCCCTCTACTTTACTGGCCTCACGATGAGCTCCTTCGGCACTCTTCACGGGCCTCGCAATGAGCGCCGAAGGTGCTCATTGCGAGCCTCTCCACCCCTTTACCTCTCCCCCTCTACTTGTCTTTCCTTGCAATGAGCGCCTTTGGCGCTCATCTTGGGCCTCGCAATGAGCGTCATCGGTGCTCATCACCAGCCTCGCAATGAGCGTCTCCCCTGTGTCTCTTCCCCCTCTGTCTCTCCCCCTCCTCCCTCCCCTGTGTCTCTTCCCCCACCTCTCCCATTGTGTCTCTCCCATGCATCCCTTCCTCTTTATCTCTTCCCCCTCCTCTCCCGCCCCTGTTTATCTTCCCCTCCTCCTCTCCCTCCCCTGTGTCTCTCTCCCACTCCTCCCTCCATTGTGTCTCTCTCCCCCTCCTCCCTCCATTCTGTCTCTCTTCCCCCTACTCCCTCCCTTGTGTCTCTCTTCCCCCTCCTCCTGCCCCTGTTTCTCTTCTCCCCTCCTCTACCTCCCCTGTGTCTCTTCCCCCTCCTCTCTCCCCTGTGTCTCACCCCCTCCCCTGTGTCTCTATTCTCCCCTCCCTCCCCTGTGTCTCTCTTCCCCCTCCCTCCCATGTGTCTCTCTTCCCCCCTCCTCTGTGTCTCTCTTCCCCCCTCCCCTGTGTCTCTTCCCCCGCCTCCTCCTCCCCTATGTCTCTCTTCCCCGCTCCTCAACCTCCCCTGTGTCGCTCTTCCCCTCTCCTCTCCCTCCCTTTTGTCTGTCTTCCCCACAGCTGTCCCTCCTATTTGTCTCACCCACTCCTTCCTCACCATATGCAGTGCGTGAGCATCTCTGTAGATAGCGTGTTTGTGTGGTGTGCCATTGGTTGTGGATGAGAGCGAGAGCCTTTGCTTGTGATTAAGGGGGCAAGAGAGTCAATGGTGGAGGTTAGAGTAGTGTTGTACTGTGAAGTGGCAATGTCAGGGCAGGCAAGGGTGGTGAGGGGGCTGAGAAGGGGTTTTAGTATATTTGAAAATTGTTGTGGCTCGAGTGCATGCAGGTTTCTGCGGGTTCTGGTGGCAGGAATTGAAGAAGGGTGGTGAGCGGAAGATGAGGTGAGGTTGCAAGTTAGCAGGTGGTGGTCAGATAGGGTAAGTGGGGAGATGTCAACGTTGGAGATTGATTGGAGATTGGAGAGTGCAGAGATTAGTGAAAATAAGGTCAATGGAGTGTCCACCCAGGTTGAGTTGCAGAATCTGTCCATTGTGAGAGGCCAAGGGAAGAGGTAAGTGCAAGTAATTTTGCAGTTGTTGGGGAGGTTGGGTGTGTCAGTAGCTATGTTGAAATCACCAAGAATGAGTGAAGGTATATTGGAGGAGAGAAAGTGAGGGAGCCAGGCGGCAAAGTTGTCCAGAAATTGAGAGTGTGATCCAAGAGGGTGATAGATCACAGTTACTCGCAGAGGGATGGGAGAGAAGATGCAGCAAGATGATAGCAGTATGCCCATACCTCCACCTTGTTTGTTCCCAGGTCTAGGAGTGACTGAAGTGTAGACCACCATAAGGGGGTGCAGCAGGGGAGGCCGAGTCAGATGGAGTCAGCCAGGTTTCTGTGATAGCCAGTAAATTGAGGGAGTTGGAAAGGAAGAGATCATGAATGAAGGAAAGTTTTTTGAGAACATACCTTGCATTCCAGAGGGCACAGGAGAAGGGCAAAGTAGACGGTTTGTGACAAGTGATGGGAATTAGATTATGGGTGTTTTATGTATTTGTTGCCCTGGGGACTCTGCGTGGCTGACAGCAGGTGGGAATGAGTGAGGGGCCTGGATTAGATATATCTCCACAAGCCACCAGAAGGAGAGAGAGTAAAATGAGATGGGAATAGGACTTACAGGAGCATTTCAGCTTTTCAGCTTTAGGGGAGGGATGAGATAGTGACTGGGGGAAGGAGAGGAGCTCATGGGAGCAGAGATGGGGAGAGGAGAGCAGAGAAAGTGAGATAGTTATATTATTGGAGACATGATGTGTAGAGACAGTATAAGAGAGTCTGAGAAAGAGGCAGGAGGTTATAGTGAGGAAGATGGTGGTAGAAAACATAGTGGCACTGTATAAGCAAGTATTCTTAAAGGGGGGTGGTTAGAGGTAATAAGAAGATGTCACTGATTTAACAGGTACAGGTAATTAGTATGCCTCAATATATTAAGTGTAAACAAGGGTGCGTGGGTAGAGGGGCAAGGTGGGAGGGGCCTGCATCCAGGTGGGTTTCTGTGGAATATGCTGTGGAGCAGTGTGTTTTAAGGATATCTTAGCTTGATTTAAAACTGCATCCAGGTGGGTTTCTGTGGAATATGCTATGGAGCAGTGTGCTTTAAGGATATGTATGAGACAGGAAAAAGAAGGAGTTATTTGAGTGGGTGGAGATATTGGGGCAATTAATGAGATGAGTGAACACAGAACCGAAAATAAAAACTATCTTGGTCATTATCATAACCCAGATATTAATAATATTAAATAGTTTTTTGTAGAGGTAGATATGGATCCGGTGAGAAGCTGTTCTTCTGAAATTACCTTAGCTTAATTTAAAACTGCATCCAGGTGGGTTTCTGTGGAATATGCTGTGAAGCAGTGTGCTTTAAGGATATGTATGAGACAGGAAAAAGGAGTTATTTGAGTGGGTGGAGATATTGGGGCAATTAATGAGATGAGTGAACACAGAACCGAAAATAAAGCCATCTTAGTCATTATCATAACCCAGATATTAATAATATTAAATTGTTTTTTGTAGAGGTAGATATGGATCGGTGAGAAGCTGTTCTTCTGAAATTACCTTAGCTTAATTTAAAACTGCATCCAGGTGGGTTTCTGTGGAATATGCTGTGGAGCAGTGTGTTTTAAGGATATCTTAACTGCATCCAGGTGAGTTTCGGTGGCAGTGTGTTTGGGGTCATTGTCCTCCTGGAATGTGTACCTCTGTCCTAGACTCAAATCACACACAGAGTGGTACAGGTTTTGCTCAAGAATATCCCTGCATTTAGCACGATCCATCTTTCCCTCAACTCTGACCAGTTTCCCAGTCCCAGCTGCTGAAAAACTTCCCCACAGCATGATGCTGCCACCACCATGTTTCACTGTGGGGATGGTGTTCTTTGTGATGTGATGTGTTGGATTTGCGCCAGACATAGTGTTTTCTTTGATGGGCGAAAAGTAAAATTTTAATCTCATCAGACCAGAGCACCTTTCTCCGTACATTTTGGGAGTCTCCCACAAGCCTTTTCACAGACTCAAAACGCGGCATTTTGTTTTTTGCTGAAAGTAATGGCTTTCTTCTGGCCACTCTGCCATAAAGCCCAACTCTATGGAGCGTACGGCTTATTGTCGTCCTATGTAAAGATACTCCAGTCTCTGCTGTGGAACTCTGCAGCTCCTCCAGGGTTAACTTAGGTCTTTGTGCTGCCTCTCTGATTAATGCCCTCCTTCCCCGGTCCGTGAGTTTATGTGGACGGCCGTCTCTTGGCAAGTTTGCTATCGTGCCATGTTCTTTCCATTTGGTTATGATAGATGTGATGGTGCTCCTGGGCATCATCAACATTTTTATATTTTTTTGTAACCTAACCCTGACTTGTACTTTTCACCAACATTGTCCCTTACTTGTTTGGAGAATTCCTTGGTCTTCATGGCAGTGTTTGGTTAGTGGTGCCTTTTGCTTAGGTGTTGCACCCTCTGGGGACTTTCAAAAAAGGTGTGTATGTGTTGCCTCCCAATCTGGACAGATCATGTAACACTTAGATTGCATACAGGTGGACATCATTTCACTAATTATGTAATTGGTTTAACCAGAGCTTTTTATGGGCAAAGGGGGTAAATACATATGCACATGCCAATTTTCTGTTTTCTATTTCTAAAAAATAATTTTATGTATATATTTTTCTTATTTCACTTCACCAATTTAGACTATTGTGTTCTGATCCATCACATAAAATTCAGATTAACAAAACATTGAACTTACGGCTGTAATGTAACAAAATAGGTAAAAAGTCAAGGGGGTGAATACTATTGCTGTATACTTACACTGTAAACCAAAAAGTGAATAAAACAAACACACACAAAAACAATACACAGTGGTTATATCACTTAGACAAAACTTACAAGTCTGATGGGCTCTTTTTAAGGGAACCACTTGGACATACAAAAAAAAATTGGAATGTGTTGGAAGTGGCTTTTTGGCAGAATTGGCCCCACAAAACCTTTTTGAGGCATTTTCTGAAAATTCCAGTTTCAATGTTAATACATAAATTTACTGTTTTTAATGGGTAATTTGAAAGGTGTGAAAGTTGATTCATTGTATGAAATAAAGGTTTCATGTTAGTAGAACGAACAACATTTGTTGGAAAATGTAAATGTATACTTAAATACAGACTATTGATCCAGGGAGTAATCCAATCGCCAGTTAATGGGGTCAGGAAGAAATTTCCCCCATTGACACAATTAGCTAAGTTGCGATGTTTGTTTGTTTTGGTTTGCCTTCCTCTGGATTTAATATTCAAGATCAATGCATTTTCATCAAAATCAACTGTAAATGTTATTACATTACTTTAATGTTTGCACTGTTATATTTGTATTTTGCAAGGTTTGGATTTTTTTTTTATTGTATATAATTAAGGCTTCATTTCAGTAGGATGATGTTTATTTTTTGCTACATTGAAATGTATAATTAATTAGAGAGTATTTATCCAGGGACTAAGCCGATCGCCAGTTAATGGGGTCAGGAAGGGATTCATTTTTTTTCCCCCTTTCACACAATTCGATGAGTTTCACTGGGGGTTTTCTGTTTGCCTTCCTCTGGATTCAATACCTATGTGGTTTACCAGAAGTTGAACTACAAGTTACAGGTTAGAAAGCATTATGTAATTGTTTACTATACTCATTCATACCAAGTTGATTGTTATATTACTCCTCCATAGTTAACAATTTACAAATATTAATATTGTTAAAAATGTTTACCACTCATTGAACTACACCGTGCATGTTAAAAAGCAATATGTGATGGTTTACAATACTGATTCATACAAATCTGACACATTGTTATATTATTCATGCATACCTGAATATTAAATAAGTTAATATTGTTACAAAAAATGGTTTACCAGTTGTTCAATTACAATTTGCATGTTAAAAAAATAAACACTTTTAATATAATTTTTGTACTTCTTTGTAGATACTGTAAGTAAAAGGTTAAGAGTGTCAGAGACTCACATTGTGTGGCAAACAGCATTCCCAGCCTTAACATTTTCTTGCCATCATTTTTTGACGGGCAAGTGGCTAGTTATTATATATTTTATAAATGGTTTAATTATTGTATTATATTGTGATACTTCTTTGCCATGTTTCTAGAGATATTATTCTTTATATTGATTACTAGCGTATTGCCCGTCAAAAAATGACGGCAATGAGATGTGTATGTTTGGAAAGTTGTATAGTTATTAATATACATATGGAGCACTTTGCTCCATAAAAAAAGGGGTCCGCATTTTTTCTCTCGCTTCGAGACTTTTTTAGTGTCTAAACTGTTTTATTTTTAATAAAATGAAGGTGTAACTTGTTTTTTTGAGGTCGTGGATGCTCCCTCTTGCTGTCGGTAAGCTTTTTATGTATGTGTTGTGTGTATTTATTGTGATTGTATTTTTTTTTCCTGTTCGCGAGTTGCGGCCGTATTTTTGTTCTGCGTATTAACGCTGATTGGCAAAGTGCTCCGTATTAACGGCTCGCCTCGCTACGCGAGGCTCGCCTGCAATGAGCGCCTGTGGCGCTCATTGCCAAAGTGCTATGGTTTAACAGTGTAACGGCTCGCCTCGCTGCGCGAGGCTCGCCCGGCGATGAGCGCCTGCGGCGCTCATCGCTAAGCCCGCAAAGTCGTACGGACCACGCAAACAGCGTGACGACGACTCGTAGTAAGACAATTATAATATGTGATGCTCTTAGTAGTACTATTCTGAAATGTGCTATATTATGCAAAGATTTTGTTTAGAGCTAGGAATTCTGGAGCAAATAAATAATTGTAAAAAAAGCACTACATTTTTAAATAACATTTGTCAAAAGCAATAAATAATTTTACTTCTTGTGTTGATTACTGGAAATTAGAAAATATCGCTACTGACAACTTAGATATATGTAGCCCTATTAAATTAGAAGCCTGTAGTGGCATCAGCAAGCCTGAAGTTCGGCTGCATTATATAGCTATTAAATTAGAACATGCCGCGAGTTACGAGCTTGAGACGCAAACCCGTATACCATTTTCTGAATGTTAGATGCACGGCCGTGAACATGATCAATTAGTCAAACCCGTATTTACGGGTTTAGATGGAGCCAATGGCAACAGAGTTCGTCATCATTGCTTCACTGAAAAATGGAGGTTGGATTTCAAAGTCTTACGGGCTTCAATTACGAGTGACGATCGGACCCACATTCCAGAAATAATGCAATATTGATAAAGCAGTAAATATGATATTCTAGTCCACGCAAGTTCCATTATATGTATTAACGCATTGATTGCTGGGATCGATATAACATAAAATTTAAACATAAAAAAAAAAAAAGATTTTATATTGCAGAATTGAGAGCTTTTGGTATTTATTTTAATACCTAACATCACTTGTCCTTCACCTATAAGTATAGTACTATGTGTATATTTACATTTACAGTGCTATGGATAGGTCTTTAGCTCACTAGCAGGTCCTCTCTGGTACCCGTCGGCCTTTTGGCTCCATTTGCAGGTTATGGGGTTTTAAGGCCAGTTAATTTGTTGCAATTAAATAGCGTGATTGGAAACGTAACAGTTATGGGCTTGACAGGTCAAAGGAGCTGCGGGGTGCGCAGTTCAAATCTCCACGTCATGTAGGGTTTTTTCGCTCTTACCCCGCAAGTCATTGACGGGTTGCTTTATGGTGCCAATTTAATAGCCGCAAGGCTTGCGGCCTACAATACAGGCTACTGATTCAAGCGTTGGAGGAATTTAATAGGGCTGTTGATCGCTACCGTTTTACATATTTTATAGAGAGCATGATAGTGGAAGAGAATTATCTTTGTGTTTATCCAATAAGTAACGTATAATATTTGGAATTTCCCTCCTCCCCTGTTATTTATCCTTGGTAAAATTCTGAATGTTATATATGTGCTCATATATTTGATGACTCAACAGTCACATAGGGCCTCATTCTATTATCGGCCGTAAAACGTCCGCAAAACTGCGATTCCTTGTGGGGCTCCCGTTACCTTGCAATTCAAATAGACGGCGCTGCAAGGATATCCCCCTATCTTGCAACCGGCCGCAAGGTCTGAAAACTTTAAAAGCAAATATAAATTCAAGACGGCACTGTAAAGCTCTGTAAATGCTAGGGATCATAATGGGGGACATGAGGATTAATAGCAACCCCCTCTCAAGCTTGCTCATCAGCCCAAATCCGATATTTCATTAACTGTTTATTTTCCGGCCGCAGCGTGGGCGGGTCTGAGGTGCTCCAAGCCCTCGGGACTTTGTCCACGGATATTTGACATGAATTAAAATAAAAATTATTTACGTATTTGAGTGTAGGGGAATGTTGTGCTATGAATGCTAACACCTACAATCACTTTATCGTCTCCTCAGAGTGCAGGATGGCTTTATTATGGCTTTATTATGTGCTTAATTGGTGCTAGCGGGACCTTTTTGCTGCAAGTAAGCTGCGGCTCGGTTTTAGCCTTGCAGAGAGGGTTCCCGGAGCAATTGAATAGCAACCGGGATTTTCTTGCGGACGAAACTCTTGCGGCCGTTTAAGATCAAAGGCTTGCCTCCGGCGCGCGCGTCCGCAAGGGATAGCAAGGCGTCGGCCGCAAGCCTGCCGGAGCCCCCGGCCGGAAGGGAATAGAATAGGCAAATAGCTTGCGGCCGGTCCTTGCGGCCCCGCATCTCCTACGGCCGATAATAGAATGAGGCCCATAGTGTATTGATGTAAATTGCACCAGATGAAACCCGTAAAATAGATAACAGCTAGATATATCAGGATTATACTAATCCTGTGAAATATATTAAGTAATGGTGGCTCAGGTATATCACATAAGAACCAAATTTAATGATCAGGGTGCTCCTAAGGATAAGTTGAATACCATATTTTAAACAGCAAAAAATATCCTTTTATAGGGCACACCTGATTATCCTAGTCACAAAAAAGAGAATAAACTAAATTATAAAACTTAACTTTTATTAAACGGTAAAATCCATATTAAAATATGTGAATATAGGATGCAAGGATTAGAGATTATTAAATTATCTGATATAGAACCTAAGTAATATAAAGTCAAATATTTTACCCTTCTTGGGCAATTTATAATAAAGTGCTGAAGTGACAATTTAAACAGCGTTGCATAGAGTGCTAGTGACAAAATATATTATTTAAAGTGCTAGTGGTAAAAAAGGGCTAGTGGTAAAAAAGTGGCAAATGCTGTTAATTATAGAGTTATATAATTATATGGTTATAGAAAGACAATCCTGTTGGATTGAGAGTAAAGATTTAAGTATAATTTGCTACAGGGGTATAAATAAATAGTATATACAACTGTGTGCTAATAGTAAAAGAGATTCTAGTTGCTTCCTCCAATTTATGGGGACATACAGCGCTATATGGTGCCAAAATAGCACCAGAATGGCAAGCACCACAAGTGCTGGCCCAATCCCGTAGTGTTCTATAACCAGGTGTTCCACAATGTAGTGTCAAGCTCTCCTTCTTATTGACCAGATTCTCTAAGCTACATGAGCTGACTGGTCAGGGAAAGGGACTTTGGTCTATGGGCTTGTGGTTAGAACGCTGACTGTCTTGCATGATTAACAAAAAATAGTTTTTGATTTCTCTGTGGGTACCTGGAGGCATCCATCATAGTTTTGGGAAAGTTGAGTTTGTGAGATGCAAATTTACACTTCTGATACCACGTCCATTGACTTGAATGGAAAACTGTTGTGAAGTAGCTTACTTAAACTAGCAACATGATGAAGGATAAAGGTTAGCAGATCGATACACAAACGTTTGAGATTTCCCCTACAGATACAGTAATCCTTTAAACAAACCTTCCTTAATGTTTGTTTTTATCCAAAAGTATTCAAAAACATGCTATTTTAAAATTGGAAGACAGCTGTTTTTTTTCTGGGCACCAGTGAGTCATCTTCCAATGCTTATGGGCATGTTGATACTGAATATGGTTCAAAGGAAGATACATCATGTAATTTACTGAATTTTCATATAGATTTGCACTGAGTTGAATAGAGTACAGTTCATCTTATTATAAAGTCCTCTACAATGTACATACAGCTGTGACTAATAATGATGGTGTATAAAGTGTTAGGCTCTCCTGATCCCTGAGGACCAACAAATAAGGAGCCACATTCAATTCCAAGATGGCTGTATGTCTGCGAGGGAGTTGCGGGCTCCCGTTGGTCTCCGATTAGGATGTTATTCAAATGCTCAAGCCCGCAAGTTACTGGGCCAAAGCTGAAATCGTAAACCATGCACTGGTTCATAGCAGTTCAAGGCGGGAACATGATCAATAAATCAAGTCCGTAACCTCCCACTTCAAAGCAGCCAATAGAAAATGAGAAATCATGGATTTTATATATCAATCAATTAGGTTCGGGGGTCCGATATGCAATTAGACTTGCAAACCCGCAAAATACAGAATTATGAAAATGAATGCCAATAGTGTTCTAGTTCATATGGGTGTCCTGATATGAATTAACTCATTGATACCCGAGATCGCTTTAGCCCCGAAATGAAACATAAAAATAATTGAAATTTCCTGCCAATTTGCAGGCACTCTTGTGCAATTAAGTCTAATGTTTTTCATTGCTTTCCCCATTATTTACAGTGCAGTATTGATTTTTTATTTGCATTTACAGTGCTCCAAATAGGAACTTAGAACTTAAAAATTACTGCCCAATATCACTCCTAAACGGGGATATAAAAATTTTGTCCAAATTATTGCCAAATAGGATTTTGCGATTTCTCCCCTCCATAATCCATAAAGACCAAACAGGGTTTATCCCCCATAGACAAACCGGGGACAATATCAGACGGACACAAAATTTAATCTCATGATCCCCCTTGTGGTTCCTCTCTAGCACTTGTCGAATTTTCTCCTTCTTTTGGCATATACGGGTTTGAAAACATTTCCGGGCTTGGGGAAATTGAGCAACTGAATAGCGATTTGCGATTTTAGCCATCATAACACTTGTGAAAGTGAAAGATCAAAGGCTTTGCAAAACCATCGCAATCTTTTAAAGGCCGTAACTCGTAACCCATTTTGAGCCCGCAGGAAAACGCCAATTGAAAAGCAAATTTACTTACAACCGCACTTACGGGATACCGGATCGCCGGAAACCTCAAATAAATGTGGCTCAAGGTCTGGCACTGGTCCTAGGAAAGGCTGTTGAGAATCACTGTTCTAGAGGGGGCAATGTTGTATTTTTCTAATTTTATCCAGCTCCTAATAACCAGAGCTCAACTGATTGATTTTGCATATATCTATAGCAATTAAAGAAACACTGCAATCCCATTTTGAAATATGCAATGTTGTAGAACTAAAAACTTAAAAACAGGGAAATGTTTACAAAGTAAGGCAAATACAACTTTTATTCAACTTTTCTATCTCACATTACTGGGGTCCCCATTGCCTTTTTAAGATGTTTGTTTTTAGCTGATTTACAGCAAGATGTTTTATTGTAAACTAGTGAGATTTCTATTAATTATACTGAATGTATTGGCATTTTGAACTGCCACATTTCCGTTGTAAAAGCGAGAAGTTGTCTCATCAAAGGTTTCTGTCCATCTGTAGAAGAAGGCCAGCATAAAAAAAATATTGGATTATTTATAGAGTGTGCTTTTACATTAAATTTTATTTTTAACAGAATTATACATGTTTTTGTAACATGGGCATAACTTACTTCATCTATCTCTTTTGTATGCTTCTGCAAAAAAATGAAAATAGAGAACATATACATAAACTTGGTTTTGATACTGACTCCTTGGCATGACAGTTGAAAATGAAGCTGCTAGTATCATTATTCCAAAATTAGTCAGAGGTAGTTACCACAGATCATTGGTATTTGTTGTTTTTCTCCTATTCTTACTCTGAGTCCAAACTTACTTTCCACACAGGAGTTCAAACCCAGGTAAAGTAAGGCTAGGCAATCAAATTTCTTCTGAGGTTTTGTCATTTACAAAAACCAGAACAATCTAATTATCTTCACATAGAATAATTTTTGTCATAAACGTTTTTGGTTTTTAGTAAAAAAAAACTTGTCTGTGGAACAAAAGCAGAGCTGGAATGGCCAAACACTGCTGATATTCAACACAAAAAAATACAATGCTAAATAAACAAATAAACAAATATCTCAATTAATACAATGTAAAAAAGTCTGACTAACTCAACCATGATGTGCTTCTTTTTAAGCCCAAATGTAAAGCATGAACATTCAAAAAGGGAGGGAAGGGGAGAGGAGGGGAAGAGACACAGGGGAGGAGAGAGGAGGAGAAGAGACACAGGGGAGGAGAGAGGGGGAGAAGAGACACAGGGGAGGGGAGAGGGGAGAAGAGACACAGGGGAGTGGAAGATACAAATGGGATGGTGGGGAAGAGACACAGGGGAGGGGAGAGGGAGAAAAAGACAAAGGGGAGATGGAGAGGGAAAAAGAGAAAAGCAGAACTAGAATAACGGCCAAACAGTGCTGATATTCAACACAAAAAAATTACAATGCTAAATAAACAAATATCTTAATTAATACAATGTAAACAAGCCTGACTAACTCAACCATGATGTGCTTCTTTTTAAGCCCAAATGTAAAGCATGAACATTACAAATATATTGTGTATGAACATCGAGTGATTTCACATCTGTTTCAGTATTTTTCTCTGCTGAAAACATTGCCCTTCTTGGACAGTAATACAGTGCATACACTTTAATACAATCCATACTTGCTTTCTAAAATATTTGCTGGAAATTACTGTAGACATTGTGTGCCTTAGATATGACTAATTTGGATATTTACTATACTAAAGGTGCTTGCCTTTTTACAATAGACTTAACTGACCCAGCATGTTTGTTGTACTTTAATTGGAAACTAGGAATGACATGGGTTGGCAAGGGGGGATAGGCCACAAGGTCATGCAGAAAAGATTTATTGCATTTGTTCCCTACTTACACTGGTAATTAATTCTGATGAAATTAGTATAAATTGCAAAATCTTGTAAGCTGAAAAAATGCTTAAATGCTATGAGCCTGATTCAATTAGAAGCCCACATCTTGCTGTATGCAGGTCGTATGGCTTGCTGTAGGCTTGAACTTGGCTATAATTCTGGTGCTAATCAATTGAACAAGCCCGCAAGTTAGGGGCAGAGAGTCGAAACCATAAATCATGCACTCATATGTAGCAGTTCTGGGCGGGAGCATGTCAAATTAAGCAAGGCCGTAACTACCCATTTCGAAACATTCAATACAAAATGAGACCGCCATCATTACGGCAGTAAAACTGGAAGGTTACATGTCAATCAATTAGCGTTTGGGGGTCAAAAATGTGATAAGACCGAAAAACGCTAAATGCCAAAATAATAAAAATAAATGACAATACTGTTCTAGTCCATATGGGAGGCCTGATATGTATTAATTCATTGATTCTCGAGATCAATATAACCCGAAAATTACACTTAAGAAAATGTATTTTTTATTGCCGATTTGCGATTTTGAGACTGTTGTGCAATTAATTCTAATGTATTTTTGCTTTCCCCGGTCATTTAAAGTGCAGTATTGATTTTTTATTTGCATTTCCAGTGCTAGGGACAGGAGTTAAACCCCCTTGCGGGTCCTCTCTAGTACAAGTAGGATTTTCTCCTACATTTGCTGTTTACAGGTGTGAAAACATTTGTGGGCTTGTGGAATTGTAGCAATTGAATAGTGATTTGCGATTTTAGCGATCGTAACTCTTACGGATGGGAAAGACACAGGGGAGGGAAGGGGGGAAGAGACACAGGGGAGCGGAGAGGGAGAAAAAGACACAGGGGAGATGAAGAGGGAGAAAGAGACACAGGGGAGGGGAGAGGGAGAAAGTGGCACATGGAAGAGACACAGGGGAGGGGTGAGGGGGAAGAGACACAGGGGATGGGAGAGGGAGAGAAGAGACACAGGGGACGGGAGGGGAGAGGGGAGAAGAGACACAGGGGAGGGGAAGATACAAATGGGATGGTGGGGAAGAGACACAGGGGAGAGGGGAAGAGACACAGGGGAGGAAAGGGGGGAAGAGACACAGGGGAGGGGAGAGGGAGAAAAAGACACAGGGGAGATGGGGAGGGAGAAAGAGACACAGGGGAGGGGAGAGGGAGAGGGAGAAAGAGACACATGAAAGGGAAGGGGAGAGATAGAGGGGAGGGAAGGGGGGGAGAGACACAGGGGAGGGAAGGGGGGAAGAGACACAGGGAAGGGGGAGAGAGACACAAGGGAGGGAGAGGGGGGAGGGAGAGAAGCATTTACAATTATACTGTCCTTTTTGACGGGCAATTTACTAGTATATTATAGTTGCTGATTCTAAATAAGTAGCTAATGACTGTTATTTTATTCCTTTTTTTCTAGCTCAGAAGAGTAAAAATGCTCTTTATTTTATACTTTAATTACATTTCTTGTTTGAATTCTATCATAATATTGCTTCTAATATGGAGTTAATTTGGTGCTTTGACTTGTCTTCAAGTATTGTATAAGACAAGATTCAGATAAGAGAAAAGAGTCTCATCTGCTCCTTACAAACTTGAGGAGTAATGTGACTTTTCTTATCCCACTGAAACACATATGTTTAAAGTAAAAGCAGTAGCTGCTTGTGGTAACAAGCTTAGCATTTACCTAAAGAATAAAATCACTAGGATACATCATTTTGTCATGTATTTTACTACAGCCCAAGGGATAATTCAAAAATTCTTTACACAAAATAAAGCCAACACCCACGTATTGAGCAATAAATAAATACTGTGCATTGAGAAGGAGATGCAAGCAAAGCAAGTCCTGCCTACATCTAAATTCTGAGAACATACTGCACAAGGCTGTTTGCACAAATTAGCAACTGTATAAAAAGCAGATAACTTTCTGTAATTTAATTCTTCTTGTATCTATTTATGTGCTTTAAAATGATGAATGAAAAAACAGAAATATTATACTGTTTTTAAGGGACATATACGAAATTTGTATTTTCGTTCATTCAAAAGTACATGTATTAATTATTAAAAACAGTAAAATTTGTTTAAACTTTCTTTAAATTTAGATTAACAGTAAAATCAAATTGTCTATCTATCTATTTATCTATCTATTTATCTATCTATTTATCTATCTATCTATCTATCTATCTAATTGAATATATTCCAAATATCTAATAATCCCACTTCATCTCTCCCTTTTTCCTCCTCTCTCCACTGATAGATAAAACATACCCCTCTGGTAATCAGGTATTGACAAGTTAGACATGTTATAAAATAGAGTCTTCAAACATTTTCTATAAAAATAATTGTAATGCTTATAAAGCTACTAATGTAAGGTGGTTACACACATGCAAACATGTGCAATTTTTATTGAACAACAGTGATTCTTTGTGCACATAGGATGTTTGTGTGAAATTATTTATTCTGCTCCAGGACATTTATTATAAAGAGCACTGTGAAAAATGATCAATCTGCCCACTTTTAGAAGCAGCAAATAAAAGATGCTTTCAGTGGTCCTTTAAAAATAGAAGCACTTACATAGTATACATAACAACAATCTTGATCTGATTCAGACATTTATTTATAGTCACTAAAGTGCTGCACTAAACAAAATAAACATAACAGTCTTCAAGAATTTGATTCACAACTCCAATGAAGCTTAGTAAATCTTGGAAAGTGCAGCCATTTGCCATCTTTCCTCAGCTTCTATAGACTTGCCACTCTTTAGCATGTATTTTATATTCAGTAACACATTACACACAAATGGGATGGTGGGGAAGAGACACAGGGGAGGCGGGAAGAGACACAGGGGAGGGAAGGGGGGAAGAGACACAGGGGAGCGGAGAGGGAGAAAAAGACACAGGGGAGATGAAGAGGGAGAAAGAGACACAGGGAAGGGGAAAGGGAGAAAGAGGCACATGGAAGAGACACAGGGGAGGGGGAAGGGGGAAGAGACACAGGGGATGGGAGAGGGGGAGAAGAGACACAGGGGAGGGGAGGGGAGAAGAGACACAGGGGAGGGGAAGATACAAATGGGATGGTGGGGAAGAGACACAGGGGAGGGGGGAAGAGACACAGGGGAGGAAAGGGGGGAAGAGACACAGGGGAGGGGAGAGGGAGAAAAAGACACAGGGGAGATGGAGAGGGAGAAAGAGACACAGGGGAGGGGAGAGGGAGAAAGGGACACATGGAAAGAACGGGGGAGAGATACAGGGGAGGGAAGGGGGGGGGACACAGGGGAGGGAAGGGGGGAAGAGACACAGAGGAGGAAGGCCCAGGGGAGGGAAGGGGGGAGAGACACAGGGAAGGAGGAGAGAGACACAAGGGAGGGAGAGGGGCAATTTACTAGTATATTATAGTTGCTGATTCTAAATAAGTAGCTAATGACTGTTATTATATTCCTTTTTTTCTAGCTCAGAAGAGTAAAAATGCTCTTTATTTTATACTTTAATTACATTTCTTGTTTGAATTCTATCATAATATTGCTTCTAATATGGAGTTAATTTGGTGCTTTGACTTGTCTTCAAGTATTGTATAAGACAAGATTCAGATACGAGAAAAGAGTCTCATCTGCTCCTTACAGTCATTTGCCATCTTTCCTCAGCTTCTATAGACTTGCCACTCTTTAGCATGTATTTTATATTCAGTAACACATTACACCTATCAGGCACTACTACACAGACAGCCCTATTAAATTCCCCCAACGTGTAAAACCGTAGATCGTAATGTAGCCAGTAAGACTTATTGCTATTAAATTGGTCCAGTAAAGCAAGCCACTGCCAATCTGCGGGTTTGGAGCGAAAAAAGCCTACGGGACGTGGGAGGTGAAACTTTGCGGGCGCAAATCCTTTGTTCTCTCAAGCCCGTAACCGTAACTCGCAGCATGTTCTTATTTAATAGCTTTGTAACTCTATCAGATATCAAGCCCACAGCCCACAGGCTTCTAATTTAATGTGGCTGAGAGTGAACAGAAAATATGTATTTTGTATTGTTTTGTCTGTATGCACAAACAGTGCAGTAAGACAGACCAATTTGCTTTTTTTGACTTTGATTGGCTGCTACAGCTACACCGCGTGTTACTGCATTGGGTTGTGTTCCTGCCTTGGTTTAAGTGTTACTGCCTTTTGTTAACTGTTCCTGCCTTGGTTTAAGTGTTACTGCCTTGGGTTATCTGTTACTGCCTTGGGTTAAGTGTTACTGGCTTGGGTGAAATGTTACTGGCTTGGAATAAGTGTTACTGGCTTGCGTTAAGAGTTACTGCCTAGGGCTCGTTTTTACGTCCCTCGGGCTGGTTATACGTCCTTCAGCCTCGTTTTCGTTGTGTTTACGTTTTTTCGGCAGCCATTTTTTTTCTCGCTTAGGTGATTTTTGACCGTGATAAAACGCCAAAGATGCCTCAAATTAACTTGCAACCTCGCTCATAGGCTCCCTGGCTTCCCCCCTTTGCTGTGTGTGAGTGTGTAAGTTAATTTGAGGCATATTTGAGGTTTTTTGGTGGTCTTGTCAGTTCGGTGGTTCGGCAGTTAAAGTGGTAATTTTGCGCAGCTGCGCAACTGCGTACCTTGTTTTGCGAGGCCCGCAGTTGCATCTACGTGTTTCTCTGCTTTGCGAGGCTCGCAGTTTTTTATTTAACATTGCGTGACATACATTGCAACAGGACCAAAAGTGACAAATATAATAGTGATTGTTCTTTACTGTGTGGCTCCATTTTATTTCCTTGCTGCCTGGGCTGCTGACAAGGGGCATGGGATATTGTTGTATATTGTACTGCTATATAAGCACAAGCAGGTGTCATTGGGAAGGGATGTTTCAAGTAGTAGTGGGAGCACTTTTAAGTTTTTTTTTTATTTATTAATTTTGAATGCCTCTAAGGTCTGTGGGGCAGGCACATACAAAGTTATGTATGATGCCACCTCTTTACTTCTCCAATGTATGTACCCCATGCTGGGGCATGCTTTAGAGCTCAATGTGTGACTGAACACTGAGTACAAACAGCATTAACTGTTCTGGTCGGAGAAAGAGTGCAGCACACCTCAGTGTGGAGTAGACAATGTGGTCAGTAGAGCAATCTTATATGTAATATTAATAATTTAGTGGGTAGGGAGATGGTTGCTGTAAAGATATGAAAGACATATGGAAAAAGAAGGCACAGAAAGGCAAGTGCTGATGGTTAGAGGACATACAAATAGACAAATGTTCTACTTAGGTACTGTCTGTTTCTCTAGCCCCTTGAGTAAATTTGTCGCTTTGAGCCATGTGCTCTGCTATGTTGTCCACTTGTTTTGGTCCTAGCAAGTGTCTCCCCTGCCCTCCTATATCAAAACTCAGTGTGTACCCATCCTGGTAGATGTGAGGTGTAAACTATGTGTGTATGAGAAAAGTGTACATTTTGTGTATGTGAGAGGTCTGACATATGAGTAAGTGCAAGAGCTGTATGTGCGGGAGATCTTTGAGTACAGTGTGCTGTGTGTTGTTGCTGTGGTCTGTATGAGTGGTTTGTGTGTGAGAGCTGTCAGTATATCATTGGAAATAACTATATTTTAATTTGACCAGTCTCTCACAGAATGTCCCGTTAGTTTTCCACCTCACTGCCATATTAATCACTAATCATTGTTTTATTAAAAAGGTATGAAGGAATCTGTGAATTTATGTTAAACATATATAATTGTATTATATTGTACACTTACTTATAACGATCTGACCTAATATTACATAACCTAAACATTTTCTATGATGGTTAATATAAGATCTAATATAACAAAAATATGTGTTGATGTCATACTATGATATGTCTATGTATTATGATTTTGATAAATAGTACAATTATATATTTTTTTATATTTTATGTTGGGGTAAACAATGTTTTGCTTTTCATCTGAAGAGGGGGCACATTCTGGAAGCTGTGGATCCTAAAAGTTTAAATCTATCTCATAAATATTTTGAAGGGTGCAGTTGTTACATATTTTTATAACTATAAACATTCTAGCTGTCATGGTTCCTTAGTGTCTTTTCTTTTTATACCAATTAAATAGAAACACTGGTGAAAATAGATTATATGTTTTGCAAAGAAAAAAAACACTATTTGGAGCATCCAAGTCCCCAAATAAGGGGTCAATCAGGGGCGGAACTGGGGGGCGGGGTAGGGATAAATCCCCCACAGAGTAAATTTATATATATATATATATATATATATATATATATATATATATATATATATATGTAAAAGGCAGATGAACTAAATAGGTTCTTTTCTTCGGTATACACAAGGGTGGTACCATTGGTTGGGACACTGCAACATAATGGGGCTACACCTTTGCCAAATAATTGGTTAACGCAGGAAGTAATACAAAAGAGGTTGGAAAAAATAAATGTTAATAAAGCCCCGGGTCCTGATGGAATACATCCAAGGGTACTGAGGGAACTGGGTTCTGTAATAGCCAAACCATTATATTTAATTTTTCAAGATTCTTCCAACACAGGGTATGACTGGAGAAAAGCAGATGTGATACCTATATTTAAAAAGGGAGCAAGAGCAAATCTGGGGAATTTTAGACCAGTGAGCCTCACTTCTGTAGTGGGGAAGCTTTTAGAAGGGTTAATAAGGGATAATATACAAAAATATGTCTATTTGAACAGGATTATAAGTAAGAGTCAACATGGATTTATGAGGGATAGGCCATGTCAAACAAATCTAATTAGTTTCTATGAGGAGGTTAGTATGAACCTGGATCAAGGCAACTCAGTGGATATAGTCTTTTTGGATTTTGCAAACGCTTTTGATACGGTACCACATAGGAGACTATTGTGCAAACTAAGAGATACAGGAATTGCAGGAAATATCTGCTCATGGATTGAGAGCTGGCTAAAAAACAGGAAGCGCAGGGTTGTGGTAAATGGAAAATACTCTCATTGGATGAATGTGGTAAGTGGGTTTCCTCAGGGTTCAGTATTAGGTCCTCTCCTTTTTAACCAATTTATGAATGACTTAGAGGTGGGACTGGAAAGTAGTGTCTCCATTTTCGCTGATGACTTGAACTTGTGCAAGGTAATTAAATCAGATAATGATGTGCTTTCCCTCCAAAGGGATTTACATAAAATTGAGAAATGGGCATCTAAATGGCAGATGAGTTTTACTACGAATAAATGTAAAGTTATGCATCTGGGAAGGAAAAATAGCCATGCAATTTATAATCTTAGTGGAGCAAATCTAGGGATATTGAAAGGGATTTGGGAGTGCTTGTGGACAACCAGCTATGTAACAGTGCTCAAAGCCAAGCAGCAGCTGCAAAGGCAAATAAAATATTAGCATGTATTAAGAAGGGTATAGAAGCAAGGGAAGCAAATATAATTCTGCCACTATACAAATCTCTAGTACGCCTTCATTTGGAATATGGAGTACAATTTTGGGCACCACTTCATAAAAAGGACATTTTAGAGCTGGAAAACGTACAGAGGAGGGCAACAAAACTAATAAGGGGAATGGAGGGGCTAAGTTATGAAGAAAGACTAACCAAATTAAACTAATTTTCTCTAGAAAAAAGTAATCTAAGAGGAGATATGATTACCTTATATAAATACATCCAGGGTCAGTATAAAGGTTTGTCAAGGGAGCTTTTTGTGCCAAGAGGTTTTCAACTGACAAGAGGACATCCCTTGAGGTTAAAAGTAAAAAGATTCCACCTTAAAGAAAGAAAAGGGTGGTGTAACGGAGCTGGAACACGCAGTCCAATATCTCCGCTGGTATACGGTAAAATACCCAAGAGGCACTACAGTTTCACCATACCCGACCTCCCATATTGGACGACACACAATTTGAGAGTCAAATGAATACTGACTTTATTTTGTTATTGCAGAAATATTTATACCCATCTCTTCCCACAGGCAATACACATGCCCATATTTGGCCGCACAATACACATAAAGAGAACAATAGGTGGGTCACACCTCTCCGAGGCTCCCTGGCAACTTTGATACAATCAGACATTGATTCAATTACACTTCTTTGTTCTTATCTGAGAATGAAAACACTGTATACAATAGACTTCCTTTATCTTATGCGGAGTCTGCAAATGTCTGGGACAATATTCTGCAGAGCATCAACCAACATACATGCAGTATAATAGTAGGATCATATTTTAACCATAATAATCATAAAACAGGGTAAAACAGTGATGGGTTCCGCTACAGGTGGTTAATCTGTGGAATTCTCTACCAAAGGAGGTGGTGACAGCGGATTCGATTAATAACTTTAAAAGGGAACTGGGTTTATTTCTAATTAAAAAGGGAATTCAGGGTTATCCTGGATAATTAGAGAGAGAGTATTGATCCAGGGAGAAATCTGATCGCCAGTATCTGGGGTCAGAAAGGAATCATTTATTTTTTCCCTTTGAGACGATTGGCTAAGTTTTACTTTTTTTTTTTGTCTGCCTTCCGCTGGATTCATTAATAATTTTAAAATAAAATAAAAATAAAATAATTAAATAGTTGATTAATAATTAATTAACAACTAATTAATTAATAACTAAACCGCATATTGCAGATCAGAGGAGATCTAAAAAGGTTGAACTTGATGGACAGAAAGTCTTTTTTCAACCTTATTTACTATGTAACTATGTAACTATATATATATATATATAAATATATATATATATATATTTATTTTTTATATATAAACTTCTGAGCATGTAATCAAAGTATGTTTTCCAGTCTTCAGATTACCTATTTAGATGAAAATAACAGTAAAATATACAATACAATGTTTTAATTGCATGCCAGTATCAATGTCAACAAATAATCACTATGTGAGATATGTTCCCTGTTCTCTATGTGTTTTGAGCTAAAGTGCATGGTTTCCTTAAGAAATCTGAGCTAATGCTACATGTTCTTTTAAAGTTCTTTGGTGCATCATAGTGGTCTACAGTTTTCATCCTCAATGCCATGATCCTCACTCGTCAGGATAAAAGTGGTCAACTGACCTTGATTGAAACCAACAATCCTCATCTTCTGGTAGCCAGGGAAACGTGCTTCTTCTTTCTTGCTTGAAGACCTTTGAATTCACTCTCCAACCTGCAGATAAGGGCTATAAAAATAATTGAATTGCTGTAACTAATGGAGATCCTCTTGACTTTTGAAACACCCTCCCCTTATATATGATTTTGCTAGGCTACCGATTGGCTGAAATATGTGTCAATTATATTTCAGCCAATCAGAATTGAGTATTGGAATATTAAAAATCTTATTGGTTACTCAGCAGCATAATAGTAGAATATTTTCTAACAGTAAAATGTAATGAATGTTTTTAACATGTCATCATCTTTTCTGGTCCAACCATCATAATGGTGCTGTTATCAAAGTATTTTTTTTGGGGGGGGAGGGTGCTTGCCCATTTGCCACAATGCACCAGCCATCCCTGCTGGAGTGTAAATGTATAGCTCATCTATAGCATATGCCTGCTGTGGTAACAGAGTTCTTATGCATGAGTTAAGAAACCAACTGTGCTATGCTCAAAAGCTGTTTAATATAGGCAGGTATATGCTATAAAAGGGCTTGTTATAATTGTTTTTGAATTCAATAGTGAAACCCATTATGAGTTAATTTGTATTTCCTCACCCACTCTCCCAGAATGCAGAATGTATTTCCTGGGAATTTGAGCTGAAAACTATTTTTTTTACATGTTTTAGATGTGTTAAAACAGTTTTCAGCATTGATAGAGTTTAATAATACGAAGGGACAGAAAGAAAGCAAGAAATAAATTAGGGAGACGCAGTTATGAAAGAGTGTTATATTTGGAGCGTGAGACTGGAAAAACAGAATTGTAGGAGTTTGAAATAATAAATAGAAATAAACAAAGTTATAAGAGAGTGAAGTGACTGAAACTGTAAAACGATGCATAGTGTGGGAGAGATGGGGGGAAATTAATTTGTTGGCTGAAGTCGTAATGTTCTGCACTGATCCTAAAAATGTAAACACGCCATCCAACTCAGTTCTGGATAACAGAGTGGGCTTTATTCTCCTTCTCACGAAAACTTTTCCTAGTCTCACAAAATAACTCTGACATGAATAAATTAGACTTAAAGAGGAAATTTTACCTAATTTGAGTTTTTTTAATATGACGAATGGAACTAGTGAAGACTAGTTGTCTTTAAATGTTGTGAAATTGCCTACTTTGCCATTTACTGCTCCATGTTTTCAAAGAGAAGTAGTCACCATTAGAACAACTAGCATTTTCTATTTCTGTCACTGGGGAGAATAAACTAAGCATCCTAAGTAGCTAAGATGAGATGAAAAGGTCTATGATTACAATTGTCCCCAATACAAACAGTACATAATAAATACAGGGATGAACATCTCAGCCACTTTAGATGCTTAGTAAATACCACCCACTGACACAGGATTCTGAGTTTTGCATTTTGATTGGCTCAAGAGCCAGTTAAGCTATAGCCGAGATCCAGAAATGTGACAGCTTCATTAATTTTTTATGTTCTTCAAAATAACACGTAACATAACAGAGGTCTTATAGCAATAAAAGCCAAGTGCTAAATATTTCACCCATATATTTGAAATTCTATAAATGTACTTTTTCATATTAGACCTGTGTGTAGGTGAAACTTGCCCTTTAAATTGACAGAATATCCAAAAGCCAAAAAATTTGTAAAAACGTAACTTGTAACATAGCTTGCAAGACTTACGGCTATAAAATTGGCCTCTTAAACCAGCCCACCGACGGCTTGCGGGGAAGGAGCGAGAAAACCCTAGGGGACGTGAGAATTCGACATGCCCGTCAAGCCCGTAACCTCTATGTTCCAATTGTGCTATTAAATTGCATCAAAATCACTGTCTCGTAACTCGCAAATGGAGCCAAGAAGCCAACAAGTGCTAGAGAGGACCCGCAAGGGGGTGACATCCAATCCATAGCACTGTAGGTACTTTAGGTATTAGAATTAATAGCACAACATTGTCTAGCTCTCAAATCGGCCAAATAAAATACTTTATTTCATTTTTATTTTCAGTGCAATCAATGTGTTAATACATATAATGGAACTTGCATGTAATAGAATATCATATTTCTGCCTTTATCAATATTGCATTACATCTGGAATGTGAGTTCGATTGTAACTCGTTACGGGCTTGACAGATCAAAGGATTTGCGAGCTCGCAAGTCAAATTCTCACGTCCCATAGGGTTTTCTCGCTCCTACCCCGCAAGTCGGAGGCGGGCTGGTTTAAGAGGCCAATTTAATAGCCATAAGTCTTGCGAGCTACGTTACAAGCTACGTTTTTACACATAGAAGGAATTTAATGTGGCTGCATGTGAGTCATATAAAGTTTAAATGGGAATAAGGGTAAATCTTCATAGTTCAAAAGTGGGCAGGAGGTTCCCCAGGGATGCTTGTATGCATGCCACATGCCTTATATTTACTATAACGCTGGCACCCATAGGAAAATGTATGTATGTGTGTTGGGGTGTTTTACATGGATAGTGAGTTAGGATAACTTTAGTTTCTACTAGGTCTGAAAGAATTGAGCCCTATGACAGCAGTAGTTTTTTACAACTTCACAAAATCACAAACCTGCCATATGTGTCAATAACAAAAAGTCTGAAAATACAGTTGTAGTTTTTAGAATATTTTTATTTACTTTGGAATAAAGCATATTGTCTACTATTAAGTAAAATGTAATCTACTCTGGGCCATATTAAATTCCAAGCCCGTAGCAGCACCGATACACCCGCAAAGCCTGCAGGCTTGAAATTCTGAGTAGTTACAGAGTTATTAAATTAGCCAAGCCCGCAACAGACATGGCCGACATTCAAACCCGTAAACTATTCTTGTGCATGTTGCATGTACGGCCGTGAACATGATTAATTAGTCAAACCCAGAGTTACGGATTTACAGCCTTATTAAATTGCTATTTGGCCAATTGAATAGGGCTCTATTTAAGCACATAGCATATTTTATTTTGTGAAATTTTTAGTTAGTGAAAACCTTGCTTTTGGATAGAAGTTCTAAAAACTTCTGTAAAAAAAATATGCTATGTGCTTAAATAGAGCCTTTTTCAATTGGCCGAATTGCAATTTAATAAGGCTGTATGACGGAGCCAATGGCAAAAGAGATTGTCATCATTACGTCACTGAAAAATGGAGGTTAGATTTCAATCCCTTATGGGTTTGAATTACGAGTTACGTTCGGACCTGCATTCCAGAAATAATGCAATATTAATAAATCAGTGAATATGATATTCCCGTCCATGCGAATTCCATTATATGTATTATAATGCTTGCGGGATCAATGTAACACTGAAATTAAACATAAAAAAAGTATTTTATATTACTGATTGGCGAGTTTGAGAATGTTTTGCTATTAATTTTAATACCTAACATCACTTTCCCATTCATTTTAAATACAGTAGTATGTTGATATTTGCATTTACAGTGCTACGGATAGGTCTTTAACCCCCTTGTGGGTCCTCTCTAGTACCCATAGGCTTTTTGGCTTCTCTGCCGTTTACGGGTTTGAACGCCAGTGGGTTTGTAGCAATTTAATAGCGATTTTTGAACGTAACATTTACAGGCTTGACAGATCAAAAGCTTTGCGGCAACGGAGTTCCGATTTCTACAGCCCGTAGGGTTTTCCCACCTGTAACCCGCAGATCGTTTGTGGGTAGCTGTAAGAGGCCAATTTAATAGCCCTAATTCTAATAGACTCCGTTACGGGCTAGGGGTTTTCACATTAATAGGGCTGTCTCTCTTTCCCTCTCTCAGTCCAACTCACTCTATTTCCCCGTTTTCTTTTCTTGTCACTTTTTAGATATTTAGTGTCCCAGTAAATGTGCAGTATAGTTATTACTTTCTGGCATTGATACTGAAAAAAATATTATTATTTGACTACTTAAATTGCCTGCATACATTTCCATGTAGTCTTTCATTGTAAAACTGGTATTTCTAAGCCTTCTGTGACACTTAATACAATGTTATGTTTTGTCAGAACTTTCAATTATATTTCCCAAATAAAAAATATAGCAATTTGCTCAATGCATATAATTCTTTTTAAAGGTTTGAATTAAAGCTAAATTGATATAACATTTGTAAACTATGCCCTCTTCTGGTTTATCTGTGCTGTACAAAAAAATAATTTAAACAAATTAATTAGAATTCAAATGTTATCTCTTCCATGTGAACATGGAAAATAATTATATGAATAAGCATATTGGGGATAAAGGACTAGATTACTAAAGGGAAAATAATTTGTGACGTTTCACTAGTGATGCAGATTTTAAGTGTCAATGAGAAATACCGTAATTGGGAAAGCTTGTTGTTGATTATGATCAATGATAAAATGCCTTATTAATGGTGTATAATAGTGATTTGCAATATTATATTTTCTTTTAAAGGTTAGAGTTGTAGCCTTCAGCACAGCTGATTGACTTCACCCTAATAAAGTCAAGGGGGTTCATGGTGATAGACCTTATGCTTTAAAAAAATCATTCCATAAGAGGACAAACAAACTTTCATAGGCTACCCTCACAGCAAAATCCTGTTGCGATTAGAAATTAGTATAACAAATAAGTCTCTAGCCAATGGAGTTCACGTGGTTACACGTTGCGTCTAAAAAATCAGCACTGTTTGCTAGATAAAGCCACCTCCCACAATTGATATTATAGTAGGTGGTTATCAGCAGCAACTGACTGGGATCTTTGAAAACAAGTTTAATTAAACCTTATATCTCCTGTTATTAGGGCATAACAATGGTCCTTTGAGATAGATAAGTCGTATTAATGCTATTTTGTTAATCTTGCTTCACTTTACTACATACACTTTACTCACCTGTCTACAATGTATTCATTATAATTTGCTCCAGTGAGGTATTAAATGATCATCACTATGGTGTGCCATTTATTCAGGGGACTAATAACCTTGCAAAAAATTAAATTTTTCCTGAGCTTTTTAATATGCTGGAAACATTTAAATACGAGTTGCATATTGCAAATATGCTCTAGCAAAAATGATAATACCAAGCTAGCCTATGAGCCACAATCTCCTTGTATCCTTCCATATTCCTCCATGTACTATGCATTTCCAACCCTTCAGTTGCATTCTCTTTAACATCATGTGCTCATTCTAATTCATTCTTTCCATACTGAAATCATTCAAATCTATATTTCACTAGCAGTTTACAAACAGTGAGAGCTGGGGTTATATGTATAACATAGGTATTTATAAAATTATAAACACTTTATGGTGATGCAGGTGGTAAGAGTCCTTGGAGATAGAATATAGACTTGAAATTAGGTAGTAACTTAAAAAAAATGTTTTGTATGATTCATATTAAATTATATTGCTTCATAATCTACTATTTTAGTATCTGATTATGTACTTTTTGCAGTATAAAGGAGATTCTAAATTGAGGAAGAAGCATCTATCTGCATAATTGGAAGGTGACATCAAAAGCTCCCAGTGCTATTATTAATATTACAAAAAGCTCATTAGTTAAAAATGGCATGCCCTCATTAGTTAAAAATGGCATGCAGTAATTACATATAAAAATAAAAAAATGTATAGAATGTGTTATATGTTTTACTTTCTAAAACAAATGTGCCCATTATCAACTTTAGATAATATAATTATACTAGCGAATTGCCGGTCAAAAAATTACGGCAATGAAATTGTAAGTGAGCTAATGGTGTTTGGTGTATATAATGTGGCTGATTTAGCGTCCTTCGTTTTCTATGTCGTGCTACTTTTTCGGAATATCCGTAGCTGTTTGGTGGTGTTTTGCGTGTTTATGGTAGTGTTTTGCGTGTTTAGGGACCTTTAGTCTCGTTTTCGTTTTGTTTGGCGCCCATTTTTTCTCTCGCTTAGGTGATTTTTGAGTCTCTAAACTGTGAAATTTGTGCTTAAATGGAGGTGTAACTTCACTTGCAGAGGTCCTTGCTGTGAGTAACCTTTTTATGTGTTTGTTGTTTGTATTTATTGTGTTTGTAATGTTTTTGGTGTTACGCGTGTTGCGTCCTTGTTTTTTAATCTCGTAGGTGTTTTCCAGCAAATACATATGTGTTTGGTGGTGTTTTGCGTCTTTAGACTGCTGTAGCCTCGTTTTCCTTTTTTTTTCGGTGGCCATTTTTTCTCTCGCTTCGAGAATTTTTTTGTGTCTAAACTCTTTTAATTTGAGTTAAATTGAGGTGTAACTTTAGTTTTCCAGGTCCTGGATGCTCCCTCTTCCTGTAAGTAAGCTTTATGTATTTGTTGTGTGTATTTGTTGTATTTTTCATGTTTTCATGTGCGCGTGCTGCGGCTGATTTTTACGAGGTCGTAATGGTTCGTAACGTGTCTCGTATTTTCCTTGTGTAACAACGGAAATTTTGCAGGGGACGCAGTTTCTGGCAAGGAGTGCCATCTGTTCGCGAGGGCCGCGGGCTCGCTATGCGAGCCCGCAAGCGTGAGCAACGGCTCGTATGCTCACAACTATATATGTGATAATATATATATTGAAAATATTACTACTGTGTACAAAGTGGCAAGAAAGACATGAACCCCTGATTAAGGTATGCAATGGCATTCAAGGGGTGAATTGAGTCAAAATGTGTATTACGTTTACATTTTAATATAATTTGGAATATGGCTAATAAATTATCTGAAGTAGATATAGTTATGTGTCATCTAAACAGAAAGTCTAGTTCAGAAACAGATAACAAGTGGAGCTGTTTGGCTGGATGTCAGTGTTGGCATTTTCCATTTTTCGGAAAGAAAACGGGATTCATAAGTACACGCTCACATATAGCAGCAAGATACAACTTACTGTATAAGATATAGGTGAATACCTTGCACTTGGTATAGTGTGTGTTACTATGTCCACCTGTGAGTTATTCCACAGAGATCAGTGGTGTTTGAGGAAAGCATTGAAGTATCCCATGATCATCATGTAGAGGATATGACTATACCACCCCATTATGTTGAACGTGTAAAATCTGTTCTCACTATGTTGTAGTTGTTTAAAACTGATACCATGCTTTTTTGACACTCAAACTCTATTTAATGTGACCCTAAGCAGGACTCTCTATACCACAGTCAGTGTGCTTATAGGCACATTTTATCAGGTCCTAAATGGTCCATAAATTATCAGCTGATTTTTGGTGCCTGCAGTACCTCTCTGCATAGAGGCAGGTATTTAAAAGAATATCTAGGCTATGTAAAATTGTTTATAAAACAGTGAAATATGCATGAATTTTACAAAATTCTAGTATTTTTTTTTACTTAATTTCAATTCTCTGTTCGATGATGTGCAGTATTACTGATACATTTCATGCCATGTCCCTTAAACAACACATTTACAGAAACTATAGTGAAGGTCAAAGGAGGTGCTCACCAGGTTTAATCCTACTAACCAGACTGTTATGCTCTGTCTTTGAAGATTAAACATAATATATACATTCCAAGTCTAGATAACTGACAATATAAAATTAATGGAAATCCTAAAGTTGTCCTTCTATAAAGAATTTGACAATACATTTAGCAGTTTACAATGCATAATATTTTAGGCTGATAAAAGACATATGCCAATCAAGCCAAATCTTTTAAGGTTTCATCTGATGGATGTTTTGTGTTTTATGTCAGTTAATGTAATAAAAACCAAAACTGAAATATAGCTAATTTTCTCCTTTGTTGGAGAAAAGTGCATATTTGCATGTCATGAGTTACTACGCATCTTTTTGTTGTTTTTATGTTACCTTTTTAAAGCTTCAGCCATTTACAACTACCAAAGGATTAGCAAAGTAATTTGCCATATGAGGGAGGTTGAACTGGGATTAGCTTGTGTGGATTGTGTGGGTAATACTATCACATGTAAAATGGTTTGTTTTTTTGTGGAACCATTCTAGAAGATAAAGGCGCTCATTGTGTGGCTCGTGATGAGCAACGAAGGTGATCATTGCAAAGCAGGAAAGTTGAAGTACACAGGGGCAGGGGCTCACAATGAGCGCGGAAGGTGCGCAGAGGGGCAAAATCATCACATTATGTGGCAAACAGCATTGCCAGGTTTACAGTTTTATTCCCATCATTTTTGACGGGCAATTTCCTAGTTATAAATAAACTCCAGTTTGGAAAAACATCACGTTTGTGAAGCATTTTAGGAACTAACCATAAAGGCAGCTATTCATGCCACAAACACTAAAACACTTAATTTTAAAGACACTACTTATGACTAGAGTCTACTATTTTGGATCTCTATAGCACTAGTTGATGACTTAGAGCCTGAAGGAGTTACCATCATTTTATTGTCAGCATTTAAGGGAGGGGAAAGGAAGCAAGAGGTGAGCTCTCAGTTTTTGGCACCTCCAAATGCTTAGAAGCAGGTCGTTTACACAGCAAAGTCAGCTTCCTGATTCTGTATCCGTCCCTTATTACACAGAACATGAAGTAAATAAACATGTCTGCCTCTAGAGACAGTATGGGAAAGTTTTTCATAATGTACTGGGGACATTTCATTATTATTGTGGGTGTTGCAGTTAGTTGGTGATAGGATAGGTTGTGGCTTTGTTGCTGAAAGCAACTGGTTTCTGCCAGTGTTGGCTCGGACCCTTGATCTAGGACATTTCTAAGGTGATTTAGACAGTGATTACAACATGAGCCCTTCTGAGTCTAAGAAAAGAGAGCCTATGAACATTCCTAAGATGGGACAGTTTTTTTACATCCGACAAACCTAGACACGAATTCCTTAGCCTTCCCCTGGCTGGATGAGTGATTTGCATCTCTGTTTCCCTGCCACCATGTTGCTCTACCAGCAGCCAAAGTCTAACAAAATAACTGTGCTCTAATTTTAATATATACAACTAGAATATTGCCCGTCAAAAAATGACGGGAATCAAATTGTATGTGAGCTAATGCTGTTTAATGTATAGTAATGAACTAAATAAACAATAATAAAGGAATTCTACTTTACCTATTTTGAAGTAATAAATGCAGGAAGCATTGTGTGTTTTCACTGCTGTGGAGCTGCTGTGTAAGTGTGAGCAATGTGTGCATTGTGTAATGTAAATAGTGTGCATGCCAAGTCCGTTAGGGTAGCTGTGTACTTCCGCATTCTGTAAGTTACTGTTGTAAAATGGCGCCTAATGTGTGGTACGCGGCTGTGGCTGATTTTGCGTCCTTGTTCTTCTATCTCGTCCGGATGTGTTTGGTAGTGTTTTGCGTGTTTAGGGTCCTGTAACCTTGTTTTCGTTTTTTTCGTCGGCCATTTTTTTTCTCGCTAGGTGATTTTCGGGTACTTAAATGGAGGTGTAACTTCACTTGCAGAGGTCCTGGGTGCTCCCTCTTGCTGTGGGTAAGCTTTTTATGTGTTTGTTGTGTGTATTTATTGTGTTTTGAATGTTTTGAGGTTTGCGCGGGTCGGCCGTTGAAGTCGTAATTTTGCTAGGTCGTAATGATTTTTTTTTGTAAGTCCTGCGTCTCGTATTTCTGTGTCGTAATGTTGCGAGGTCCGCAGTTGCTGGCATGGTGCTCCTTCGGCACTCCATGCCACCAACTGCGGCCCTCGCTTTGCCAGCAACTGCGGCCCTCTCCTTGCTTTGCGAGGGCCGCAGCGTTAGCAACAACTGTTGACAACCCGCAGTTATGACAACTATATATGTGATGGTAGCTCAGGTGTAGGGCAGCAGATTTTCAAGGAGAAGATGTGGGTGAAGTGCCATGGAATAGTGTTCATAAGAACATAAATGTCTGGAAGTGTACCTGAAACTTTATAGAGCCAAGGTGCCTAAAATTGGACTGTTGGTTCCTAATTATTTTTACAAAATATCATGTATGTATAATAAAATGTATGT
Source organism: Discoglossus pictus (assembly GCA_027410445.1). Taxonomy (NCBI): domain Eukaryota; kingdom Metazoa; phylum Chordata; class Amphibia; order Anura; family Alytidae; genus Discoglossus; species Discoglossus pictus. Next base: position 192,113,449 of record CM050163.1, on the reverse strand, counting down.
ATATGGTCTCCTCACTCCTAGGTCGTGACAGTTGGTAACATTATTTGACATATGTGAATGGCAGCCATTACTTAGTACCTGATATGCATGTCATTAAGGCTAACTGTTACCACAGGGACAACAGTCAACTTTAAGTTTCTAGCTCGTTTTACCCTAAGCCAGTAAAATAACCCACTAAACTGTGATCACATATATAGTTGTGAGCGTACGGGTCGTTGCTCACGCTTGCGGGCTCGCGTAGCGAGCCACGGCCCTCGCATAGCGAGGGCTGCGGGCAAGGGCCTCAGTCGCTTCTGCAAATGCGGGTCCTCGCGAAGCGAGGGGCCGCATTTGCGGTGGTGGTGCGACCCTCGCAAACTTGACCCTGACACGGTGCCCAGTGCGGGTCACACAGTGTCCTGTACAGGGATGGGAACATCCGGGCACTGCTGCACAGGGACTGCGAGTTATCAGCATGCACAGGTCACCATGGTGACGCCACTGCCCCTTGGCTGAAGCTGTGAGGCGTAGCGAGCCGCGTCCCTCGCGTAGCGAGGTCACTGGGCAAGGGCCTCAGTTGCTGGCGAGGTCACTGGGCACGGGCCTCAGTTGCTGGCATGGAGCGCCGAAGTGAGGGACTCAGTTGCTGGCGAGGTCACTGGGCAAGGGCCTCAAACCCTCGCAAACTTCACGTCGCTACTCCAAAAACACGACACACAAATTACGACACTCGCTAAATTTTACGAGGAACGCAAACAACCTACGAAACACGTTACCACACATTACGACCTCGCAAACATCGGACGCAACACGCCGACATACAAACATTTAAAACACAATACATACACACAGCACATACATAAAAACCTTACCTACACCAAGAGGGAGCACCCAGGACCTCAAAAATGCAACTTAGACCTCGATTTTACTCGAAATAAAAGAGTTTTGAGACTAAAAAAAAATCTAAGCGACAGAAAAAATGGCCGCCGAACAAAACGAAAACGAGGCTACAGCACTCTAAACTCGCAAAACACCACAACAAACTCGCAAAACACCACAAGAAACTCGCAAAACGCCACAAACCACCTACGGATATTCATACCACACAGTGCACACATTCAGCATGCTTAAACAGCAGCTCCACACCACTAATGCTGCAGCAACATCAACACAGATTGCCAGCTCTTCATCACAATGCTTCAAAATAGGTACAGTATATTCATTTAGTAATGTATTACATATTTCATTATTACACACCAAACAGCATAAGCTATTCATTCTCCTTACCTCTCCTTAAAGTGACACAGCAGAGGTTTCGAATATAGTATAATTTGAAGCTAAAGTAATAAGTGATTTGAAGTAACAATGAAACAAAGATACTGATTATCTTGCCAAAGTCATGTCTTTTATTGATTATTTCAATGACATTTTTTTTTTTTTTTTTAGAGAATTATAAGCATTAGTATATGAGATTATCAATAGATTCCAGATTATTCAGTGGATTTTATTATGTATAGTTTCTCTTTACACAAACCAAGAAAGCACAACATATAGGTTAGTCAAGCATAGCAGAAAAAATATGAATAATAAACTGCTGAATTGTAACACTCTCCTTGGACTTTACTGGTGAATATCCACAACTGTGCGAGCACTGAAAAGAAAAAAAATATTATATTTAGCTATTTCACAAAATGTTTGAAACAAAGTTTATTCATATTGCTTACTAGTTCTAGTATTTAAAGCTTTTAGGCTTGTAAATCACATGGGAACTGTTGAACTTTTTAAAATCGATCAGGAATTAACTTAAAAATATGCCTTTTTTTGTTAATGTTTATACAGCCATTGCAGCCGTCCAACATGTATCTGCATATGTAATAAGGTTGTAACTGTGACATATGAAACTTTAGATTTATTAATTTTTTGCACCCTTCTTAAGCATGTAGCATGTTAGTCTAGTGGTTAAAGATGCAACCTGGGATCATTTCTGTTTTAGTGCAAATCTCATGCCTTTTTTTTTTCTTAATTAATGTCTTTATTTACACACATATATAGTCAGAAGAAAAACTCTTAGGAATCATCTTAAACCATTTGACCAACATGCTACATGCAAAATAGTATAAAAATTATGTGGCAGTGAAGTTGGTCTGCTTCTGGTGATAAAGAGGGGATCCAAGATACTGACAAACTACTTGATTATTATGACGCTTTGATCTCCAGCACTAGATGTTACTAAATTTAGGGCTGCACTTTATTGTTATCTACTAAAAATATACCAAATGTCTTCTTGCTTTTCATCTCTTGAAATTAATGTTTTTCTCATATATCTTATCTCATCTTATTTTATATATAGACTGTAATGGATGTTTTCCATGTTTCAGCATCAATACAAATCAAGATACAAATGACTGTGTCAATATAACCTGCTTGAGCTCAGTTGGTTTATGGGCTAATTCACCGATGACTTTGTTTTACTGTTTTTTAAAGATATTTTTAGGCTATAAACTATAAGACTACTTTTATTATTGTGATAATCAATAATTATAGGTTGTACAGCAATGCTAAACATTTTTCTATATTACTAATCCGCTAAATATATTTCTCAGAGAGGTAAAGAATAACTTACCATTTTCCATCACGCATGAGGTTAAAGCCATCATTGATCTTTGCAAGTGGCACCTTGTTGGTCACCAAGGCACCAAGGTCAAACTTTTTGTTCATGGCATCTTTTACCAAGCCAGGGAAGGATTCTTTTGCTTTCCAGTCTTCAAAACAAAAATAATAATAGCACTTGCTTTTTAAAAAAACAACCTGCTATAAGTGATTTTATTTTTATAGTGTCCATTTATTGTGCTTTCTGAAAACATTAATTATCACATTTAATTGTTCAAAACTGCATAAGAAAAATATGGGAATTAGTGTACCCTTATTTATTAAATTAACAGCATAGTTTTTTGACAAGAAAATAATTTAGCCATTTGTTGATTAGAGACTCAAAACAAAATAGTTGTAGTTATTTTAACACAGTTATTTTAACACTCATATTAACTAAATAATGTGAAAATGGCTTTTAAATGGATATCAAAAGTGATAAAGTAGTTTATAGCTAATTTGATGCTTTTTCTTTGGGAAAATGCCAATATAATCTTATTTTATGTATTCCAGTTGAATAAGGGACTGTAAATAGCCGCAAATGTAAATTAATATGTAAAATGTTATTGCTTCGATTTTGTTACAAGTAATCTCACTGCTAGCATGCAATAAATATAAGGATTTTTTTTTAAACAGGAATTATGAGAAATATACTTGATGAAAATGTAATTAAAAACTATTATTCATTAATATAATTACATTTAAATACTTGTTGGAGCAAATGTAGTGGAGCCACTTATGCCACAATGCATTTAAACACTATTATGGGCTTACGGTATAAATATAATTCAGTTCAAATTAATTTGAATTGTGAGCTTCCATTACCATATATATCACAAATGTTTTATAGTATTAATGCTATCGATGTATCTATTTTCTTACATAACATGTTAACAGGGTCATAGCTGTGTATGTATAGTGTGACATCTGAACATTATGGTAGAGAAGAAAATAAGCATTGTTCTACTATCATCTTTTTTTTAATGAGTAGGAATGGAATATGTGTTTGTTATTTATTTATTTTTATCAACATGTACATTTCAAAATGATGAGGGGTTTTCATATAAATCCTGATCATAATTATGGGTACATTGGTAAAACTTTTATAACAGCATGTTTTTTTAATTTATCATACCTCCCAGGAAAGCTCCATTTATTGAGCGTCCAGTCAGTAGCCACATAACATCAATTGAAAGTCTGTCTGTTGAGTTGGGTACTCCAATAATAGTAGCACATCCAAATGAAAAGTGACAGGCCAGAATGGTAGAAACCTGATGGGAAATGTTAGTTAAATATTATATATCTTAACCAATACAACAGAGCTAAATAAGTAAGTAACCAAGTAATACCTCTATACTATATTGTGCTGTGAGACCTAGCTGGACATTTCAATATATTAACTCTGGTAATGAGTATGTTCTTTTTTTTATTAATTTTTTAATTATTTTAAATCATGTAAACATTAACAAAACACATAAAAACACATATCATACAAACCCTGTACACAATAGGTACAAGAATACATACATACTTGCAAGGTTCCAGTTACAATTACTCAGTAACAGATGGTATAGGAGGATTGCCCTTTAAGAGAGATTAACATGGATAGGAATTACCAATCTATTCTATTATTGGCTGTTAGATTTCTCTGATTTAGAGTATTTGTCCCATTTTGACCAGTTTATTAATTTAGGACAGTTTGTCGCCATCCAAATGTTTGGGTTCCTTATTAATTCTTTGTTAAGGTCTATAGTGTTTTTCAGCTCTATCCATGGGGGGACTTTTGCTTTTTCCAGCATTTAACTATCCACCACTTTGCCACCAAAAGAGCATGAGAGATTAACTGTTTGTCACCCATTAAAGGTGATCCAGATTCATATGGAATAAAGTCGAAGATGGAGTACAGGTAATCTGTCTGCCCACCATCAGCCTTATTAAATTGCGATTCAGTAAATTTAAAAGGGCTTTATTTAAGCACACAGCATATTTTATTTACAGAAATGTTTAGTTAGTGAAGACCTTGCTTTTGGATAGAAGTTCACTAACTAAAAACTTCTGTAAAAAAAATAATCTGTGCGCTTTAATAGAGCCCTTTTAAATTTACAGAATCGCAATTTAATAAGGCTCCATATTTGTAAATTCTAAGCAAACATTAGTCCAATAATCTCTTATTTTAACACATCCCCACCACAGGTGTGTGGCGGAGCCTTCTATGCTGCAGCCTTTCCAGCACAAGCCATCAACCTGGGGGTTACATTTTTTCCTGTTCATTGGTATCATATGCCACCTATGGATTAACTTAAACAACTTGATATAGAATGAATTAATGTCCGACTTCTTCACCAATTTAAGGGTGTTACACCATGATTAATCTGAAAAAACATGTTTATATCTCTCTCCCATCCCTTTATGCCAATGCTCTTAAGAAATGGAAGAGTATCCGCTACTATTTTGTTGCAGTTGGACAAAGTATGTCCCTTCTCCCTTTTCATTAACAGTTCCTCCATTTTTAATAGCCTTGGTAAATTTAAGATTTTATAACCCTGATTATATAGTGAGGTTTTTAGGGCCTCATAGTCCAACCACGTAAGTATTTTCAATTCAAATTTTCCCTCAAGTTCTTGTAGTGTATACAGATTTTTACTGTTATATAGGTCATTAACGTATCTGTATGATGATTTTTTAAGGATTAACATATTTTATTGTGTTATTCAAGGCAATGTCTACAGTTTTTACATAATTGAAATGTGTAATGCTATATGGCTCAAGCACAAATCACAATAGTGACTCCTTGTATCATGCCCTTCGGTGCTAATGCAAGGCTTAAGAAATCCTGGGAGCAAGGGAGCCACTGTTCTTAAACTGTTACTTCTGCAGCAAACATTTTGGATTATTCTACATATATTCATATGCATACAATATTCCCTCATTCTTCAGAATTATCTGTCTAGCTAAATTTTGTGTACATTTGTCAACCTCTACCAGCTAATGGGAATGTAGAGAGGTTTCAGAATGATAGTAAATGATCTGTAACAGATATGACATGGTAAGATATATATATATATATATATATATATACGTGATAGAGGAGATAAATGAGTGTGTGGAAGTATGTATTCATTTCAAATATGGTGATTTAAACCAAAGTTAAGGTTGGAAACCACTTTTTTATATTAAGACATTATATTGATCGGTTATTATACTGATTGATTAAAAGATGTTGCTATGTCAGATTTGTTGTACATAAAGTATACAGTAGATGTATATATGTATATTTTGTATCCATAATACATTGCTTACCATAGTATCCATTTTTCCAATGCATTCAAAGGAATAGTCAGTTCCTCCATTGGTCATTTCCACTATAACTTCATGGATAGGTTTGTCAAAATCATTTGGATCCAGGCATTCAGTGCATCCCAGCTGTTTTGCCAATGGAAATTTGCGTTTGTTGATGTCAACTCCAATGATACGTGATGCACCAGCAACTTTGCAGCCCATGACTGCAGATAGGCCGATTCCTCCCAATCCAATAACTACACAGCTTGTACCAGGCTGAACCTAAAGTAAGAGAAACCCCTTTCTTAACAAGACTAACATAAGAGTTGCCAACATAGTGTTGATGAATTTACACCAGTATACTAAAGTAATGTATAATTTGTTTTTTTCACTTCTGTTATTGTTTGTACATATCTTCTAAAATAAATGCAATGCATTGGAATACAACTTACAATGCATGCATTTAAAGTGTTGCTCTTTTCTAAACTTCATATGTCAATATATACCGTATTGGTCCGAATATAAGCCGCACCCGCATATAAGCCGCACCCGTAAAGTTCAAGGGGAAAACATTGAAAAAAGATAGTACTCACATATAAGCCGCACCCGTAAAATTGGAGAGAAAAAGACTCTCAAAGTGATCAGCCATTGCAAGAAACAGGCTTTGTAATTAGCACTGTAGCTTTTTTTGCAGGTTACAGGCTTTACAGGATGTTAGAATCACTAAAACCGTAAATCGCTATTCAATACCGCAGTCTAAAGCACGAAAATCGGCACCCTTAACTGGCAATCGCGCACTCTTAACTCGCAATCGCGCATGCTTATCTCGCAATCGCGCAAATCAGCAGTAATTTTGCATTCGCGAATAGAAGCCCCACGCGTAACAATCAAAGTTCGCAAATCGCCAATGATTTTTTTTACGGTTGCGAATATAAGCCGCACCCTTAACTCGCAAGCTCAAAAATCGGAAAAAAGGTGCGGCTTATATTCGGACCAATACGGTAGATTAGGTGCATGGACTCATTAGCTCAGCAAAAAATATATCACATTTATTCTGGCAAAGCAACCTCTAAAAAAATCATATTCTAAATGTATTTATTCCTATATGCAGATTCATATTGGCACCATTAGCATAAGCTTGAGCTGTGTGAGAAATGCAATGCACCTCAATACCTTTCTTATATTCTATATGTATGAAATAGACCAGGTCATTCATAAATTCACTTAAAAGTATGTTTTATCTTATCTGTATATAATGTGCAACAACTACTGGGCACAATTGCATCAATGTATTTCCCATTTAATACAGATGTATGAGCTGCAAAATAGATTTCTTAGTTTATAAAGTATTTGAACTAAACATATTCATATTTGAACCACACATACATTTGCGGTATTGAGGACTGATCCATATCCAGTGGAAAATCCACAGCCAATCAGGCAAATCTGGTCCATGGGGGCCTTGCAGTCAACCTTAACAATGGCAATTTCATCCACAACAGTGAATTCAGTAAATGTACTTGATGACATGAAGTTGTGGACCAGTTTACCTTTGCATGAAAACCTGCTAGTTTTGTCATGCATCAGACCAACATTCTTGCCAACACTATGTGAAATGGAGAGATAAACAGAGATTAGGTTAATTTTGTACAGTACATACATTCAGGAAAAAGCAAACTATTAACACACGCTAGTAATATTTCCTTCTGTCATCTTGTTCTCATTATTAAACATCACCTTATTTTTTCCTATATACTTGGTACAGTGTTTTCAGTCTGCAACTCTATTTTGGCTTTACACACAATAGCGCACATAATCTGTCATGTATCTGCCATGTCGATAATTAAAAAGTTCAACCTAGGGCTCTTTTTCAGGGGAGCAAAAATCCCCTCACCAGCTTCAGCACCAAAATAACCTAGTAATATCTACACTTTTTAAAGTTATGATTTAAAAAGGTAGCTCTTACTGAACTATTGCCCATTTCTATTAAAGGGTCTCTAAACCCATGGATGCTTCTCTGCACTGTCGTGTAGATCAATGAAAATCAGGTGGAGAAGCTGTAAAATATTTAAGGTCGATGCTCTTGTTTTATGAATGTTCGACTGTATTTTTTTAAACTCCTCAATGTGTTAACAGACTGTAGCATATGATATAATGAAAGTATGGGAGAAAAGAGCTAATTCTGAAGGAACTATAAATGAAAGACCTTATAAACATTAATATAATCACTTCTATAATAATTTATTTCATTTTTTCCCTTAACATTAACATTCTGTGCCCCTTGCTTTGTTCAAAATCACAAATTACAGCACCATTTCCTAGAGAAACCACCATTAGTACATGATTTCCATGCAGTGCAGCGAAAGGTGTTTAAAAAAAAATCTGGTCTATATGACTGGAGATGTAAGATTTGGATCACAGTGTTCTTTTAAATGTATGTATGTAATTCATAACTACCCTTTCACATTAGTTATACTAAAACACTAACTCATTTTTTCTGCAGAAGTTGCTCAGTGGATGCTTGCAGCAGTCACACTCCATACACATTGGGCTGCACAGTGGGATAACATGGTCACCTAAAAAAAGAATAAGGTCAACATTTCATTAATCTCATCCTAAAGTACTTGGGCTAATTTACATTATACTTACTCTATATCATTGTCAAACCATAGAAGATACATGTTGTAATTATGCATTGATCATTAATAAAATTCACATTCATTATTTTAAAAACAATATTCCATATTAACTTAATTTCTGAGCTACCAGCTGAGATGCTCTCCACTTTGGTAGGATGAGTTTGTGTCTTGACAGGGTTCTGCTACCCAGATAGAGGTCATAGTCTATTTGTTGCAAAGGGAGACAGCCAGTGAAGAACACATTCTCCTGCCTAGATACAGGCTTGTGTCTTGCCATTTTGCACTGTCTCCCAGCTAGAGATGCCCCCACTCTCCAATCCTTCTTAAGAATTCATGATGAGACAAGCAGTAGTTTGGAAACTAGCGTGTAAAAGTAAGTTTAATATATATATATATATATATATATATATATATATATATATATTTTTTTTTTTTTTTTTTCTTTTAGTTCATTATTGCACATCTACATCGTCATTAAAATATTTCACTTGTTCTTAAATATGTCACCTTACACTATGGTTGCTCACTAAGATCTCACCAATATCTATTAATTGTATTTATTTTAATGTAAAAACTGACTTTAAATATTACCTGGATGGACACATGTCACTCCTTCCCCAATACTCTCAACAATTCCAGCTCCTTCATGTCCCAAAACAATTGGGAATTTTATGCCAGCCATTCCACCTCCCAGTGCATGGTCATCAGTGTGACAAATGCCACTGTTATAGATCTACAGATAAATGCCAGAGGTAAATGGTAAATGACATCAAATTTGTAGTTTCTACAATTATATTTTTATTTCACAGACTATACTGGTAAACTTTTCAGAAGAAAAAAAAAACGAAGTTGCTCTGTATTTGGAACTATTATCGTACATTCAACTGGTTACAGGAGAGCTCTAGTCAAATTAAAACTCCATGAGGAATGTTCTGGCTTATTTTCACAGGGACTGTAATGTGCTTTACAGAGGCTACAGTGGTAATTTCCATCCAATAGGAAATGTTGCACTCCACAAGTTTATGTCATTGTTATTCGGCTGCAAGACTGCAGAAACATGTCTATCATCATGACAAAACTCTTTGTGTATCAGTATTTATATCAATACTAAATATATCCAAAGACCCATGTATTCTAATCTAATATTTATTTAGCAACAAGAAAATTGTTGGAGTTGTATAAACAAATAGCAACAAAAAGACAATCTTTCATTAAAAAAATCGCTTTGAGTGCAGTTGTGCAACTGAAATTCGGAGTAATGTAAACTGATGAGCTCATAGGATCAAGTGTCAATCGAACTGCAGCTGCAATTTTAAATTGTATCACTTCTATTCCATTTTTGTGTTTTCCACAGTTCCCACCATGAATCTAAGCAGCCTTCTTGTAGCATTCAAAGGTAAGTTCTATAACTTTTACACAAATATTTCGAGTTCTCTACGTGTATGTATTTATATTAGTTTAGTTAGGACATTAATAGATATAATAATAATAATAATAATATAACATGTATAAACTTTACGGTTATGACTAAATGTGGTGCTATCCTGTAATGTCTTGTTTTTTAGAAAAAGAGTTTGTATAAGGTAACATAGGAACTAGAGATGGCTCTCTATAAAGAAAAAGCTCTAACCTTAGTGAATCTATGTTTTTTAAGTAAAACATGGCATTACATGCTTGAGCAATCATATTTTTTATGATTAAATTAATACATTAATAAAAAATTATAACATTATTAAACAGTGAAAATGTATTACCTTGATACGAATTTCATGAGCCTTTGGTGGAGCAACCTCAATCTCCTCAACAACAAGCGGCTTCTTAACCTCCCAGGCCACTGCAGCCCTGCACTTGATCACCTAAGACAAAATATATGTTCATTTTAAATCATTTTCTGATCTGCTTACATTTTGTTTTCATAAGTCAAAGACATAAATATGTGATTCATAAGACTTTTTGTTGTAGCAGGTCTTATATTTTGGTTGACACACATATAAAAGTTCATGCTTCCATAAAAGATCTTGAAGGACCTTTGTACCGTGAAAAAATATGTTTCAAACATTTGAGTCTTACACTAGCATAGACAATGTCATAAAGGTCTTTTTTTTTATTAGAAAAAGTACATTTAAGTGCCTTTGCTGGTCCTAGAAGGTATTCATGTTTTAAAGAACTTTGCATTACAAGAACAGTGTTTACATTTGTGCAGGAGCAGTGCTTTCAATTATCCTTGCAAGTGTCTGCTTCTGAGCATTTGCAGGAGAATGGGGAAGGTGTCAAATGTGAAAATATTAAATTATATAACAAATCTCCTTCCCCTCTTTATCCCCTACCCTTCATCCATTGACAGCCAACATAACCACAGATTACACATTGTTAGCAATTATTGAAGACAACTAAAATAAAACCTTATCTTATTAAGATATTCTAAAAGATATTCTTGCTCCTTGCCTAGCTGTTAAAATTGTTAGTTGGTTATATACGCCACATACATGTGAAGTTTTCCCGGACTGCAATGGTCCTTTATATACATCATTGCCCACAGAGTAGATCCAAGCAAAACATTGTATTGTTGAGTAATAATAAAATGTTTTTTTCCCCTTCTTTCCTCATTTGGAGTCTTTTTTTCTTTTTCGGACATATTTTTTCTTTTAGTGGCAATATAAAACTATTTTTAAACCCAGCTTATCTTATAGAGGTGTAGGTGTGCTTCTTTATGATTAGTTTATTCTATAACTAAAATATATATATAACGGATCCATTGAACAGTATTTAAATCACTATGTTTGATATTCATGCTTAAAAAAAACATTATTTAACTACAGTTAATAAAGGGCAAGCTCTTTTATGAAGTTGAAAATACAGCCATTAATTTATTACTATTTATATGGAAATGTTCTCCAGTGGGAGCTACCGTTTTGATTTCTGCTTATCGCCTTCCACAGATCAAAGGAGGCTTTGAATGCAAATTAAGCTTTTATTTGCACAATGGTAATGTGGAGGCTAAAAATGACAGTGATTTCACTAGGACTAATAGAAAGTTCCTTCATTTTGAAAGACGCATATTAGACTATAGAATTCAAATAAAATAAAAAATGACTGTGTATATTTATTTTATTTTTTCCTTTCTAAAACACTCTTATCATAAAGTTTAGTTTTTCAAAAAAACATATAGGAAAAAATAAAACTACACTGGTGTTTAATAAAACAAATATGAAAAATCCTAAAAAGAAACAAATAGGATGGTGAGAATGCCCAATACACTCTATTAAAAGATGCATGATAGTCATTACAGGGATGCAGAGTTGTTTTTTTCACATGCAACTGCTGAGTACCCATAACTAAATAATGCAGTACCAATACTTTCTGTTATAATGTTTGCATTAAAACTACTATTCTAAGTAATATTACACTAAATATTCTATATCTATGTATAGTGTGCCTTGCATCTCTGGTAAACTCAGTCCCATGTATCCTTAAATGACCTAAAGTCCTGTGTGTGCGTGCCAGTGATATCCATAACAAAACAAATGCTCTCCCCACCCCTCCCTATTTCCAAATTCTTGTTTCCATGCCTGTACTTTATAGTACTGTAAGTTGGCAGGATTTTTCACACTGCACAAAAGATCTCTTGTTTCTTTACGCCTGATGAATATTTTCTATGCCATGCAGTTATTTGATATTAATCAATATTGCAACGGGTATTAACTCTTTTCATACCTCTCGGTGATAGATTTTAGAAACACAAGTCTTGTGAGGTCTTAAATAAAACTGGCTTACATAACTCAAATATTATAAGTTAACAGGAAGCATATTTATGGGAAAAGGGAAATGTCACAGTAGACAATAGGTAGTGGCTTCATAAAGTTGGCTTCCAGTTCAAATATAAAGGATCTTATAGAGATATGAAATGAGTATAAGTTAAAAATCAACCCCCCCCCAAAAAAAACAATAGTGCTGAACAACATATTATTTCCCATTGATAACCATAATACTCATTATCGTGTCTTAAAACACTTTTGTTGAGTCCAGTGTTATAAATATAGCCACTCTTTAGGGTAAACAAATATCTGATACCACCTGAATGCTAAAGTATAAAGTATTATAGTAGGGTATTTTTATTATTCGCATTGATGAAGAGCTATAACCTTGATGACGATATAAAAGACTATTTTTACTGCTCATTTTTTGAGTAAAATTGTACTTAACACTATAAACTGATTTATATTCTTCTTTTCTTGGCCTTATTTTTATTAGACTGTTATAATATTTTTAGGTTGAAATTAGCTCTTCTACAATCAGATATACATAATGCTTCATTTCACTAGATTGGAAAGTGGTGGCCTAATTATTAGGTTTTATTCCTATTCACAAATGTGTAACCATAAAACTCCAAAGGACTTCAGTGGAAATGTATTTGTAGGAAAAAAATATTATATATTTATCCACAAATGGTTTAAGCAACTCTTATGTACACTAAAGTTTTATTTTTTTATGCAACTAAAAATTACGGAAATTTAAACAACAGAGATTTATTTAAATAATAACGGTCACGCCCAAATGTTTCATGCAGCCATGTGTCTCTCCCTCCTTTCCCTACCCTCTGTCCCTCTCCCTTGTGTCTCTTCCCCCCTCCCCTGTGTCTCTTCCCCACCCTCCCCTGTGTCTCTTCCCCCTCTGCCCTCCCCTGTGTGTCTCTTCCCCCTCCCCTGTGTCTCTTCCCCCCTCTCCCCTCCCCATGTCTCTATCCCCTCCCCTGTGTCCTCCCCCTCTCCCCTCCCCTGTATCTTCCCCCCTCTCCTCTACCCTGTGTCTTTCTCCCATCTCCTCTCCCCTGTGTCTTCCTCAACCCTCCCCTGTGTCTTCCTCATCCCCTCCCGCTTGTGTCTTCACTCACCACCTCCCCCTTGTGTCTTCCTCCCCCTCCCCCTTGTGTCTTCATCCCCCCTCTCCCCTTTGTCTTCCTCCCCCTCCTCCTTGAAGCTCGTGGCTGTTGCTGCGAGCTGCGGATGCGCGGCACAATGTGCACACACCATGTGCACTACATACGCCCTCTTCCTCCCCCTCTCCCTCTCATGTGTCTCCCCCTCCCTGTGTCTCTCCCCTTTCCCTGTGTCTCCCCACCCTCCCCTGTGTCTCTCCCCCCTTCCCTCCCTTGTGTCTCTATCTCCCTCTCCCCTCCCCTATGTCTCTTTCTCGCCCCCCCTCCTATGTTTCTTTTTCTCACTCTCCCCACTCCTTCCCTGAGTCTCTTTTCCCCCCTTCCCTCCCCTGTGTCTCTTCCCCCTCCCCTATGTCTCTTCCCCTTGCCTGTGTCTCTTCCCCCCTCTCCCCTCCTCTGTGTCTCTTCCCCCCTCTCTCTTGTGTCTCTTCCCCCACCTCTCCACTCCCCTTTTTCTCTTCCCCCTGCTCCCCTCCCCTTTGTTTCTTCCCCACCCTCTCCCCTCCCCTATGTCTTTTGGCCAAGGTCAGAAAGAGGTGAAACGTTGGTCATAGTCCAGGATTTAATACACTATTGGAAATCTTTTGAAGTATATTGGTTTTCATTTGGAAATATATAAAACAAATGATGATAGCACACCTCAACAAGATTTCAGTAATAGCCATATTCTATTGGTATAAGAAAAAAAACACAACCTTATTCAAACTTGCAAAAAAAACCTTTGCCAATATTTTTTTTAATACTTTGATGAACTATTAAACTTAGTGAGTATTTGTGATTAACATTTTTCTCTGACACCCACTTAGACAATTGTTTTTGAATATTTTACGTGTTTGTCATACATATAAAGAAACATTGGAAAATCTTATATAGAAACACATGGAAAAATTATTATTTTACATGTTTGTCTATGAAAAATAATTATAATAATATTTAATATTTTTATGCCTTGAAGTTATATTAGTATTACAAGAAAAAAAAATGTTAGAAAACCAGTTGATATATATTTTAATTGAGCTAATGTAGATGTTGTATTAAATCAAGTTGCTAATATGCTATATGCTTTAAAGACTTTGAAAGAACGACTGCTCCATGACATTGTATAAATCTAACACCCTACAGTATAGGGACGATGGCTTTAAATCAAGTTAATAATTGGCCAATGTATTTTGTGGCTCATCCTTGATAGGTGTTTATAATTGAAATGTAACTGTTAAAAAATGTTTAATTCTTTTTAAATGATATACTATATAGCTTTCTTTTCAGGTGATAAATATGATCAAGGTGAGCAAAACTGAAATTAATATAAAAAATTAGACACAAAAAGATTTCCAGAATAACCCAATGTAAGTAAGGACACACATCTTGTTTTCATCACTTTCGACTATTGCTGTACTCATGATGAATATTCATTTTCCAAAATACTCATTCTATCGCAAAAAAATATGAGCAACTCATTTTATGATTATTATAAGAATCAAGTGCTGAAATAAATCCTTAAAACACTAGAAAACATATGTTTCCTGTTAGAAACAGTTTTTTTGTGGATATATTTAAGCATCAGTACCAATTTGGATTAAAAAATGTTCTCTAAAAGTACAGTATTATTTACAAGGTTTCATCTCAGATGTTTAAGAAGATTGTTCTTAATTTATTTTTGAGATTTATATATGCCTGTTATCATATTCTATATAATTAGAATTTTAAATAAATATTTTTATATAAGGAATGTACCACATTGTTATATCTAAATTGTATGTTGCTGCTAATTATCTGCAAAGAAGTCAAAATATTTTTTATTGAATAAAACAAAAAGAAATATTCAAATTCTTTACTTACCTTTCCAGCTTTTGACATTTTTGCTTTTTCAGTTGCAAAGGGGTTAATGAAATTAGGAGAAAAATACTGTCAGTCCTTATCTGGCTGTCAGTTATTTTCTGCTTTCGGAGTGAACTAGCTGCTGTATATATGCAGATTCAGTACTATGATGGTAACGCCCCTTAAGAAGACAATTCCTAATAATAACATAGTAAATGCCCTTTGGTCAATCAACAAACATAACTAACAAGCTATGCCAAGAAATGTCTACACCTTCATGGGAGTCTACACAATCTTAGCTTTTCTATGGTTTTAGCAAAGCTATTCTGTTTACTGAAGGATAGGAACTTTAAATAGGTGTATTCCTACTTTTTTTTTCCAACAGTTAGTTTACTTCACAATGAACTGAAAAAAAAGAATTATATGAAGTTCAAATAGTAATGAATTTATGTTTGTATTATGTAATTAGGAATCAATTAACAAATTACGCCTCATATATGAGTAAAAAATATTTTGCTAAGGCATTTTTTGCTCTACACCTGGGGTCTGCAACCTATGGCTCCAGAGTACTCAGTACAAAAAAATATAGATGTCTCCATTAATTAGGTACTAAACACATGTAAACAAATAAGAAGAAGCTTTCTGTCGTGGGACAGCAATCCCCAGAGAACAAGTCTGATCTTTTGAGTCAGATTCTGCATGTGGAGTACTAGTAGTGTTTGTTTTTCACAATTTCTTCTGTGTTCTCTGCATTTTACATAACCTGACTTTTCTAAAACACACTTTGTTACAAAAATAATATAACAGCATATCAGTTAGTGTTATGTTAGATGTACCCAGTTATACAAATCATCTTTTTTAAACACTTACAGCCTTATTAAATTGCGATTGGGCGAATTTAAAAGGGCTGTATTTAATCACACAGCATATTTTTTTTACAGAAGTTTTTAGTTAGTGAAAACTTTGCTTTTGGATAAAAGTTCACTAACTAAAAACTTCTGTAAAAAAAATATGCTCTGTGCTTAAATAGAGCCCTTTTTAATTTGCCGAATTGCATTTTAATAAGGCTGTTAGCTGTTTGCGAATATGTTGCTCTGCAGTTTGGCATATATATTTATTTTAACAGTATAGAGAGGAAAGGAGATAATTATAGTAAAAACAATATTTAATACAATTTACAAAATAAGATAAACTTTATTTACGCAAAGAAAGAAAAGTGATGTTACTTATTAAATGACCTACATGGGGAATGATTTTAGCCACAGTGCGTGGAGATAAAAAAAAACTAAAAGTAATATTGGTGACAAACACTTATCACCATATTATATGTGGTTGTCAGTGCCATGTACAATGCATTAGTCTGCCTCTTTGTAACAACTGTGTTAAAAGTAAAACATAAAAACAACATTTATCATTTTGCATCAATAAGATAACAATAATACAGTAAAATGTTTTCTTTTAAAGTGTGCTCTTTAGTTATATACAGGGAGTGCAGAATTATTAGGCAAGTTGTATTTTTGAGGATTCATTTAATTATTGAACAACAACCATGTTCTCAATGAACCCAAAAAACTCATTAATATCCAAGCTGAATATTTTTGGAAGTAGTTTTTAGTTTGTTTTTAGTTTTAGCTATTTTAGGGGGATATCTGTGTGTGCAGGTGACTATTACTGTGCATAATTATTTGGCAACTTAACAAAAAACAAATATATACCCATTTCAATTATTTATTTTTACCAGTGAAACCAATATAACATCTCAACATTCACAAATATACATTTCTGACATTCAAAAACAAAACAAAAACAAATCAGTGACCAATATAGCCACCTTTCTGTGCAAGGACACTCAAAAGCCTGCCATCCATGGATTCTGTCAGTGTTTTGATCTGTTCACCATCAACATTGCGTGCAGCAGCAACCGCAGCCTCCCAGACACTGTTCAGAGAGGTGTACCGTTTTCCCTCCTTGTAAATCTCACATTTGATGATGGACCACAGGTTCTCAATGGGGTTCTGATCAGGTGAACAAGGAGGCCATGTCATTAGATTTTCTTCTTTTATACCCTTTCTTGCCAGCCACGCTGTGGAGTACTTGGACGCGTGTGATGGAGCATTGTCCTGCATGAAAATCATGTTTTTCTTGAAGGATGCAGACTTCTTCCTGTACCACTGCTTGAAGAAGGTGTCTTCCAGGAACTGGCAGTAGGACTGGGAGTTGAGCTTGACTCCATCCTCAACCCGAAAAGGCCCCACAAGCTCATCTTTGATGATACCAGCCCAAACCAGTACTCCACCTCCACCTTGCTGGCGTCTGAGTCGGACTGGAGCTCTCTGCCCTTTACCAATCCAGCCACGGGCCCATCCATCTGGCCCATCAAGACTCACTCTCATTTCATCAGTCCATAAAACCTTAGAAAAATCATTCTTGAGATATTTCTTGGCCCAGTCTTGACGTTTCAGCTTGTGTGTCTTGTTCAGTGGTGGTCGTCTTTCAGCCTTTCTTACCTTGGCCATGTCTCTGAGTATTGCACACCTTATGCTTTTGGGCACTCCAGTGATGTTGCAGCTCTGAAATATGGCTAAACTGGTGGCAAGTGGCATCGTGGCAGCTGCACGCTTGACTTTTCTCAGTTCATGGGCAGTTATTTTGCGCCTTGGTTTTTCCACACGCTTCTTGCGACCCTGTTGACTATTTTGAATGAAACGCTTGATTGTTCGATGATCACGCTTCAGAAGCTTTGCAATTTTAAGAGTGCTGCATCCCTCTGCAAGATATCTCACTATTTTTGACTTTTCTGAGCCTGTCAAGTCCTTCTTTTGACCCATTTTGCCAAAGGAAAGGAAGTTGCCTAATAATTATGCACACCTGATATAGGGTGTTTATGTCATTAGACCACACCCCTTCTCATTACAGAGATGCACATCACCTAATATGCTTAATTGGTAGTAGGCTTTCGAGCCTATACAGCTTGGAGTAAGACAACATGCATAAAGAGGATGATGTGGTCAAAATACTAATTTGCCTAATAATTCTGCACTCCCTGTATATATATATTTATATATTACTATATATATATATATATATATATATATATATATATATATATATATATATATATATATATATAACGTAATTATAAATATTTGGAAGTTTCATGATTTTTAATTCATCTTATAGAGGAGAATCAATAGTGTATGTAAACATTCTTATTTTCTCAAAATAAACATTAATAAACTTACCCCTGAGTTTGCAAGCTTCCTTTAGTTTTCTATTGATTTTGAGAAGGAATGCCCTGAAAAATCCAAGCTAAATTAGCATAAAATTCATAATTTGTTTGGCCAATCAGAGCCAGGCACATCAGTCTCTGCAGCAAAGCATTGTGAGGTTTGTAGTCTTTGTTCCCAAAAAACACACCTCTCTCCTCCCTTGAATGATGCAACTCCACAGTGTTACTCTAGATTTTGGCATTGTGCTGCTACTGGCTAGAAGGCTAGTATAGGGGCAAAAAAACCTACCTGAATTAAGTTTCTAGTGGTAGGTACAAGTGCCTATGTAATGTGTGGAAACCAACTTTTTTAAGTAAAATCATTCTGCATAGAATTAATAAATGTAATGTATTTTTCTGATATAGGCAGCATGTGTTAGATTAGAAAAGGTTTAATAACGGAGAAACTTTCATATACCTTTAAGATATTATATATATATATATATATATATATATATATATATATCTATATATATATATATATATATATGTACAAATACCCTTAACTGGCTCTTAATAAACTTGCTCTAAGTGTTATATAATTTTTTTTACCCACTCTTACCCATGTATAACCCTTAACAATACCCTAAGAGATTATTCGTTTCAAACAAGGAAAGCTGATCATACTTTCCTCTACATCTATGTTTGTCTTAATCTCAAAATTGGCAGATTCTAAACAGCCCATGCCAGCTTCTTTGCTTGTTGAATAAAACAAATATGTGGATACAGATTAATTGTTCTCTTTGAGAGCAACACCCAGGAGAAGAAAAAAATATATTATTTTTGTGGGGATGATGATCCCAGCTGGAACAGATATCATTTACCCCCTCAAAAAAATGTTCTTCACCAAATCATCTGCCATTTGAATAGATCAGTACTTCACCCTTAGCCCTATTAAATTCCCTCAATGTTGAAAACCATAGCCCGTAGCGTAGGCCGCGTGACTTGCGCCTATTAAATTGGCTCCGTAAAGCAACCTGTCAACGACTTGCGGGGGAGTCGAGAAAAGACTACGGGACGTGGAAATTTGAACTGTGCGCCCGCAAATGCTTTGATCTGTTAAGCCCGTAACTGTTATGTTTCCAATCACGCTATTAAATTGCAATAAATTCACTGGCATTCAAGCCCGTAACCCACAACTGGACCCAAGAAGCCAACGGGTACGAGGACCCACTAGGGGGGTAAAGTCCTATCCGTAGCACTGTAAATGCAAATATACACACACTACTGTACTAATAATAAAAGGGAAAGTGAAGTCAGGTATTAAAATCAACATTCTCAAGATCGCAAATCTGCAATATAAAATACTTTATTTAATGTGTAATTTCCGTGTTATATTGATCGCAGCAATCAATGTGTTAATACATATAATGGAACTCGCAT
Organism: Discoglossus pictus; assembly: GCA_027410445.1. NCBI lineage: Eukaryota > Metazoa > Chordata > Amphibia > Anura > Alytidae > Discoglossus > Discoglossus pictus. The sequence continues at coordinate 192,093,498 of CM050163.1, read as the reverse complement.
GAACTAGAATATCATGTTTGTTTGCTTTCCAGCAGTTGTTACTTGGTTATCTTTCAAATATCCCATGTAGCTGCTAACTCACCTTTCATTAATCGGACAGGAAAACATGCTACAAAATCCTGTATCATAGTCTGATTACACATTTCAGCCATTCCCATTAATGCATAACACAAGTAAAAACAAAATTTAACAAATATATTCAATTTTTTTTATATCATCCTTTATTTACAATTTCCGTAAATCCAATAAACCATTTAAAAAGCTAAGGCATTTAAAGTACATCAATAGAAGCAATATGTCACATTTTTTTAAATATAATACAAATGGTGACATCCGAACAGTAGCTCATTTTAAGATCAACTCTCTACAAATGAAGGCTCACAAAGTATAGTACTTTAAAGGGTATACATCTGTAATACATTTTGTAATGTATGTGATAAGATATTGGGTGTCCTTTTGCCAGCAGTTCCCATGAGCAAAGATTCTGATGGTGAAATTCCATGGCTGTTTTTGGATTGTCAAACCAGCTCACCAACTCTGCATGGTCCACTCTCTTGGCAGCATAAATTAAAGCACATTTGATATTTTTGAGGTACAGTTCCTGACACATAGGCAAACATTTGATTTTGACCTTCAAATTACAGCCTTTGGCATGAGCGGTATCCTGATAGCAATTATTGTTTGCATAATTCAGTCATTTAAAAATTACTTTCCTTGGCGCTACATAGCTATTATATTCCACACACACAGCAAACCTTTATAAGGGATTGTGCTGTATGATATGTTTCCTGCTGCTACGGTAGATCACATGGCTCCTGTAAGAATCACTGAACATCCTACGCATTCTAGTAAGGTTCTGCGAGTGGTTAAAGGGAGACAAATCCTCAATTGTAAATTCAACCTCCTGCAACAATAGTTAAACCCTTACTGAAAGCTGTTACATGGTAAGTAACAACTATATCACTATATTTGAAGCTATAACCTCTGCCCATGTCCAGTTACCCTCTATAAGCTGGGGTATCCCCTCACGACCCCTTAAATACCAGGGGGTGATAAGCACAAGTGGGTTGGAGGCCTATTAATCCCCATGTCCCCATCAATATTATACCCCTGAGAGGTCTCTATGGACTACGACAGAACCTCTACCTATAACCACAGGGGTACTTATGGGCCCGATTGGTACCGGAGATAAACTCCTATACCATTGGGGGCCCTATCAAATAAGCTTACAATCTATTTTCTGATAAGAGAAGGGTAACATTATAGATAAGCCCTATTCTGACTAACTGCTAAATTAGCTAATGAGAATAAAGAAAACTAGAGCTCTCTGACTGGTTAAAAGCATCACTGGTCAGAATGCATAAATTCCAACCCCTTCATTCTAATTGGTCAAGCTCATTTTGATTGGTTAAGTAACCTTCTACCCAGTAACCAATCAGAGTTAGGCAACTCAAATACTTGATTCTGATTGGCAGAAATCTGATTGGCACATATTATAGCCAACCAGTAGCCGATAAAACCAATATATAAGGTGAAGGTGCAATTACAAAGTCGTTATTTTTACAGACCAACAAGATGTTTTAGATGCAGTTCTTTTGCTAGGCTAAAGAGAGGATTGACAGTCTTTAATCAAAAAAGACAAATTTCTTCTATCAACATTGAGGTACCCTCTTATCCAGGGCTGAATATTGATCACCAGGGCATCATAGATCATGCAATTCTTGTTTTTTATTTTATGCATTTAGTTTAGTGTGTGTAGTTTAATGGGATTAGTGTTAGGGACTATGGAGGTCCTTATGGTACCCCATAAAGGATAGGATCCATGGCAGTCCATAAGGACCCCATGGTAGTAGCTAGGATTCATGGAAACCTGTAGGGACCCATATGGGTATGTGTTAGGTTACCATGGGAGTCCAGAAACAATCCCATAGTAAAGAGGTTAATCTTAAGTATTATGTGGATCCATAGCGACCTCCATGTCTATAGGTTAGGTTACCATAAGGATTCATAGGGACCCTCATAGTATAGGGTTTAATCCTAGGTGCCATGGAAGTGCATGGGAACTCCCTTGGTAATACATTAGGTTACCTATAACCATGGTAAAATTGTTAATGTTAGATGCTATGGGGGTCCATGGGGACCCCCATGGATTTTGGTGGCCCATAAAGACACTCAGAGGTTTATCTTACATGACATAAAAGTCCATATATGCATAGAGAAGAGCAATATATGTGCTTCAGAGATAAAGGATATAATTAGCAAATATTTATCATATATATATTTTTTATTTAGTTCAGTATTTTATTAGTTGTCTCTATCTAATGCCAAAGGTCATAATTAAATCATCTTTATACATATATGTCTTATTTATTCTGTTGTTGTGTGTGATGGTCTTGTGTCATTAACACATGAAAACATTGGGCAATAAATCACCATTAATTTAATTTATTTCAGCAAGTGAGCCTTTCTTGATCTACAGGGTCAAAGCAGTCCTGGTAGCCTGTGAAACAAATTGGCTGAGGTTTCAAATAGCCATTTCCTGAGAAATAAGATATGGATGCACTGGGCTGCCAAATCAAGATGATCAATTATACACACTTCTCTTCACTTTGTGAACACTTTGTAATTTCATGCATGCTCTCTCCTTACAGCACTTGTTCCAATAAAACATAACCTGTGAATCAAAACAGATCTCCAAATTACCAAAACACAGGGTTCATTACACGACATGCATGACTTTCATGGCCACAGTAATGAAACAGCCTGAACAAGTTTGGAGCCAAAATTGTGAGCACAGTGTTAAATATGAACTGTTTCAAACCTTTGGCTTACACTTTGTAATTTGGTTTAGCAGGGTTCTATCAAACCATCTTAAAATGAGTATGCTGGAATTTGGATACAGTTCATCGCTCTGAGGCTATAATTATATGCCTATGATTCTCTTATTTATGATTACATTTGTGATAAGAATCCTAGACTGCCATTTTTAGTTTACAACTTTATTGCGCTATACTTTATTGTGTATGATATCCTATAACATGTTCAAACAGTATTTATAATGTCTTATATCACCTAAATATGCTCTCATTGCTTTCCTAAAACACTTTATTTGACAGGATACAATTTTTTATTGGCCTCTTTCCAGGAGTCACTATACCAAATATAGGACAGGCAACATGGAAATAATCACAATCTTCTAATAATATATACAGTCAGGTCCATAAATATTGGGACATCGACACAATTCTAATCTTTTTGGCTCTATCTATACACCACCACAATTGATTTAAAATTAAACAAACAAGATGTGCTTTAACTGCAGACTTTCAGCTTCAATTTGAGGGTATTTACATTCAAATCAGGTGAACGGTGTAGGAATTACAACAGTTTATATATATTTTTTTATATATTGTATATATGCCTCCCACTTTTCAAGGGACCAAAAGTAATGGGACAGATTAACAGTCATAAATCAAACTTTCACTTTTGAATACTTGGTTGCAAATCCTTTGCAGTCAATTAAAGCCTGAAGTCTGGAACGCATAGATATCACTAGACGCTGGGTTTCATCCCTGGTGATGCTCTGCCAGGCCTCTACTGCAACTGTCTTCAGTTCCTGCTTGTTCTTGGGGCATTTTCCCTTCAGTTTTGTCTTCAGCAAGTGAAATGCATGCTCAATCGGATTCAGGTCAGGTGATTGACTTGGCCATTGCATAACATTCCACTTCTTTCCCTTAAAAAAACTCTTTGGTTGCTTTTGCAGTATGCTTCGGGTCATTGTCCATCTGCACTGTGAAGCACCGTCCAATGAGTTCTGAAGCATTTGGCTGAATATGAGCAGATAATATTGCCCGAAACACTTCAGAATTCATCCTGCTGCTTTTTTCAGCAGTCACATCATCAATAAATAATAGAGAACCAGTTCCATTGGCAGCCATACATGCCCACGCCATGACACTACCACCACCATGCTTCACTGATGAGGTGGTATGCTTTGGATCATGAGCAGTTCCTTTCCTTCTCCATACTCTTCTCTTCCCATCACTCTGGTATAAATTGATCTTGGTCTCATCTGTCCATAGGATGTTGTTCCAGAACTGTGAAGGCTTTTTTAGATGTTGTTTGGCAAACTCTAATCTGGCCTTCCTGTTTTTGAGGCTCACCAATGGTTTACATCTTGTGGTGACTCCTCTGTATTCACTCTGGTGAAGTCTTCTCTTGATTGTTGACTTTGACACACATGCACCTTCCTCCTGGGGAGTGTTCTTGATCTGGCCAACTGTTGTGAAGAGTGTTTTCTTCACCAGGGAAATAATTATTCGGTCATCCACCACAGTTGTTTTCCGTGGTCTTCCAGGTCTTTTGGTGTTGCTGAGCTCCTTGGTGCATTCTTTCTTTTTAAGGATGTTCCAAACTGTTGATTTGGTCACACCTAATGTTTTTGCTATCTCTCTGATGGGTTTGTTTTGTTTTTTCAGCCTAATGATGGCTTGCTTCACTGATAGTGACAGCTCTTTGGATCTCATATTGGGGGTTGACAGCAACAGATTCTAAATGCAAATAGCACACTTGAAATTAACTCTGGAGCTTGTATCAGCTCTTTGTAAATGGGATAATGAGGGAATAACACACGCCTGGCCATGGAACAGCTAAGCAGACAATTGTCCCATTACTTTTGGTCCCTTAAAAAGTAGGAGGCACATATACAAACTGTTGTAATTCCTACACCGTTCACCTGATTTGGATGTAAATCCCCCCAAATTAAAGCTGAAAGTCTGCAGTTAAAGCACATCTTGTTTGTTTCATTTCAAATCCATTGTGGTGGTGTATAGACTCAAAAAGGTTAGAATTGTGTCCATGTCCCAATATTTATGGACCTGACTGTATATGTAAGTTGTGGATCTTGCAATGTTGGTGACGTTTGCGATGTTGGTAATGCACTTGCTGCCGTTGCAAAGCAAGGCGAGCCGTTGAAGCACGCTGCAATGCCGTTGAAGCAGGCTGCAATGAATGCCAAAGGCACTGCAAGCCTCGTGAAGCGAGACGAGCCGTTGAAGCACACAGGACTTAGGCTGCAATGATCGCCGAAGGCGCTCATTGCACTGTGAGCCTCGCGAAGTGAGCCGAGCAGTTGAAGCACGCAGTTGGTTCAAAAGCGTAACTCGAAAACACAGAGAAACAACCAAAATAATTTTAAAAATAGATAACACACTCACACACAGCACAAGGAGAGAGCCAGGAAGCCTGGGCGTTAAGTTGCATACAAATTGGAGCCATATTTTCAGCTTTTCCCCACTCGAAAATCTGCTATGCAAGGGAAAAAATGGCGGCCGAAAAAAACATAAAAATTCTGAAACAAGATGGCAACGAGGCCCTGCAATGCCAGGCACGCAGAACTTAAAAAATACACAACGCCAAAGACAGTAACACTTACACGAACAACGCCAGGCACGCGGGACTTTAAAAATAAAACCAACATGCTGCTCAGAGGAGCAAAACCCTCACATTGTGTGGCAAACAGCATTGCCAGCCTTACAATTTAATTCACATATTTTTTGACGGGCAATTTCCCAATTTTCCATTATGTATATATACAGTATATATATATATATATATATATATATATATATATATTTATATAGAGTAAATAAATAGTACATCTGTGTTCACATTTGAATGTCTAAAACAAGTTAAAAAACCTGCTTCCTGCTCAGCATTCCGAGAAAAACTGTTATTACACTGCATTCTGGGAAGCTGTGCAGGGACATGTGTGCCCAGAAATGCCTCACTCTTCAATCCATAAACCATTTCAAACATGGCTTCCTTTAAATGTATGCCCGCTGCATTACACAGCTTTTATGCAAAGCCAAGGATGGATTATACACAAGCTGGGAATTTTTAATTTTCATTGAATTGTTGGCTGGTCATAGTTGTCATGTGGTTCATTTCAATATTATTGTCTTCTTGTCCCTACCCAGGTTTACTATACTACTATACTAATGCTATGAATGAATCTTTGGCATTTTAAGCAGCTGAAAAATGATATATTGTCTTTATTATGAATGGGTTAGGTTGACAATAAAGGGTCCCTGTTAATATGCACATACTCTTATCTGTACAGTCTTTATACACTAAGGGCCCTATTTAATTGTCCAAATCACAATTACATAAGCCCATAATGGAGCCTATAAATGTTACTGATATTCAATTGACTTCTTTTAGCTACTGGCATTGCAATTGTGAGTTACAGGCTCAAAATCACTGTGGTTGTCAAAACTCTATCCTATCTCATCCTTTGATGTTTCAAGCCGTAAATGGTACAAAAGCTAAAGACGCAAAATCGATATTCAATTACAACAATTTAACAAGCCCACAATTGCCTTCAGACCCGTAAATGGCAAATGTATCAAAATACTTCACAAGTACTAGATTGGACTCGCATGTGGGTTAGACACCTGTTCATAACACTGCAAAAGCAAATAAACACACAATACTATACTTAAAAATACTGAGAAAGCAATGAAAGCCATTAGAATGAATTGCACAACAGTTTCAAGCTTGCAAATGTGCAATAAAAAAATATTTTGTTTATGTTTTATTTTTGTGTTATATCGATCCTGGGAATAAAGGAGTCAATACAGATCATGGAACCTGCATGGACTTGGAACAGATGCTTTATTGATTTTTATTGATTTCTACATTACTGGATTGTTAGTCTGGTTGCAAATCGGACTTCTAAACACTAATTGATTGTAGTTTAAACTCCAGCAGCCCTATTACATTGCGATTCGGCCAATTCAATAAGGCTCTATATAAGCACATAGCATATTTTTTTACAGAAGTTTTTAGTTAGTGATCTTCTATCCAAAAGCAAGGTCTTCACTAACTAAAAACTTCAGTAAAAAAATATGCTGTGTGCTTATATAGAGCCCTTTTCAATTGGCCAAATCACAATTTAATAAGGCTACATGTGTTACTGACGTTATGATGACAGTCTCAATTACAACTGGATCTGTCTGAAATGTAACTTACGGGCCTGCTTAATTGATCATGATTATGCCCTGAAATGCTACTTACGGGTTCATGGTTTTCATGTTGGGGCTGTGAGCATGTAATAACTGGTTAGTAAAAATGTAATACATCTACATGTTTAGAATTGTTTTACCCTGCAGCCAAGTTTCAAGCAAACACTCACTATTTATTCTGGATAAACTATGGTTAGGCATAAGGAGTGAAGTCCACAGACTGTACTCCTAGGTAACAATAAACTGTAGAAATGCACATACATAGTATGTACATACACATATAAGTACTCATATGCTTAATATACATACATAAGGGGTTTATAAATATGCCACAGGACAAGATTTAAAAAAACTCATTGCGCAGCATATTACAGAACAAAAGTGTGAACATTTTTTTTTTATTCATACTGCACTTGTCAGTATGTCAAAGAATGAGAATTGAGCATATTATAAAAAAATATTAAACTTGCTTATTTTAAAAATCTTTTAATTTATTCAGTGCAACTCTATTTGCAGCTCTGATCAAGCACTACATTCCTCCTTTGTTGCTGGGTCATTTTAGGAAAATTCTGTATCTCCCCCCCCCCCCCCCAATATATACATAACTAGCGACTTGCCTGTCAAAAATTATGGGGCAATACAATTGTAAGGGAGGTAATGCTGTTTGCCACAGACAGTATTTTCTTTGTTGGTCTGAGATCCTTCAGCGCTCATTGCGAGCCTTGTTTTGCGGCTTTAGGGGTCGTATAGCCTCATTTTCATCTTTTTCGGTGGTTATTTTTTCTCTCGCTTTGGGGATTTTCAAGTGTCTAAACTCTGTAAATTGGACTTAAATTGAGTTATAACCTCACTTCCATACATCCTGGGTGTCCCCCCTTTGCTGTGGGTAAGGTTTTTATTTCATTTTTGTGTGTATTTAGTGTTTTTTTACTGCTTTCCGCTGAGCTCGGTTCGGCCGTTAAGGTCGTATTTTTGTGAGTTTGTATTTTTTAAGTGTAAGTCCGTAATATTTTCTTTCTAAGTCCCGCGGCTCATTTTTTTCGTGTAAGTCCGCTTTGTGAGGGTCTGGCTCATTGCAGCCGACGGAGCCTCCACCGACGTTGGACGCAGTTCTTGCGAGCTTGCTTTGCGAGCTCGCAAAGCGTTATGACGTTTCGTAGTTTGACAACTATTATATGTATCTATGAATAATAATTAGTAGGTATTGTTTTTTATTTGTTTTACATAATGTGTTATAACCTTAGTGTACATTTTACATTTGAATGTGCATCTGATGCCATAGTGCTTTGGAAGCTGACTTTACTTTTCTCAATTAAGAATTAACTTTTTAAAACGACCTAATAAATTGTCTGCATGCTTCTTGACATTTATAAAGCACTGTGCACTATTGAAATATAATCTAATAAGTCGGCACTTCTTTTTTGTTTATTTTATTCATTTTTGTTTATTTTCTTAAGATTGTTTCATATGTTTATTGTGATCCTGATTAAAGATGGAACCCTTGAATGAAGCTCAGTGCAAGGTGAAATCTGCAAATGTAGTAATTATGTTCTTGAATTATAATGCTTAATTTCATAATAATGATATTTTTTTAAAACATGCAGACATAGAGCCTGATTCAATTGCAAGCCCGCATCTCACGGGATCTAGGCTGTATGTCTGCAGGTGTGCTGAGGGCTCCCTTTCGTCTCCGATTTCGAAGCTATTCAATTGACCAAGGGCGCAAGTTACAGGCCGAGGCCTCAAGACCATAAACCCTGGTTTCACATGTAACTCTTCCGAGTATCCGATCCGATGAAGAGCGCCAAAATCAAGCAAGGCCTATTTTGTGAACCCGTCACAGGTCAATTAACCAATAGGAAGCTGAGAATGCCAATCAACACAGTGGAAACCGGTTTAAAAGACTGCAAAAACCTTAGGTCTTTGACTGTGCTATAGCTGAGAAAGTCAACACACAGGTCTAGGCGTTGGTGGGTTTTTGAGTGAGATATATAGAGAGAAAGAGAGAGAGATAGCATGCTAACCAGATAGGGAGAGATAGAGAGAGCAAGTGAGAGTGCTAGAGAGAGAAATAGAGAGTGTTAGAGAGAGCGAGTAAGAGTGCTAGAGAGAGAGATAGAGAGTGCTGGAGAGAGAGAGTGCTAGAGAGAGAAACACCAGAGGTGGAGGAGAGGAGGAGAGTGAGGAGAGAGAAGGGAACACCGGAGGGAGAGAGTGAGGAGAGGGGGAGAGATAGAGGTATGGAGAGAGGGAGAGGAGTAAGCAGGTCAGGGAGGGGAAGTACAGGTACATGTCTAGGAGAGCAGGAGGGGGAGGGATGTGCCCCCAGATGTAGGCATAAAAGGTGTCACAGCAGAAGGTCTGGGGCCTGATCCCGGGGGGGGGGGGGGGGCTAGTGGGGATGAGGGGCAGGCCATCAGGGAGAGAACAGTTGGGAGGGCATGAGGTTGTGGCAAAGCAGGGGGCCCACAATTATAGCCCAGAGGAGAAAGAAACCCGAAGTCCAAGCCGCCGTAGCATCATCTGATAAGACACGTGCCTGGAATGAGGTTACTGCAGCTGTTGCATAACTAGGGGTTGCAAACCGGGATATCAAGTCAGTTAAACATTGATATGATGACTGCCGGATTAAGGTTAAGAAGAAAATGGCAGCGGAGGCCAAAACAGCCTGTGGAACTGGTAGTGGCCCAAACTAAATATCACCTACTGTGGATGGGAGCATATTATGAAGGAGTGGTTGGAGCCAGCAGCAGTAGTGGGCTTTCCAAGACTGTTGGACACTGGCTTTCAGGAAAACCTTCAATGTGAGTATCATGTGCACCATCACACCCTCATATGCACAAACATGAACCCCCACACATAGATAACTGACATACAATAGCACTGTAAGATCTCTGGTAATGACTACAGATATATGAAGCAGCAAAAACAATGTAAATATTATTATATATTATATTATTATCATATTATTATCATAATTGTTATCAATGAAATGTCTGTCCAATACCTGCAGTTTCTGAATAGCAGTTGCCAATGCAGTGTGTGTTAGTGTTATGATTGCTGTTTGTTCAAAGATCATATAAAACAAAACAGTTTAAATATGAACTGCAATTATGTATTATTTGTCATGAGCTCCACTATCCCTATGTTTCCCATGTTAAAATGCACTGTTTAAAGCTGTGTCGCTTAACACTCCTACTTTTTGGAACCGATACCCAGCGAGGTATAGCTGTATATCAACATTGATTTTACATCCAAAAAAAGAGTAGAGGTATGGGTGTGCACACTGCATCATATGCGGATACAGAGTCTGAGGGTCTGCATGTGTCATGTACTAGCCCATTGCTAAGAATTGGTCACAGATTGGTCAGTCTCACACACTGCACAGCAGTGAACTGCAGATGGCACACCGCATCAGCTATATACTGTATATATATATATATATATATATATATATATATATATATATATATATATTGATATAAGCCATGATCCAAAATGATCATGATACAGCTCAATGTTTATCTGCAGGAAACAATCACCACAGCCAATTACAAGTGACCATGATGTCAGGGACATAGAAACACACAACAAACAATTGTTCAGAGAATCAATACTCAAATACTATTGTCCTCTCATTTCAGTACCCAGGCGGCATACCTTGCCTAAAGAAACACAGACGTGGCTCCAACGCAGGTGGTGGTAAAGGAGGCCGAGGGCCCAAGGCCATCACAGCAGACTGGTCCATCAGCAGCAAGACCATTGTGGGTAACACCCCATGGGTCCTCACACGCATCACAGGCTCATTCCAGGCCTTTCAAACTACTGAAATTTCATTGAGCCAGCAACCACCTGCAGGGATGCCCAGGTCCTGGGGACTACTCTCAACAAGCCCACTACTGCCACCTGGTGACATGCAATTTATGTGTTGACCGGGCCCCAATTATCTCCCACTCCTGACACAGAACCCAATCCCTACGGGGTACACCATCACAACAGGCAATTAGCGGTCAGAAGTCTTGCAGCCTTGAGAAATCAAAGGCTTTGGGAGGTTATAAGTTCGGGTTTTAACCGTCGCAAAGTTTTCAAGGCCGTAACCTGTAACCCATTCGGAGCCTGCAAAAAAAACTTCAATTGAATAGCAAATTTACTTACGGGCTACAGTAGCTAACGATAGCACAATTGAATGAGGTTCATAGTTTACAGTTTAGGAAGAGTAAAAAAAAATCAAATAGCAAATTGAGAAGGTTGTTGTGGCCTGCTTGTGTGATATTCCTAATTATACACAGTGTTTTCCCAAAGGCTTAATAAAATAACTATGTATTATTAATCTTTTTTTAATTACTATGAATGTACATTATGTATGAATGATGGATGGCCAAGTTCCTTTCATCTGATGAGGAGTCAAATCAGGTAACATCTGGTGTGTAAACTATACTTCCCTATCTACTGAAAACATCCCTTAGAGAAAGAAGCACACCCTCAAGTATCGATTTCTTTGATGTTGTTTTGGAGATCTGTACATAGTGAAGACATTTACTTCACTGACCTTTAAGGTCATGTGTCCAACTAAACAATGAAGAAAAAAGGGGTCCCTTTTTGTAGTGCACACCTATGAATCTCAACTATGGAAGAGACCCAATGATTAAAACTTAGCTTTTAATAATTTAATTAAAATTATGCTAGAAAGCTAAAAACTCAGATGCTGCAATGTAGAACAAGGAGTGAGAAAAGGTATAGGGATATAAATTGGCTGGAATAATAATAATGGGCGTTAGTACTCCTTTAACTGGTGTCTCTAAAGTGCTATAATAAGGTGCTTTCATAAGATGCTATAATGTGCTTACAAAACGTGCCAGTGTTATACACTGTTATATAAAGAATTAATATAAAGTGTTAGTACAAGACCATATTGTATGTCTTATACTAAATAGAATTTAATAAAGTTGGTAAAGTGCTAAGTTACGGCTATACTAAAACTGCCTCATATTTCTTTTGAAATATCCCTTATAATATTCCTTGTTTATTCTCTCTTTGTTATATTAACTCCTGTTTGGAGTAGCGAGGTGAATCTATGGCAATTATAATTCTTGTAGCATGTTTTGGTACAATCGCTGTGTCCCTGAAACCCTATCTCTCTCTTTTAGCGTGGAGATTGCGGTTAGGACGCCTCGCGATGACGTCACTAACACGCGCCCCACGTTGCTGCGTCTCTCCCGAAGCACGTTTCTCAATTTCCTCAGGGGTTACCGCCATGACACTCAGACTTCCCTATTAAAGTTTTGATTTTAAATTCTAACATCGGTTCCAACAACAGAGACTATAAATAGGGAAGTCTGAGTGTCATGGCGCTAATCTCTGAGGAAATTGAGAAACGCGCGTTGGGAGAGACGCAGCAACGTGGGGCGCGTGTTAGTGACGTCATCGCGAGCCGTCCTAACCACGATCTCCACGCTAAAGGAGAAGCATAGGCTTTCAGGGACACAGCGATTGTACCAAAACATGCTACAAGAATTATAATTGCCCTAGATTCACCTAGCTACTCCCAACAGGAGTTAATATAACAAAGAGAGAATAAACAAGGAATATTATAAGGGATATATCAAAAGAAATATGAGGCAGTTTTAGTATACCCGTAACTTAGCACTTTACCAACTTTATTAAATTCTATTTAGTATAAGACATACAATATGGTCTTGTACTAACACTTTATATTAATTCTTTATATAACAGTGTATAACACTGGCACGTTTTGTAAGCACATTATAGCACCTTATGAAAGCACCTTATTATAGCACTTTAGAGACACCAGTTAAAGGAGTACTAACGCCCGTTATTATAATTCCTGCCAATTTATATCCCTATACCTTTTCTCACTCCTTGTTCTACATTGCAGCGTCTGAGTTTTTAGCTTTCTAGCATAATTTTAATTAAATTATTAAAAGCTAAGTTTTAATTATTGGGTCTCTTCCATAGTTGAGATTCATAGGTGTGCACTACAAAAAGGGCCCCATATTTTCTTCATTGTTTAATATGTATTTTTGACCCTTAGTAGCACCCTAAGAAATAAGGTCATTACAGTAAATTACATCTTGAGCACCAAATCTCCTTTTTTATTTCATATGTCCAACTAGCAATATCCAGCAACTTCACTTGAGCATAGTTTGATGTCGCTACTCTTGAGGCTCATTTTATGTTATAGATTTCAGCCCTGTATTATCTCTTGCTTTTTTAATAGAGCTGATGAATGTGTGTTTGATAATGGAAGTACCAGCTGGACACATAAACATTTTGCCAATTTTACTACACTGCACAAATGCATTTAATTTACTTTGCTGGAATTCAGCGAACCATCAACTTGTAAACTAGTAAATGACCAGGATAAACAGATATCTTGTAAAAGGTACAATATAGTGTAGTATAATCCAGTAGACAACAACATAAAATTAAAAAGGATGTAAATACTTTAGAATTCAAAGACATTTTGCCATTGTTGTTTAACAGACAATTGAAGACTGAAATATTATTTACACGACATACCTTATTGTATTCTTTTGTCTATTGAAATATATTTGTAATAATCCGAAATGACATTTCTTATTTCAAATGGTAGTTCTGATTATTACATGTTACAATGTGTACTTTTAATTAGAATATTCTTTGTTTCATTGACAATGTTTATTTAGCATTTCTCTTGGCACTTACACATTTTCACTACAAATGTACAAATGTTAACTATAACATAGTATTCCTGTATATTCCTCATAATTTAAAGTCATACGAAGATTTCTGGATTTTACTAGGCATATAATATACCTATTTATTTATTTACTTGTTTTATTAAGAAGCAGTTAAAACACTGTCTTTTTCTGCCTAGAATCAAAAAGAACCCACCTGCGTATGCCCACTATAGCTGACACAGACTCTGTAGTGATGAATGTACAGTGTAATGTACTAGCCTATCAGGGACCATGTCTCAGAAATCATGCTGCAGCATTTTAAGATTTCCTCTTCTTGAGCTCTATTTTATTTTTAAACTGTCTTAAATGTTTAATAAACAATTGTTACATTTGATTATGAGCAATATTAGATTGCTTTAAATGTTTAATATATAATTGTTACCTAGACTAAGAGCAAAACTGTGCATGCTTGAAACATAAACTCTCACTTTGCAGTATGTTTACAAAATAAAAGGTCACTCTACATGCATATTCTCTCTAGATTAAAACTAGATAGTTTCAAGTGATTTGTCTAGCAAAATAAGAAAATCAGTGACCACTTAATTTAAAGGTACAGGTGACTTTTTAGTTAAACATAAGCTTCTTCAATTTAAAATGATTTAGTGTCATATTGTGAAAAAATTCCCCTACAAGTGAATATTTTAAATCCAAAAATATTTCAACATTATTATTGGATTATTGAGTAATATTTGTACACTTGTATGTAAACTATTATATACTGTGGTATATATTATACTATATTTGATACAACTGTTAAAAATCCAATTATTTAATTAGTGAAAGACAGAATATTTTAAACCATACATGTATTATATAGACATAACTTTTCCTAAAAAAGGGCCTCATTCTAATGATGGCCGTATCCCTGCAATGCCTTACTAGGGTGCTGCGGCCCCTTAGCTACTTTGCTATTCAAAGGAAAGGGGCCGCAAGCCACCCCTTCCTATGGCTAATCGCAAGACAGGCAATCAGCCAATTGCTTTGGCGGGCTTGTACCTGATCGCAGGCATTAGCCCGCAGACCAGGCTTCAAAGCCCTCCAAAAACTAAAACTAAAATCAAGGAAGCACTGTACAGCACTATAAATTATAGGGGACACATTGGGGGACATGAGGATGACATGTACTACAGTGGCTAGCTGGCACATCACCGCTAGCCAATACTGTCATTTGTGGCCGCAGTCCGCTGGACTTGAAGATAGAGATGCTGTCTTGGAGGTCATCCAAGCCCGGGACTACGGGCTTGAATGACCCCAGGGCAGTAACGCGTTCTCCAAATCCGGTGGACTTTGTGGTCACAAATAACAGTATTGGCTAGCGGCGATGTGCCAGCTAGCCAATGTACTACATGTCATCCTCATCCCCCCCCCCCCCTAATGTTCCCTATCAATTACAGCTCTGTACAGTGCTGCACTGAATATACTGTATACTTAACCCTAAAGATTCCCAAGCCTTTACGATTTCCACCGTGGCTCCTTAAAGGGACTTTGGCACACTAATGGTTAACCCAAGCCGTGAGGGTACTGTAGGAGTTGGAGCTCCCCGACACTAATGAGGCTTTTAGTGCTTCTTCCGGTATAAAAACCGGAATGGTGCCTCCTGATTGGCTGAAATTTCATTGACAGCCATTTCAGCCAATCAGAAGGCTCCATGGTGTGAGACAATCAGAATGGGATACACCCCTATATCCCATTCTGATTGGCTGATGGACCAATCTGTTTGTAACCAATCAGAAGGCACTATTGCCTTGCCAATCAGAATGAGATACACCATGTGGGGGTGTATACCATTGTGATTGGCTACAAGCATCTGCACCTTCTGATTGGATGATGTCCCTGTCAATCAGAATGCAGCTAGTCAGAAGGTGCAGATGCCTTCAGCCAATCACCCTTTGGGTGTGTTTCCCCTTCTGATTGGCTGAAGGCAATAGTACCTCCTGATTGGTATAAAAAAGATTGACTGATTGGTCCATCAGCCAATCAGAATGAGATATAGGGGTGTATCTCATTCTGATTGGCTCACAATTTGGAGCCTTCTGTTTGGCTGAAATTTGATTGACAGCCATTTCAGCTAATCAGGAGGCTCTGGTTTTTATACTGAAAGAAGCACTAAAAGCCTCATTAGCATCAGGGAGCTCCTCCAGGGAGGAGCTCTGTTAGATTTTTATTTTTTTCATTTTTTTACAACAGCGGATTTTTTTAAGAGTCCAGCCGGGGCAGAAAAGGACAAGGATGGGGACATCGTGCCAAGGTAAGTTTAATATATACTGTATTTAGTGTTCTCAATTTTGTGCTTAATTGTTGCACTAATGTAATGTTTATTTTTTTTCAGGGGCACCAGCCAGAGAAGACAAGAAAAAGGACAGGAACATAGCGAAAAGGTAAGATTAATATTTAGAATTTAGAATGTTTATTTTTTCCTGTTGTGTTTAATTATAACTCATTTTTATTTTTTTTTTATTTTTTTTTAGGGGGTGTAACTTGTGCTAGGAAAGTAAGTGGTCTTATTTATTCAATTTTAGGGATTTTAATGCATGTAGACAGGGTTAAATGTATTGTAGATAGGTTTAATGTATTGTAGATAGAGTTAATGCATTGTAGATAGGGTTAATGTATTGTAGATAGGGTTAAATGTATTGTAGATAGGGTTTCATGTATTGTATTGTAGATGTGTTTTAGTTAGGGGGTAATGTTTTATAGATTTCGGGTAATGTATTGTAGGTACAGGGTTAATAGAATGTAGTTAGGGGTATATTTGTACTGTATTTATTGAAGTACTGTAATGTTATGTATATTTCTGTATGTATTTTCTTTGTGAGAGCATAATTCCTTTTTTATTTTTTGTAGTAGGGGGGTTTGTGTAATGTTCTTTTTTTATTTTTTTGTAGTGTGGGGTTTGTGTCATGTTTTTTTTTTTTTTTTTTTCTAGTGGGGTTATGTAATGCTCTTTTATTTTTTGCAGTGTGGGGGTTTGTGTAATGTTCTTTTTTTATTTTTTGTCACAGTTTTTTTTTGTTTTTTGTAACTTAGCTTATTCTGTGTAATTAGTGGGGTTGGGGTTTAATAGGAGGTTAGGTAGGTAGTTTAGGTGTTAATAGGCTAGGGAAGGTGTTAGGTAGGTCGGGGTTAATAGGTTAAAGTAGAGGGGGTTTGGTTTAGATTTAGTGGTTTATTGGGAGGGAATAGTGTAGTGTAGTGTTTGTACTTAGTGTCATGAGTGTCCTGGAGGACCCTCATGGTGGATACTCTGGTGGAGCGAGGCAAGGAGTTCCAGAGAATACGGGCAGCATGACGAAAGTCCTGAAGGCATGAGTGAGAGGAGGTAACAAGAGTTGTAGAAAGAAGAAGGTCATTCTCAGAAGAAAGAGGGTGGGTTGGGGAATATTTGGAGATGGGACCAGAGATGTATGGGGGAGCGCTATTGTTGAGGGCTTTGTGAGTTAGGGTCATGATTTCACATTTTATTCTAGAGGCTAAGGGAAGCCAGTGGAGGGATTGACAGAGAGGTGATGCCGACACTGAATGTTGTGTACAGAAGATGAGTCTAGCAGAGGAATTCATAATGGATTGAAGTGGGGATAGTTGGGTGGTCCGTAGGCCAGCAAGAAGCGAGTTGCAGTAGTCGAGAGATGATGAGGGAGTGTATTAGGATTTTAGTTGTGTCTTGTGTAAGATAGTGGCGAATTCTGGAGATGTTTTTTAGATGGAGAAGACAAGATTTAGTTAATTACTGTATGTGAGGGATGAAAGACAGGGCGGGGTCCAATGGAACCACAAGACAACGAGCTTGGGAGGTGGGGATGATGATGTCATTGTTGACAGTGAGAGAGATGTGAGGAATTGACCCTGTGGTAGAGGGAGGGTGATTAGGAGTTCAGTCTTAGACATGTTGAGTTTGAGATGGTGGGTGGACATCCAAGAGGATATACTAGAGAGCCAGTTGGAGACGTGTGTTAGAAGAGAGGGGGATAGATCTGGTGCTGAGAGGTAGATTTAGGTGTCATCTGCATAGAGATGCCCAAAAGAGTTTATTAGGGTACTGTTATAAATATATGATTAATTAACCAATTTTGGAGCTGTAATGAAGAAGTTCATATGCTTGAATGTCTTGCTTGTGGATTTCAAGTTATCTGTGATGTTTTTTGTCATAAGGAACAAAGGAAAGATAACTTTCCCGGATGACACCCTGCTGAATTGCATCATGAACACAAAGCATGGGAATCAACTCAAAAGAGACAAGAGGTTAAATGATGAATCACATCCAGTGGTCATTCATCCAAAGATTTTATTGGCTGGGACAATCTTCAAGGTGTGGCTATGATGTGTATAACTGGGCCAAATGGGCTTGCTGGGTAGTAGAATTATCTTAGGAAAGGAACAGAGGAATCAGGAGGAATATCCTACACTCTTGCAAACACACATTAGTATTATATAGGTAGAGTGTTGTATATCAGATGCCAATCTCACAACTAACTGTTGTATATTATTAAACCTTTTCAATTATAAGTTTCCAGTGTATTTGGAGTTCTTATAGCAGTCAGATGTAAGTTAACTGGTCAGGATATATGGTTAGAATTCCAGTATAAAAGGACTATATTTAACAGGTACCAAATGAGGATGTGTAGATGAAGAAGAGGACGAGGCATAGGACTGATCCTTATGGTACGCCAAAAGACAGGGGGTGAGGAGAAGAAGAGATGTTGGAGAAGGAGACACTGAATGATCAATTTTGTAGATATGATGAGAATCATGAGAGAGCAGTGTCTCGAATACAAAGGGAGGAGAGGATATGGAGAAGAACTGGATGGTCAACTGTGTCAAAGGCAGCAGAGAGATCTAGAAGAAGAAGAATTGAAATTGACCTTTTGACTTGGCAGTAAGCAGTTCATTGGTGACTTTAGTGAGAGCTGTCTCGATGGAGTGTTGGGGCCGGAAGCCGGATTGGAAGGTGTCAAGAGGGAGTTAGAGGAAATAAAGCTGGTAAGGCGGTTATAGACAAGCAGTTTGGAAGCCAGGGGAACTAGAGAGATAGGGCAGTAGTCAGATGCAATGTCAGAGTCAGATGAGGGTATTTTGAGGGTGGGTGTAAATATGGCATGTTTTAGAGAAGATGGAAACATGCCAGTATTTAGGGAGAGGCTGAAAATATGTGTGAGGGCTGGGATTAGTGTGGTAGAGAGGGGGGGGGGTGAGCTGAGATGGAATAGGATCCTGAAGACAGGTAGTCAGGCGATGGATGACAGCAGGCTGGAGACTTCGTCTTCTGTAGCCAGGTCAAAGCAGTTCAAAGTGGTTGTGGGATTGGGGAAGGGACAAGACTGGTTGTTGTTGGTTAGTTGAGAGGGTGGAGTTTGTGACCCACTAGGAGATGAGAGTTCATTGCAGATGTTTTGAATTTTATGAATAAAATGGTTGTTAAGTCTATCTATCTCTGCCAGGAAGGATCTCTCAGATGTTTGGTTTTGCTGGAACGTCTCATGCTGTTCAGCAACTTCAAGCTTACAGTCAACACAAATTTTTGAGATCTTAGCATCCTCAGTTTTAATCCATTTTTCTTCCTACTTTAGCTGTTTCTCTTTCACTTTTTTTGAGCCTTTCCTCTTGCTTTACCTCCAAGGCTTCCGGCTTTTCACTTTTCTTGGCTTCCTTTAGCCGCAGTTTCTCCTCATTATCTTTTTGCAAATCCAGTTCACTTTGCTTGCACTGGATCTCTTGCTGCATATTAAGTGGAGGAATCTCCTCTAACTTTTCCATCAGGTCCTTCCTGAATAACTCTGGTGGCTCAGCCATTCTTTCTTTCTCCATTTGACACACCTGTACAAAGCTCCTGCTCTGTGCTTTGCATATGAGCTTCCTGTTGACATAGCTCTGTATTCAATGCAGCATCTGGTCTGAAGGTCAGTGTTAGTCTCTTTTGGATAGGCATCACTCTGAGCCAACTGTATCTCCATATCGGACAGATCAGTCATCCTCTGCTCTTGTGGACTATGCATCAGCAACTTCTTCGCTATCAGAGCTGTTTTACTCTATGTCTCTTGTAGCTGAGAGCGTAGGTCATCTACTTGACTGTGCCACATTCATTTTTCCTGCTCCCAAGAGACGCTCCTTCTGTAACATGCATTCTATTCTCTTTTGCGCGTCTCACAATATATTGGCTTGCTCCTCAAACTTCTCTTGTGCCTCCATATTACAGGGATCGCCCATCCTCTGAGGTAAATGATTAGGGAGGAAATCACGCTTCTCCTGTTTGTCACTGTGAGGCAGCTCCTGCATACATTTCTCATTCATCTTATGCATGGGAGTGAGGACTCTTCCTCTGCTCCCAAAGAGACATCTGTATCTTCTTCCTTTAGGACACTCTTTTGTCCTCAAACCCTGGCTTCCTTCTTCATTCAGGAATATAATCTGGCATCATACTGATACCCTTCATGTTAGTAGCAACTTGCTTGTCTTCCACTTCAGGCATTTTCAGTCCCCCTGGGATAGAGTTTATCTGTACTTCTTGCTTTTAGGCGTTTCCTGTCTTGCTTCTCCTTGTCCCTAGCACTTTGTTTTATTGCCACCTGAGACAGAGTACTCTCAGGATACTTTACTTTTCTTTAAGGACACATCTCAATATTCTGCTTCTCATTTCCTCTCATGTCCTTGCGTTCAAACCCATAAATGGCAAATGTAGCCAAAAATCCTACGGGTACTAGACAGAACTCACAAGGGGGTTAAACTCCTGTCCGAAGCACTGTAAAAGCAAATATAAACACACTACTGTAGTTTAAATTACAGGGAAAGTGATAAAAGCTATTAAAATTAATAGCACAACATTCTCAATGTGTTAAATATTCTATTTATTGATTTTTTCACATTACTTTATTTCTGGAATGCGGGCCTGATCGCAACTCGCACTTCAAAACCATTAGTGATTGAAATGTAACCTCCATGTTTTAGAGATGTAATAATGACGGTCTCTTTTGCTATTGGCTCCGTCTAAATCCGTAACTACGTGTTTGAATAATTTATCATGTTCACGCCCGGAAACAGCCATGTAGTTGCAGCCTTTTCTGATTTAATTTAATCGCTCTTTAACTCCTGCAAATTTCAAGCCTGCAGACTTACGGGTTGTACGGTGGCCACTGTGGGAATTTAATAGTGCCCCTGGTGAACCCAGACCTTTTTGTAGCCTTACACATACAGCAAACAAAACCATCTGTTATAATACAAATAATTGTCCTTTTCATATTTATTTGTTCTTGTTCTTATCATAATAGAAAAGCAGTTGCTGAAAATCTGTTTTTAAATAAAGTCTTGATTATATGCCTTGTCATCCTAAATTGCATACAACTAGTGCCAGCTATTGCAATGCTTCTCTGTCAAATACTACTGTGAATCATCATCATATATTATTGGCAGGCTCTTGCTGCAGGAACCTGCATTAATAGCAGAAAAAGAACAACTGCAGGTGTGGGTAGTTTGGCACATGAAACCCTTGATGATTCATATAATACACATATTAATAGCCAGCTCTGGATTGGTACAGAAATTCAGATTCATAGAAGAAATGTTACAAACTATTTTTTATTTACCAAGTAAGGTCAGTCTCTGAATAAAGTTGATATCCTCTTTGTTAAATAGAGAGAAAAAAAGACAAAAACAAGAGTAGGAAAGGGAACGTTCATAAATGTTATAATGTATTAATTAATTAATATATATATATATATATATATATATATATATATATATACTGTATATATATATACAGTGAATATAAAAAGTCTACACACGCGGGTAAAATGTCAGGTTTCTGTGCTGTAAAAAAATTAGACAAAGATAAATAATTTCAGAACATTTTCCACCTTTAATGTGACCTATAAACTGTACAACTCAATTGAAAAACAAACTGAAATCTTTTAGGTGGAGGGAAGAAAAAAAAAGAAAAATAATGTGGTTGCATAAGTCTGCACACCCTCTTATAACTGGGGATGTAGCTGTGTTCAGAATTAAGCAATCACATTCCAAATTGTGTTAAATAGGAGTCA
The DNA here is from genome assembly GCA_027410445.1 of Discoglossus pictus. Lineage (NCBI taxonomy): Eukaryota > Metazoa > Chordata > Amphibia > Anura > Alytidae > Discoglossus > Discoglossus pictus. The sequence goes on along the minus strand of CM050163.1, from coordinate 192,071,706 downwards.
GCATACACCTGCCATCATTTAAAGTGCCTCTGATTAACCCCAAATAAAGTTCAGCTGTGCTAGTTGGTCTTTCCTGAAATTTTCTTAATCGCATCCCACAGCAAAAGCCATGGTCCACAGAGAGCTTCCAAAGCATCAGAGGGATCTCATTGTTAAAAGGTATCAGTCAGGAGAAGGGTACAAAAGAATTTCTAAGGCATTAGATATACCATGGAACACAGTGAAGACAGTCATCATCAAGTGGAGAAAATATGGCACAACAGTGACATTACCAAGAACTGGAGCTCCTTCCAAAATTGATGAAAAGACGAGAAGAAAACTGGTCTGGGAGGCTACCAAGAGGCCTACAGCAACATTAAAGGAGCTGCAGGAATATCTGGCAAGTACTGGCTGTGTGGTACATGTGACAACAATCTCCTGTATTCTTCATATGTCTGGGTTATGGGGTAGAGTGGCAAAATGTAATCCTTTTCTTACGAAGAAAAACATCCAAGCCAGGCTACATTTTGAGAAAACACATCTGAAGTCTCCCAAAAGCCTGTGGGAAAAGGTGTTATGGTCTGATGAAACTAAGGTTGAACTTTTTGGCCATAATTCCAAAAGATATTTTTGGTGCAAAAACAACACTGCACATCACCAAAAGATCACCATACCCACAGTGAAGCATGGTGGTGGCAGCATCATGCTTTGGGGATGTTTTTCTTCAGCTGGAACTGGGGCCTTAGTTAAGATAGAGGGAATTATGAACAATTCCAAATACCAGTCAATATTGGCACAAAACCTTTAGGCTTCTGCTAGAAAGCTGAACATGAAGAGGAACTTCATCTTTCAGCATGACAACGACCCAAAGCATACATCCAAATCAGCAAAGGAATGGCTTCACCAGAAAAAGATTAAAGTTTTTGAATGGCCCAGCCAGAGCCCAGACCTGAATCCGATTGAAAATCTGTGGGGTGATCTGAAGAGGGCTGTGCACAGGATATGCCCTCGCAATCTGACAGATTTGGAGTGTTTTTGCAAAGAAGAGTGGGCAAATCTTGCCAAGTCAAAATGTGCTATGCTGATAGACTCATACCCAAAAAGACTGAGTGCTGTAATAAAATCAAAAGGTGCTTCAACAAAGTATAAGTTTAAGGGTGTGCATACTTATGCAACCATATTCTTTTTTTTCTTTTTTTTTTCTTCTCTCTACCTAAAGATTTCAGTTTGTTTTTCAATTGAGTTGTACAGTTTATAGGTCACATTAAAGGTGGAAAAAGTTCTGAAATTATTTATCTTTGTCTAATTTTTTTACAGCACAGAAACCTGACATTTTAACAGGGGTGTGTAGACTTTTTATATCCACTGTATATACACAGTATATATATATATATATATATATATATATATATATATAATTATTATATTTTATTTTTTTAGTGTCAGCAGATACAGTAGATATTGGTTACAATAAACTAAAGGATAAACATTTTGAAATAAGCAAACATTTAAAAATAAACATCTTTGTACTGTAATATAGATGTTACAATTCATAATATGAAAATGTGGGAGAATAAAATATTTATTAATATTAATAATAGTAATTCAAATAATAATAATATTAATAGTAAATATGCATACAATCTTTGCAGCGAGATAATATAAAGCTTTCACTTCATATACAGTAAGCCCCCTGTTATCCGGCACCTACAGGGACTCCTACAGTCCCGGAATTTAAGTCTAAATGACCCTTAAACACCCCAAAACCCCTCAAAATGCCTTTAGAAAGGCATTAGCACATAAACTAAAAATAATTAGAAACAAAGTTACATTTAAAATTGGGAATTGATGCCGGTGCCGAGTTGCTTGAGAGTGCCGGTTGGTTAGGTGCCGGATAATTGGGAGTTTACTGTATTACCTATTTCATGAATTCCATCGATATCATAGCACAATACAGTAGCATAAACTTTATTAATTCATAATATAGTATAAAAAATACACATGGCACAGAGAGTTGGGTCTGGCAGGGAAAAGGGTATTGATTTGCTGAAGGGAGCAGTGAGGATGGTGAAACAGGGACCAACAGGTGGGGAAGGAGACAAGTTTAATACTATTCCTTAGCATAGTCTAGGTTGACACAATCTAAGAAGGCTGAAGATCATTTTGTGGCAGTCATGAGTAGTTATCTTAATCCTAATCATCCTCTTAGTCTCTGGTAAAACAAACTGCATCTGCACAATAGTATGTGTACTACATAACAGTCCATAAAGCAGCAAGTGTTATGACAATTACCCTATATATACAGTCCTGGGCCCTCATTCAATTGCAATTTGGCCAATTGAATAGGGCTCTAAATAAGCACATAACATATTTTTTTAATGAAGTTTTTAGTTAGTAAACATCTATCCAAAAGCAAGGTTTTCACTAACTAAAAACTTATTTTAAAAAAATATGTTATGTGCTTATTTAGAGCACTATTCAATTGGCCAAATCGCAATTGAATGAGGGCCCTGAAGTTTAAGCAAAGCTGACCAAAAAGACATGAGCAAAGGAGAATTGCCAGAAATCAAAAAGTTGTTATTTTTTATTAAATTTGAAAACATACAAAACATACAAAACATACAAAACTCAATAGATAAATTAATATATGGTTGATACAATGAATACAGACACACCTAATCAATCGTCTGTGTGGGAGCAATTATCGATCCATTCCATATCCTAACAGAGGGTACTTATTTACCACATCATAAATAGAATTAAAAAACTCAACCGACTCTTGGAACCGATAGATCCGTTAGTAAAGAAGAAACACAAAACACACTAAAACTCCCTGGCCAGGCCTTTTTTATTTTTTTACTTGTTATTTCGGACTATACACGGTGATAGTGAAACATACGATATGAGGTTGTCTTACATTAATATGAATAAGCTTTACAGTGGTTAAAACGACTCCATGTAGCTGTCCCTTTTCAGCCAGCTAATATGACATACATAACGCTCCGATGAGATGAAGTTCCTATTATTCATTAACTCTCTATTTTCTAACAATGAGGTTACGCAATTCGCTAATTGTTGGGATCGTAGATTGCTTCCAATATTTTACAATAAGGTATTTAGCCACCAGTAAGATGTGGCATATCAGATATCTCTCTATGGGAGGTAATTTCTCTAGATTCATGTGAAGAATGGCTACTTGAGGAGACCATATAATTTGTTTGTCAAGCAACTTGGAGATTAATTGGGAGATGTCTAGCCACCACTTCTGCATTTTATTACATTCCCACCAGATATGGTAATCGGTCCCTCGTGAGCCGCATAGTTTCCAACAACGGTCTGACTCCTCTAAGTAAATTTTCCCCATTTTAACTGGTGTTAAATGCCATCTATGAATAACTTTGAAATATAACTCTGTGTATGTTATATTAACAGAGGATTTTTTTGTGTTTTTTTAAATTTCCTCCAGCTTTTTTCTTCTAAACTGATTCCAAGATCAATTTCCCACCCTTTAACCCCTGAGCTCTTGATGAAGGGGGTGAAGTCATCAATGATTCTACTGCACTTAGAGATATGTGATAATTCTCCTTTTAGAATGACTTCTTCTATTTTTGTTGGGATATTCATCCCTGAAAATGTATAACCTCTCTCCAACAAGTTTTGCTTGAGACTTTCGTAGTTTAACCAATTAAGTTTTTTTGGCACTAATTTGTGCTGAAGCTCATGAATAGTAAGGAAATTACCTATATTATATAATTGAGAGATGCTTCTTAAACCCTGGTCAGATAACATCTTTATTATAGGACATTGCGCCTTCGATTTTAAAGATTCCAAAGGAGCTGCAATTGAGGGTATATTTGATAATTGCATCTTCCTTCTAGAATTATACCAGATTTTTATGATAGCATTTACATTTTTTGGGAGATTACTAGACATAATTTTATCATATGCAGGTAACCAAATCAAGATTTGAATGGGGTAGTCCTTCACTAGCGCTTCTTCCAGCATTAACCATCTTGGCTTATCTTTGATAATGTTCCAACAAATAAGTTGGGCAATAATTATCTTAAAATGGATTTCTCTTAGACATGGTGCATTTAAGCCTCCATTAATTAGTTTGTTATAGGTTATACTTTTCCGGATCCTAGGTTTTCTAGGTACATACAGGAATTGATCTAATTGATCCTGAATACACTTTAAATAGTTGTTAGCTAAAACGTCAGGTATGGATCTCATACAATATGTAATTTTAGGGAGTATATTCAAATTAATTGAAGCTATTCTAGCTGACCAAGATACATTTAAATAGCTCCAATCAGTTAATGTAGGTCTGATTCGCTTCATCACCTCATTAATGTTGTCTTTGAGGATATTATCCACCCGGCAAGAGAATCTTATACCCAGATGGCCTATATATCTAGAGTTCCAATTAAAGCTGAAATCTTCCATTAATTTATTTTTAGTTTCGAGTGGTATACCTTTTATTAAGGTGTCTGATTTTGAATGGTTAACTTTGAAAACTGAAAGCCTACCGAACTACTCGGATATTTCTTGGAGTTTCTAACAGGCATGTGCTGGGTTTTTTAGGGTGACTATAATATCGTCTGCAAAAGCCATGTATTTAAATTCTTCTTTACCTATACAGACCCCTTTAATTTCATTGCACTGTCGTATATGTATTGCTAGTGGTTCCATGCAAAGTATAAATAAAAGTGGAGATAGAGGACAACCCTGACGGGTACCATTCCCAATTTTGAATTGTTTTGATTCAAAATCCGGATTCACGACTCGAGAAAAGGAATTTCTATAAAGAGCTTTAACTGACTTGGAAGCAAATTCACCCAGACCAAATCTCATTAATACACACAGTAGAAATTCCCAGTTAACTCTGTCAAAGGCTTGTTATTAAACCCTCATATCACAAGAGGCAGCATGGCTTTCAGAGGGCACAAATAGGATCCAAAACCACTACTTGCTAGTGCATACTTACAGTAGCATTTTTTCAATATGCTAAAGTCCTTTTTGAGTGAAAATTTTGTGTTACAAAAACATATGTTTAAAACGCTGGAACTGCAGCTTTGCAACAATGTCAGGATGCCATTATTACTAATAGTCAGCATGGCTTTCCATCAGTATACACTATGAGTGAGTGATCCAAATCTAGATAACCTTAGAAACCATAGGAAGACCCAAAGAGCTTATTTGCATAAATCCTTTTACTATGTAGATGGAGGAGTTTGCTCTTGTTCCAAACAGTTATTTGGATGCTACCTTCTGTACCGTATGGTCCTTGCTATGCACAGTAGATGATGCAACATGGAGATTCACAACTTGCTACCCTTGCACCTCATACAATACCACTCTTTGAGTAATGAGATAAGTGGCTAGCATAGTAACCCTTTTGAAACAAGCAGACACAAATAAAAAAGTGTGATATTTGTTAACTTTTTACAAATTAGGCTAAGGTGTCTTTCATTATATTAAATGCATTATGTGCATTTAAGAAGCCATGGCTTGTTTTACCACTACAGTATACCTGTAATGCATAGGTGTGAGTTATAATGCATTTAACTTATACAGTAACCTATATACAAAGCAAAATTTGCTAGTGAATTAGGAATATAGTAAAGTAGAATATTTCATTGAAACATGCAATGCAAAAACAGTTATAAAATCGATCATTATTATAAGCATAGGCATTGGCAACCTGTATTATCATGTTTTTTGGTTACTTGGCAATCTGTGCCAGATAACTTCCTGCACCGATTGGTTTTCAGTTTTGCCGTGGATTAATGAGTAACCTGTGCTACCTGTGCTGCTATCTGGCAATCTGCATTACTGGATACCTGTGAGACCTGTTCTGCTGTCTGGCAATCTGCATTACTGGATACCTGTGAGACCTGTTCTGCTGTCTGGCAATCTGCATTACTGAATACCTGTGAGACCTGTCCTGCTGTCCGGCAAACTGCATTACTGGATACCTGTGATACCTATCCTGCTGTCTGGCAATCTGCATTACTGGATACCTGTGATACCTGTCCTGCTGTCTGGCAATCTGCATCACTGAATACATGTGGGACCTTTCCTTCTGTCTGGCAATCTCCATTACTGGATACCTGTGCTACCTGTCCTGCTGTCTGGCAATCTGTATTTCTGAATACCTATGAGACCTTTCCTTCTGTCTGGCAATCTCCATTACTGGATACCTGTGAGACCTTTCCTGTTGTCTGACAATCAGCATTTCTGAATACCTGTGAGATCTTTCCTGCTGTCTGGCAATCTCCATTACTGGATACCTGTGAGACCTTTCCTGTTGTCTGACAATCTGCATTACTGGATACCTGTGCTACATGTCCTGCTGTCTGGCAATCTGTATTACTGGAAATCTGTGAGACCTTTCCTACTGTCTGGCAATCTGCATTACTGGATACCTGTGATACCTATCCTGCTGTCTGGCAATGTGCATTACTGGATACCTGTGATACCTATCCTGCTGTCTGGCAATCTGCATTACTGAATACCTGTGATACCTATCCTGCTGTCTGTCAATCTGCATTACTGAATACCTGTGCTACATGTCCTGCTGTCTGGCAATCTGTATTACTGGAAATCTGTGAGACCTTTCCTACTGTCTGGCAATCTGCATTACTGGATACCTGTGAGACCTTTCCTGCTGTCCGGCAATGTGCATTACTGGATACCTGTGATACCTATCCTACTGTCTGGCAATCTGCATTACTGGATACCTGTGATACCTTTCCTACTGTCTGGCAATCTACATTACTGGATACCTGTGATACCTATCCTGCTGTCTGGCAATCTACATTACTGGATACCTGTGCTACATGTCCTGCTGTCTGGCAATCTGCATTACTGAATACCTGTGATACCTATCCTGCTGTCTGGCAATCTGCATTACTGAATACCTGTGATACCTATCCTACTGTCTGGCAATCTGCATTACTGGATACCTGTGATACCTATCCTGCTGTCTGGCAATCTGCATTACTGAATACCTGTGATACCTATCCTGCTGTCTGGCAATCTGCATTACTGGATACCTGTGAGACCTTTCCTGTTGTCTGGCAATCTACATTACTGGATACCTGTGATACCTGTCCTGCTGTCTGGCAATCTGCATTACTGGATAGCTGTGAGACCTTTCCTACTGTCTGGCAATCTACATTACTGGATACCTTTCCTACTGTCTGGCAATCTACATTACTGGATACCTGTGATACCTATCCTGCTGTCTGGCAATCTGCATTACTGGATACCTGTGATACCTATCCTGCTGTCTGGCAATCTGCATTATTGGATACCTGTGATACCTATCCTGCTGTCTGGCAATCTGCATTACTGGATACCTGTGAGACCTTTCCTGTTGTCTGACAATCTGCATTACTGGATACCTGTGATACCTATCCTGCTGTCTGGCAATCTGCATTACTGGATACCTATGTGACCTTTCCTGCTGTCTGGCAATCTGCATTACTGGATACCTATGTGACATTTCCTGCTGTCTGGCAATGTGCATTACTGGATACCTGTGATACCTATCCTGCTGTCTGGCAATCTGCATTACTGAATACCTGTGAGACCTGTCCTGCTGTCTGGCAATCTGCATTACTGGATACCTGTGATACCTACCCTGCTGTCTGGCAATCTGCATTACTAAATACCACACAGTATACCTGTAATGCATAGGTGTGATTTATAATGCATTTAACTTATGCAGTAACACTATAAACAAGACAAAATTTGCTAGCGAATTAGGAATATAGTAAAGTAGAACATTTTATTGAAACATGCAATGCAAAAACTGTTTTAAAATCGATCATTATTATTAGCATAGGCATTGGCAACCTGTATTATCATGTTTTTTGGTTACTTGGCTACCTGTGCCAGATAACTTCCTATACCGATTGGTTTTCAGTTTTGCCGTGGATTAATGAGTAACCTGTGCTACCTGTCCTGCTGTCTGGCAATCTCCATTACTGGATACCTGTGAGACCTTTCCTGTTGTCTGACAATCTGCATTACTGAATACCTGTGAGACCTGTCCTGCTGTCTGGCAATCTGCATTACTGAATACATGTGGGACCTTTCCTGCAGTCTGGCAATATGCATTACTGGATACCTGTGCTACCTGTCCTGTTGTCTGACAATCAGCATTTCTGAATACCTGTGAGATCTTTCCTGCTGTCTGGCAATCTCCATTACTGGATACCTGTGAGACCTTTCCTGTTGTCTGACAATCTGCATTACTGGATACCTGTGCTACCTGTCCTGTTGTCTGACAATCAGCATTTCTGAATACCTGTGAGATCTTTCCTGCTGTCTGGCAATCTCCATTACTGGATACCTGTGAGACCTTTCCTACTGTCTGGCAATCTACATTACTGGATACCTGTGCTACATGTCCTGCTGTCTGGCAATCTGCATTACTGGATAGCTGTGAGACCTTTCCTACTGTCTGGTAATCTACATTACTGGATACCTTTCCTACTGTCTGGCAATCTACATTACTGGATACATGTGAGACCTGTCCTGCTGTCTGGCAATCTACATTACTAAATACCTGTGCTACCTATCCTGCTATCTGGCAATCTGCATTACTGGATACCAGTGCTACCTATCCTGCTGTCTGGCACTCTGCATTACTGAATACCTGTGCTACCTATCCTGCTGTCTGGCACTCTGCATTACTAAATACCTGTGCTACCTATCCTGCTATCTGGCAATCTGCATTACTAAATACCTGTGCTACCTATCCTGCTGTCTGGCAATCTGCATTACTAAATACCTGTGCTACCTATCCTGCTATCTGGCAATCTGCATTACTGGATACCTGTGATACCTATCCTGCTGTCTGGCAATCTACATTACTGGATACCTGTGAGACCTGTCCTGCTGTCTGGCAATCTGCATTACTGGATACCTGTGAGACCTTTACTACTGTCTGGCAATCTGCATTACTGGATACCTGTGATACCTATCCTGCTGTCTGGCAATCTACATTACTGGATACCTGTGAGACCTGTCCTGCTGTCTGGCAATCTGCATTACTGGATACCTGTGATACCTTTCCTGCTGTCTGGCAATCTACATTACTGGATACCAGTGATACCTATACTGCTGTCTGGCAATCTGCATTACTGGATACCTGTGATACCTATCCTGCTGTCTGGCAATCTGCATTACTGAATACCTGTGATACCTATCCTGCTGTCTGGCAATCTGCATTACTGAATACCTGTGATACCTATCCTGCTGTCTGGCAATCTGCATTACTGGATACCTGTGATACCTATCCTGCTGTCTGGCAATCTGCATTACTGGATACCTGTGAGACCTTTCCTGCTGTCCGGCAATGTGCATTACTGGATACCTGTGAGACCTTTCCTGTTGTCTGACAATCTGCATTACTGGATAACTGTGAGACCTTTCCTGCTGTCTGGCAATCTGCATTACTGAATACCTGTGAGACCTTTACTACTGTCTTGCAATCTGCATTACTGGATACCTGTGCTACATGTCCAACTGTCTGGCAATCTGCATTACTGGATACCTGTGAGACCTGTCCTGCTGTCTGACAATCTGCATTACTGGATACCTGTGATACCTGTCCTGCTGTCTGTCAATCTGCATTACTGGATACCTGTGATACCTGTCCTGCTGTCTGTCAATCTGCATTACTGGATACCTGTGAGACCTGTCCTGCTGTCTGTCAATCTGCATTACTGGATACCTGTGATACCTGTCCTGCTGTCTGGCAATCTGCATTACTGGATACCTGTGAGACCTGTCCTGCTGTCTGGCAATCTGCATTACTGGATACCTCTGTGACCTTTCCTGCTTTCTGGCAATCTCCATTACTGGATACCTGTGAGACCTTTCCTACTGTCTGGCAATCTACATTACTGGAAATCTGTGAGACCTTTCCTACTGTCTGGCAATCTACATTACTGGAAATCTGTGAGACCTTTCCTACTGTCTGGCAATCTACATTACTGGATACCAGTGATACCTATACTGCTGTCTGGCAATCTGCATTACTGGATACCTGTGATACCTATCCTGCTGTCTGGCAATCTGCATTACTGGATACCTGTGATACCTATCCTGCTGTCTGGCAATCTGCATTACTGAATACCTGTGATACCTATCCTGCTGTCTGGCAATCTGCATTACTGAATACCTGTGATACCTATCCTGCTGTCTGGCAATCTGCATTACTGGATACCTGTGATACCTATCCTGCTGTCTGGCAATCTGCATTACTGGATACCTGTGAGACCTTTCCTGCTGTCCGGCAATCTGCATTACTGGATACCTGTGTGACCTTTCCTGCTGTCTGGCAATCTGCATTACTGGATACCTGTGAGACCTTTCCTGCTGTCCGGCAATGTGCATTACTGGATACATGTGTGCCCTTTCCTGCTGTCTGGCAATCTGCATTACTGGATACCTGTGCTACCTATCCTGCTGTCTGGCAATCTGTATTTTTGAATACCTGTGAGACCTTTCCTGCTTTCTGGCAATCTCCATTACTGGATACCTGTGAGACCTTTCCTGTTGTCTGGCAATCTGCATTACTGGATAACTGTGAGACCTTTCCTACTGTCTTGCAATCTGCATTACTGGATACCTGTGCTACATGTCCTGCTGTCTGGCAATCTGCATTACTGGATACCTGTGAGACCTTTCCTGTTGTCTGGCAATCTGCATTACTGGATAACTGTGAGACCTTTCCTACTGTCTTGCAATCTGCATTACTGGATACCTGTGCTACATGTCCTGCTGTCTGGCAATCTGCATTACTGGAAATCTGTGAGACCTTTCCTACTGTCTGGCAATCTGCATTACTGGATACCTGTGAGACCTGTCCTGCTGTCTGACAATCTGCATTACTGGATACCTGTGATACCTGTCCTGCTGTCTGTCAATCTGCATTACTGGATACCTGTGATACCTGTCCTGCTGTCTGTCAATCTGCATTCCTGGATACCTGTGAGACCTTTCCTACTGTCTGGCAATCTGCATTACTGGATACCTGTGAGACCTGTCCTGCTGTCTGTCAATCTGCATTACTGGATACCTGTGATACCTGTCCTGCTGTCTGGCAATCTGCATTACTGGATACCTGTGATACCTGTCCTGCTGTCTGGCAATCTGCATTACTGGATACCTCTGTGACCTGTCCTGCTGTCTGTCAATCTGCATTACTGGATACCTGTTAGACCTGTCCTGCTGTCTGGCAATCTGCATTACTGGATACCTGTGAGACCTGTTCTGCTGTCTGGCAATCTGCATTACTGGATACCTGTGATACCTTTCCTACTGTTTGGCAATCTACATTACTGGATACCTGTGATACCTTTCCTACTGTCTGGCAATCTACATTACTGAATACCTGTGATACCTATCCTGCTGTCTGGCAATCTGCATTACTGGATACCTGTGAGACCTATCCTGCTGTCTGGCAATCTGCATTACTGGATACCTCTGTGACCTGTCCTGCTGTCTGGCAATCTGCATTACTGGATAGCTGTGATACCTATCCTGCTGTCTGGCAATCTGCATTACTGGATACCTCTGTGACCTGTCCTGCTGTCTGGCAATCTGCATTACTGGATACCTGTGAGACCTATCCTGCTGTCTGGCAATCTGCATTACTGGATACCTCTGTGACCTGTCCTGCTGTCTGGCAATCTGCATTACTGGATAGCTGTGATACCTATCCTGCTGTCTGGCAATCTGCATTACTGGATAGCTGTGATACCTATCCTGCTGTCTGGCAATCTGCATTACTGGATACCTGTGATACCTATCCTGCTGTCTGGCAATCTGCATTACTGGATAGCTGTGAGACCTTTCCTACTGTCTGGCAATCTACATTACTGAATACCTGTGATACCTATCCTGCTGTCTGGCAATCTGCATTACTGGATACCTGTGAGACCTATCCTGCTGTCTGGCAATCTGCATTACTGGATACCTGTGATACCTGTCCTGCTGTCTGGCAATCTGCATTACTGGATACCTGTGATACCTATCCTGCTGTCTGGCAATCTGCATTACTGAATACCTGTATGACCTTTCCTGCTGTCCGGCAATGTGCATTACTGGATACCTGTGAGACCTGTCCTTCTGTTTGGCAATCTGCATTACTGAATACCACACAGTATACCTGTAATGCATAGGTGTGATTTATAATGCATTTAACTTATGCAGTAACACTATAAACAAGACAAAATTTGCTAGCGAATTAGGAATATAGTAAAGTAGAAAATTTTATTGAAACATGCAATGCAAAAACTGTTTTAAAATCGATCATTATTATTAGCATAGGCATTGGCAACCTGTATTATCATGTTTTTTGGTTACTTGGCTCCTTGTGCCAGATAACTTCCTGCACCGATTGGTTTTCAGTTTTGCCGTGGATTAATGAGTAACCTGTGCTACCTGTGCTGCTGTCTGGCAATCTGCATTACTGAATACCTGTGGGACCTTTCCTGCAGTCTGACAATCTGCATTACTGAATACCTGTGAGATCTTTCCTGCTGTCTGGCAATCTCCATTACTGGATACCTGTGAGACCTTTCCTACTGTCTGGCAATCTGCATTACTGGATACCTGTGAGACCTTTCCTGCTGTCTGGCAATCTGCATTACTGAATACCTGTGAGACCTATCCTACTGTCTGGCAATCTGCATTACTGGAAATCTGTGAGACCTTTCCTACTGTCCGGCAATGTGCATTACTGGATACCTGTGATACGTTTCCTGCTGTCTGGCAATCTGCATTACTGGATACCTGTATGACCTGTCCTGCTGTCTGGCAATCTGCATTACTGGATACCTGTGAGACCTTTCCTGTTGTCTGGCAATCTGCATTACTGGATACCTGTGATACCTATCCTGCTGTCTGGCAATCTGCATTACTGAATACCTGTGATACCTATCCTGCTGTCTGGCAATCTGCATTACTGGATACCTGTGAGATCTTTCCTGCTGTCTGGCAATCTCCATTACTGGATACCTGTGATACCTTTCCTGCTGTCCGGCAATCTGCATTACTGGATACCTGTGAGATCTTTCCTGCTGTCTGGCAATCTCCATTTCTGAATACCTGTATGACCTTTCCTGCTGTCTGGAAATCTGCATTACTGGATACCTGTGAGACCTTTCCTGCTGTCTGGAAATCTGCATTACTGGATACCTGTGAGACCTTTCCTGCTGTCTGGAAATCTGCATTACTGGATACCTGTGAGACCTTTCCTGTTGTCTGGCAATCTGCATTACTGGATACCTGTGTGACCTTTCCTGCTGTCCGGCAATCTGCATTACTGGATACCTATGTGACCTTTCCTGCTGTCTGGCAATCTGCATTACTGGATACCTGTATGACCTTTCCTGCTGTCCGGCAATGTGCATTACTGGATACCTGTGATACCTGTCCTTCTGTTTGGCAATCTGCATTACTGAATAGCACACAGTATACCTGTAATGCATAGGTGTGATTTATAATGCATTTAACTTATGCAGTAACACTATATACAAGAAAAAATTTGCTAGAGAATTAGGAATATAGTAAATTAGAACATTTTATTGAAACATGCAATGCAAAAACTGTTTTAAAATCGATCATTATTATAAGCATAGGCATTGGCAACCTGTATTATCATGTTTTTTGGTTACTTGGCTCCCTGTGCCAGATAACTTCCTATACCGATTGGTTTTCAGTTTTGCCGTGGATTAATGAGTAACCTGTGCTACCTGTCCTGCTGTCTGGCAATCTCCATTACTGGATACCTGTGAGACCTTTCCTGTTGTCTGACAATCTGCATTACTGAATACCTGTGAGACCTGTCCTGCTGTCTGGCAATCTGCATTACTGGATACCTGTGCTACCTTTGCTGCTATCTGGCAATCTGCATTACTGGATACCTGTGAGACCTGTCCTGCTGTCTGGCAATCTGCATTACTGGATACCTGTGCTACCTATCCTGCTGTCTGGCAATCTGCATTACTGGATACCTGTGATACCTGTCCTGCTGTCTGGCAATCTGCATTACTGGATACCTGTGAGACCTATCCTGCTGTCTGGCAATCTGCATTACTGGATACCTGTGAGACCTATCCAACTGTCTGGCAATCTGCATTACTGGATACCAGTTATACCTATCCTGCTGTCTGGCAATCTGCATTACTGGATACCAGTGATACCTATCCTGCTGTCTGGCAATCTCCATTACTGGATACCTGTGATACCTATCCTGCTGTCTGGCAATCTGCATTACTGGATACCTGTGATACCTATCCTGCTGTCTGGCAATCTCCATTACTGAATACCTGTGAGACCTGTCCTGCTGTCTGGCAATCTGCATTACTGGATACCAGTGATACTTATCCTGCTGTCTGGCAATCTCCATTACTGGATACCAGTGATACCTATCCTGCTGTCTGGCAATCTGCATTACTGGATACCTGTGAGACCTATCCTGCTGTCTGGCAATCTGCATTACTGGATACCTGTGATACCTATCCTGCTGTCTGGCAATCTGCATTACTGAATACCTGTGAGACCTGTCCTGCTGTCTGGCAATCTGCATTACTGGATACCTGTGATACCTATTCTGCTGTCTGGCAATCTGCATTACTGAATACCTATGAGACCTGTCCTGCTGTCTGGCAATCTGCATTACTGGATACCTGTATGACCTTTCCTGCTGCCTGGCAATCTGCATTACTTGATACCTGTGATACCTATCCTGCTGTCTGGCACTCTGCATTACTGGATACCTGTGATACCTTTCCTGCTGTCTGGCAATCTGCATTACTGGATACCTTTTTAAACCTTTCATGCTGTCTGGCAATCTGCATTACTGGATACCTGTGCTACCTATCCTGCTGTCTGGCAATCTGCATTACTGAATACCTGTGCGACCTGTCCTGCTGTCTGGCAATCTGCATTACTGGTTATCTGTGCACCTGCCTTGTTTCCTAGCTATCTGCTTTGCAGTGAGGTCTGCGTCATCTGTCTACCTGTGCCTATAGATTTCTCTTTCTCTGGTATTATCAAGAACTACTGTGCTTCTGTTCCAGTATTGACTACAAAAAAACCTATAGGAGTGGTGTTTCCCTGGTCTGGCATCTGAGACTGGCCACTTGCCTTGGGCTATTAAGCCTCCTCAAAATTGTACCTTGTTTGTACCCTTCTACTTGGGTTTTTCTGCCACTTCATATGTTTGAACTTTGTCAACACTTCTTGTTTCTACCCTGCTGCCAGTGGTTCCATTCCATCACAGAAACAAACAAGCAGACTGTAACTGTGGAGCACTAATTAGCACATCACAGCAGCTAATTAAAATCCAGGTACTGGTCATTTTTCATAGTAATGCTAAAAAGATAATGTTGAATCAAAAGGCTAATACGGTTTTTCATCATCTTTAAGAATAAATTAAAAATAACTAAACATTGGGATGCCTTGTCCCTTAAAGTAAAAGGTGAAGACTGCTAATAAGGAACATTTTAAGAAAAATATTTTTTACTTTATTTTGAAAAATAAAATAGATTTGCATATATAGTATAATCGATATGTTGAATATGATAAAAAATAAATAAATCATGTTACTTTTTAAATATTACATTTTAAATTGAATACTGACTCAAGGTAAAGTGAATAAAAAGTGTAAACACTGATAAGAACGGGAGGAGGAAGATTGCATTGAGAATTGTCATGATAGGTTTATATTTGTCACTAAATATTTAGATATTCTAGTTATAGAATTTAGTTGTAGATAACTTGTTGGGTCTGGTGTGGTCTGCTTTACATGTTAATTTAGTAATTTAACAGTATATAGAAAAATACTTTATTAGGATACTATTGATCCTGCAAAAACGCTAAAAAAATAAATTAAAAAGTGCTTGCTAACTTGTTTCACAGTGCCAAGATTACAGTACTTTAAACAATATAGATATGGAATTAATATATTCTATTTGTAATAGTCCAGATCCATGTATTCCCAGACTTGTATAGTACTGTTATTATAAATATAGGCAAATCAACTCTCAGATATCAGTTTATACTGATGGTCCTGTAAACACAGCATACACTGATAATCACAGAGTTGAAAAGAAATTAAGATAAAACAGCACAAAATCTACATATTAAAAACAAACCTTATTGTTGAAACAGGCATTCTATATCTTCCAAAAACAGGGAATCTTTTAAGTCAATTTGACAACTATATAATTAAACAGAAAAAATATTTCATAGATACAATAAGGGTATAATTAGTAAATCCTAAACAATGAAAGTGGGAGGGTAATAACATGTGGCAAACAAAAATACTTGCGATAAAGTTCCCTCTCTCCACATTCCTTTTTCCTTATAGAAGTTTGACAAATGAACCCTATATGCCATATTGAAGGGATAAGAGCCTGTTCCACTGAAAAACTGTGTGCCATCGGTCCATTTCGTCCTCTTACAGGACTTTTTCTAAGACTATACTGATCTGGCTTTCATTCTGGCTTATAAAGCCATGTTACTTCCGGGTTTTGCGTAATTACGTAATGACGTTCGCGTTTACACAATGACCTCAATACGCAACGTTATGTTCATTTCACTGAACTTTATTTAGCCTCCTTTTAAATAAACTTTATTTAGCGTTATTACGCAAGTTGAAATACAAAAAACTTTATTTGTTATCGTTAACCTCTATTTAATAAAACCTTTCTATAGCTTTGATTTACTTATTTACTCCATTATAAACAGCATATATAATTGAGTACCTGCATATAACAATAACTACAAATGTACTTCTTTAGAATACTCAATAGTGTCCTAAATACCTTTTGTTTGAAAATGCCCTAAAGGGGCACTGACAAATATACATCTACCAGCCTCTAAAGAGAAACTATTAAACATATATTAAACTAAAAAAATAAAGTTATATGTGATGTATTGTGCTAATAGAATGTAATACATTGAAAAAGTGATGATACTATTAATAAATAACTATAATCATATATAATTAAAAGGAAAAAAACAGAAAAGAGGTGCTAATGTACAACACTCAAAATTTGATTACTTTA
Source organism: Discoglossus pictus (assembly GCA_027410445.1). Classification (NCBI taxonomy): domain Eukaryota; kingdom Metazoa; phylum Chordata; class Amphibia; order Anura; family Alytidae; genus Discoglossus; species Discoglossus pictus. Next base: position 192,054,628 of record CM050163.1, on the reverse strand, counting down.
ATGGCCTTAAGTGATAAAGATAGTAAAAAAAAAAAATATATATATATATATATATATATATATATATATATTAATTATTGTGTGTCTATATCCTACAGAGACTTAAATATGTAATATAATTCCGTGTATAAATAATCAAAAATATACTTAATTTGAAAGTGAATTTACATATTGTATTCTACAAAGAAGATAATATCTTTATATGTATATAATGTAGGTCATTACGAACGCTGAGGAATTATTAAAAATGTCCCTATGAGTCATAAACCTAAGCTACAAAAAGACTGAATAGGAGTAGCCTTCGTTGAGGCCTTTGGGGTATTTGCAATCCAATTTAAATATCCATTTACTCTCCATTTGTAATAGGATTCTATCTGTGTCACCTCCTCTTGGACTAATCCATAGCCTCTCTAGAACATGGAATTTCATGGCTTCTGGTTTATTTTCATGAAAGTATTTCATATGTCTTGAAACTGGGGTATCAAGGCCCTTTGTAATTGAATACACATGTTCAAGTATTCATCTTTTGAGTTGGCGGAATGTTTTGCCTACATAACATTTTTGACAAGGACATGTCATGACGTATATTACATGAGTACTTTCGCTATTCATGAAACTTTTGACAGGATACTTTTTGCCTGTATTTATATCCTCAAAGCTTTTACTGGGCTGAATATACTGACAGGCTCTGCAATGACCACAGTTAAAAAGGCCCTTTGTTTCTGTTAACCAATTCCCCTTTGATTTTTTTGGTTTGTAGAAGCTCTTAACCAACGTATCCTTAATGTTCTTGTTCCTTTTATACATTACACTTGGCTTTTCAGAAATATAGTCTCTCAGTGTTTCATCTTCTCTGAGAATATACCAATGTTTTTGTATGATCTCTTTTATTGGTTCCCAGTCACTTCCATATGACATTACTAATCGTATCTTATGATCTTGTTCTTTAATATTATGATTTTCCTTTTTGTAAATGAGATCTTCCCTTTCACTGATTAGTGCTTTCTTAAAGCCCCTTTTTAGGACCCGATGTGGGTACCCTCTTTCTTTGAACTTCGACTTTAGATCTTTTGCTTGTTTCTTGAATTCCTCTATGCTGTCACAATTTCTTTTTAACCTGAGGTATTGTCCCATGGGTATTCCTGCTTTAAGCGATACAGGATGTTGGCTGGACCAAAGCAAAAGGGAATTCAAAGCTGTTGGTTTTCGGAACACTGAGGTATGAATATTACCTTGTTCATCTTTCATTAAGAACAAGTCGAGAAACTCAATTTTACTGTTATTCAAAGAATATGTAAATTTTAAGCCCCAATTATTTTGATTTAAACTTTTGATGAAGTCTTCAAAATCTCTTTGGGAACCAGACCAAAAAAGTAAGATATCGTCAATAAACCGTTGCCATAATACGATTTTATCTGTATATTCTTGTTTGTATTAGGTGAACACCTCCATAGCTTCCCAGTGTCCCAGATATAAATTTGCATAGCTCGGGGCACAGGCCGTCCCTATTGCTGTACCTTTGATCTGTTGATACCAATGATTGTTAAACAGAAAATAATTTTTAGTTAGAGTAAATCTTAGCAGTCTTACAATAAATTCATTGAATTCTTCATCCATTTGGTTTTCCATGCTTTGAAAATATTCTACTGCCTCAATGCCCTTTTCATGTCCTATAAAAGAATATAATTGCTCCACATCAATAGTAATAAGCAAAGTATCTTGGGGTACACTGATGCCATTCATCTGTTTGAGTACATCTATAGTGTCTTGTAAATATGAGGGCAAAACTTTTACCATCTCTTTAATATGGTCATCTATGTATTTGCTTATGTTTTCTGTTAAACAATTATTACTTGACACTATCGGAAGGCCTGGCACTGGACTCAATTGTTTGTGCACTTTTGGGAATGTATAAAAGGTTGGAATAGTGATGTACTAGGTAGGAGGAAATAAAAAGTTGGTTGATCCAATAGTTTTCTTTCTTTTGCATAACTAAGGATTTCATATAGTTCTTTTCTAAACTTCTTTGTCGGATTTTCCTTCAACACCTTATAGGTGTCCTGATCAAGTAGGACTTTTTCACACATATTTAAATAGTCTGTTTCTTTTATTAACACCACATTTCCTCCCTTATCTGCAGGTTTATTGATGGTCTCACTGTTTTTCAGTTCGTCTAATGCTTTTCTCTCATCCTTTTTTAGATTTTGTTTTTATTTTTTAATATACCTTAAACTGATATTTTCCTCCTCATATTTTTTTAGATCTTTTTCCATCATCTACAGAAAAAAATGGATATTGCTGAATAATGTTAGATCCGGTGTAAATTTACTTTTTCCTTTTACCTGTCTTTTTCTGGTTCTTTCCTCCAAAAGTAAACTTTGTTCATTGAGAAGATCCATTAAAATCCTAAAGGTTTCGATTTGCTCCTTATCTACTCCCAATCGATTTAGGTCACGTTCTTCTTTATTCAGGAACCATTTTTTTAAAGCTAATTTTCTCACAAAGAGACTTATATCTTTAATGTTGTCAAAAAGATTGGATTTACTTGTCGGCACGAATGACAATCCTTTATTTAGAAGGGATATATGTGTTTCATTTAGGGTCAGATGAGAGAGATTTATGATATTCCTATCCTTCTCACCAGATATTCTTATAGAGTTCTCAATTTCACTTTTTTTTTCTGTCTTTTTCTTTTTCCCATCTTTTTTTATGTTACTCTTTCCTTTTATTTGAGTCTTGAGCTCATTTTTCAATCTGTTAGATTCTATCTGCATATAGTCATTACTCTCTGATTTCTTTCCCCTTATTAACTGTTGTTGTATTTTTTGTTTCTCTGCCCCGATCCTTGCCAATTTTTTCGGGTGTGCACCTTGGATAAAAAATGGTGATGTTCCAAGGTGGTTTGATTTGAAGTAAGTGCCGATCTAGTTGTTGGGCCTGGGGGAGTTAGATTTGGTAGTTGTACCATTCCATGATCTTTTCCACCTACTGCCCCTTAGTCCTCCTTATCAGATTGTTCACAGTCTGAAGAGCTCACTTCCTCTTGACTTCTTCTATTAGAAGGTCTCAAAAACTTGATAGTCTTGAGAGTCTCTTAAAAAATTTCGCTGTTTTCTAGATATTAATTCTTTTTTGAAGCTTTCAATGTTATTATTCAATTCTCTATTCAGTTCCTCATATTCTGAGGCGCTTCTGAATTTCTCCAGAGCTTTCTCCTGTTCCTTAACTTTTATATTCAGTTCTTCCAGATTTTTTAATTTTGATTCCAATATCAATTTCATTAGATCTTCAGAGCTTTTGTGTATAATCTCTATCCAAGATGTAACAAATGTTTCACTTAATAAATTAATTGCTGGTGATAGCTGGATCCTTAGGCCACGTGGGACCATTTTATTCTTTAGATAATTTTTAATACTGGAAAGTTCCCAGATTGTTCTGATCTGTTTCTTTAATACTTTTAACATTTCTTTATAAGCCAACTTTATATTATCTTTTGAGGCTATGAATTGTCCAGAGCCTTCTGTTTTCTGGAAGGTGCATTCTGCTTATTTAAGCCTTTGTAGGATATAGACACACAATAATTAATATATATATACTAGCGACTTGCCCGTTAAAAAATTACGGCAATAAAATTGTAAGGCAGGTAATGTTGTTTGCCACACAATGTAAGGCTTTTAGTCCTCTGAGTACCTTCGGTGTTCATTGCGAGCCTCTCCCCTGATGTACTTTTGGTCGTCTGAGCACTTTCGGCACTCATTGCGAGCCTCTCCCCTCGTGTAGTTTTGCTCCTCTGAGCACCCTGGGTGTTTATTGTGAGCTCAGTGCTGAGAGCCTTTGGCAAAGCGAGTCTCTCGTCTGCTCTGTTTTTTTTTATATAAATATATTTTTGTATAATAATTAATGAATGAATTAAATAATAAATTAATATACTTTTACCTATTTGTAATGAATATATCTAGGAATCAATATGCTGAAGAGCTAACAATCGCTGTTGTTTTTCCTGCAGCATACAATGTACATTTGGAGAAAGTGTCAGCAATGTGGCAAGTGTGCAGTGTAAATTGGATGCGTGCGCAAGGCCAAACGTTTGTTTATTTCTGTAATGCTGTATTTTAGAATGGTAATGTTATTAGTTGCATGTTAGTGTTGTAAAATGGATGCGAGTGTGTATGTGTTACGCGGGTCTTGAGCATTTTCTGTCCTTCCTAATATTGTATTTTGTAGCTCGTACTTTCCTGGCTAAAAGTTGTATGTGCCTGGTAGTGTTTTGCATGTTTAGGGTTCGTGTAGCCTCGTTTTCGTTTTTTTCGGCTGCCATTTTTTCTCTCGCTTCGAGTAGCAAAACTCTGCAAATTCGACTTAAATTCAGGTATAACCTCACTTCCAGACATCCTTTCTGTCCCCCCGTGCTGTGTGTGATGTTTTGTTATGTTTTTTTTTTGCATTTGTTGTGCTTTTTGTGTTTTTGAATGTGCACGGTTCAGCCGTTAAGTTCGTATTTTTTGCTGGTAGTATTTTATTTTCTCTAAGTGGACGGTTTCCTTTTCAAAGTGTTACGGTCTGAAATTTTTTAAGGCAATTTTTTTAAAGTGCTGCGGGTCTCACACTGTGAATTGTGTATTTGAGTTTTCTGTTGTTCTGAAGGCTCTCCCTGCCTAAGTCGTACAGGGTCGTAGGGATAAGTGCCTACGGGGCTCATCTCCACCATCGCAAAGAGCTTCTTTGGCACTCCTTGCCTGGCCGCAACCAGAGCCCTCGCTCGGCCAGCAACTGCGACCCTCGCTTTGCGAGGGCCGAAGTTTTAACGTTGAGTTACCAACGGATTTTGGCAAGCCCGTGCTGCTGAGAACTATTATACTACTAGCGAATTGCCCGTCAAAAAATGACGGCAATGAAATTGTAAGGTAGCTAATGCTGTTTGGTGTGTAATAATGAAATATGTAATACATTAATAAATGAATATACTTTACCTATTTTGAAGCATTGTGTTGAAGAGCTGCAATCTGTTTTGATGTTGCTGCAGCATTAGTGGTGTGGAGCTGCTGTGTAAGCGTGCTGAATGTGTGTAGTGTAATACTGTGCGTGCGCGAGACCAAACCGTTAGCTTAGTCGTGTACTTCCGCACTGGCATAAAATGGAGGGTAATGTGTGGTATGCGTCTTAGCGGAATATCCGTAGGTATTTTGTGGTGTTTTGCGAGTTTCTTGTGGTGTTTTGCGTGTTTAGAGTGCTGTAGCCTCGTTTTCGTTTGGTTCGGCGGCCATTTTTTCTGTTGCTTAGAGAATTTTTTAGTGTCTAAACTCTTTTATTTTGATTTAAATGAAGGTGTAAGTTGTTTTTTTGAGGTCCTGGATGCTCGCCGCGAATAGTTCTCCGGCGAACTGTTCGGGACATCACTAGTTAAGTATAGGACACTATTGAGTATTCTAAAGAAATACATTTGTAGTTATTGTTAAATGCAGGTACTCAATTATATATGCTGTTTAAAATGGAGTAAATAAGTAAATCAAAGCTATAGAAAGGTTTTATTAAATAGAGGTTAACAAAATCAAATAAAGTTTTTTGTATTTCAACTTGCGTAATAACGCTAAATAAAGTTTTTTTAAAAGGAGGCTAAATAAAGTTCATTGAAATTAACATAACGTTGCGTAGTGACGTCATCGTGTAAACGCGAACGTCATTACGTAATTACGCAAAACCCAGAAGTAACATGGCTTTAGAAGCCAGAATGAAAGCCAGATCAGTATAGCCTTAGAAAAAGTCCTGTAAGAGGACGAAATGGACCGTTGGCACCCAGTTTTTTAGTGGAACAGGCTCTTATCTCTTCAATATGGCTTAAAGGGTTCATTTGTCAAACTTCTATAAGGAAAAAGGAATGTGGAGAGAGGGTACATAATCGCAAGTATTTTTGTTTGCCACATGTTATTACCCTCCCACTTTCATTGTTTAAAGATTTACTAATTATACCCTTATTGCAACTATGAAATATGTTTTCTGTTTAATTTTATAGTTGTCAAATTGACTTAAAAGATTCCCTGTTTTGGGGAGATATAGAATGCCTGTGTTTCGACAATATAGTTTGTTTTTAATATGTACATTTTGTGCTGTTTTATCTTAATTTCTTTTCAATTCTGTGATTATCAGTGTATGCTGTGTTTACAGGACCATCAGTATAAACTGATATATGAGAGTTGATTTGCTTATAGTTATAATAACAGTACTATACAAGTCTGGGAATACATGGATCTGGACTATTACAAATAGAATATATTATTTCCATATCTATATTGTTTAAAGTACTGTAATCTTGGCACTGTGAAACAAGTTAGCAAGCACGTTTTTATTTATTTTTTCAGCGATTTTTGCAGGATCAATAGTATCCTAATAAAGTATTTTTCTATATAGAATTGAAGGGGTGTTAGGCACCCAAGGATACACATAAAAATGTAAATTAACAGATTTTTGTAGTAATTTAACAGACTGAATTAACCATTTATTTATATAGTAGCATGCCAAAAAATACCTTGTTTATTACTAGAAAATCCCTTAATGAGATAAATTATTGCATCAGTACTGCATCACATTAAATGAAAACCAGAGAAAATATCTTCCATTTATTAATTTTCATAACCTGCATGCTTATCTTAAAGGGACTCTGACCCTTTAAGTTAACATCAAGTTGTTTGTTAGGTTATTTTTAAAGAACATGAAAAACTGAAGTGAAGTCTTGAGAAATGTTAATGCAAATGCGGGCCTCGTACATTTTAATTAGCTATTTTGATGTGCTATTTAGCATTACAGTCTGCTTGTCTGTCTGTAGGCACCAAGATAAAGACCCCCCAAAGTCATAATGCAGCTAGATCAATGATTTTTTTTTTCATTATAGCCAGTTTTCATGCTCTTTAAGATTAAATCAACTTCCTATTTGGAATGAAAGTGTGGCTTTAAAATCTACAAAAAGTATAAATAATCAGTGACTTCCTTCCTGTGTGAGATTACTGTAAACTGAATTATCAAGACATGCAGATAATGGGAACTGACAATATATAAAGCTATTAAATAGGAATGTGTTTTATGATGCTGTTTTTAAATTTATGTAAGAAAAAACAGCAGATTAGTAAACTGATAGCACCGCCCCAAACAGGGCAAAATAAAAGAGAGGAGTGATATAACTGAAGACTTCAAATATACTAAATCATTTAATAAAGTTCAGGATGGAGTATGCTTCAGAAAAAGAGGAATGGTTTTATGAATAGAAGTTGGAAGATTGAATATTTAGTAGACATGTTTGGAAGTGGTACTTTACAGAAAGTGTAGTAGATAGGTGGGACAATCTTCCTACAGAAGTGGTAAGGGCAATGGAGTGAAGGAATCCTAGTATGCCAGGGACATACATAAGGCATCATTAAGACAAGCTTTTAGGTAAATAGGATGAGCATACTAGATGGGTATTTTGATCGGTATCTGCAGTCAAATCGGCGTGTATTATTATTATTATTATTATTATTATTATATTTATTTGTAACGCGCCAACATATTCTGTAGCCCTGAACAAGGGTTGAGTACATAGTAAAACACAAAAGTGACACATTGTAAGAGTGGAGAGCTCTGTCTAGTGTGCGCTAAAGCATTTTACAAGATGGAAAACTCGCAAACGTATAATCTAATGAGTGTTTATGTGTCTAAGTGGCCGTAAGCGCACCAATGTTTAAAAATGAAGCACAAAAAATTGGAAACTAGATTTGATTTTTAGATTTTTTTTCCCTACATCTAACATTTGTGGGAAAACTGTTTTACTTTGATGTGTATGAGCATGTACTTTAATTATATATACCATTAAGTGGCTCTCCCATCTAACCGGTTTAGGACTTTACTGTGCCCTTAATACAGTATTTGGTAAAAGGCCAGCCATGCATTTGTTATTTGTTTGAGATAAATTAGGTCTATGGAACGATGCCAAGCATTTGCTGGAAACCTTACAAACACAATATAACAGAAAAAAGGCAGTAAATCAGCATTAACAACTATGAGGACTAGTAAATGGCTAAAAAGTGGAAACTGTTAAAGTAATTCTACATAAAAGTAAACAGTGAAAATTAATACTCTGAGGTATCATAAATTACACTTGACAGTTATTAGAAATAAAGACATAATATTCAATGAACACCAGTTATATTTTATTTGTAGAATAACATTTGTTTAAGGCTACTATAATGTGCCTATGCAGTAAACCTTAAATTAATCTAAGACATAAATGGGCTATTGTGTAATAAAAGGAGCAGAAATTAAATATTGCAAATATGTTTAGCAGTATAATTAAGTGCCACAAAAATATAAGTTTAAACCACTGGAAATGTAGCTTTGCAACAATGTCAAGACATCCTTCTAACTCTAATAAAGTTGTCAGAGTTTGTTTTTTTCAAAAGCAGTTTCTTGCCAAATTAATTTGTACAGACATTAAACATATATTTGTTAAACATTTGTAGCACTTCTTATGTAGAGCAATTGTAAGATAAAAAATCTCTTCATTTAAGTGCATGATAGAAAATATTTGATCTCAGTGTTCCTTTAATACAGCATTATTATATTGATGAATGTTTCTATTTTATGTTTTCATAATGCTCAATATACTAAGTGTAACTAAAGTAACTACTCAGTAGTCACCTCAATATAGATAGCTTGTTTTTTCTTTTAATAACACCCTTAAATGGAGATGGAAGGTTTTTGAATTTTACTACACGTCTAATATACATATTTATTTAGTTGCATTTCCTTTGTTTTATGAAGAAGCAATTAAAAGCTTTGATTTTAATTTATGTTTTATTAGAAGGCATACAAAAATAAAACATTATGAACTGTATTTTGTCAGTTAAGTACATTTTCGCAATAAAACATTTTCCAATTGTTAACTGACTAGACCTTTCTTATTTTACATTTTTTGTTATTAAAGTCTCTATAACATGACTAGGGTTTCAATTTAAAAAAATAAATAAAAATAAAATAAAAAAATAACAATAAAAACACTAAACAAGAGCAAAAAAGAAAAAAGAACCAAAATCAAATTAGTTAGCTGAACCGTATTGCTGCTAGCCTGGAGCAGAAAATAGGATAAAGCTAAAATGACCGCCATTAAGCGGGCCGAAGATAAACCTCCATAAGGATACCACAAATTTCCTTGAATTATAGTTAACTCCATATCACAGCTGAAAGGTTTCTGGGCCTCCTCCGCCTCGAGCTCTTCCCCATTGTCAATTTAGCAAGATGTTTATGTCATATTAGGGGGATGCTAAATGGTGATGCTAACCAGGGTTCCCAAATTGCCTGAAATTGGGGAACGCTGTCCAGGATAATATGAGTTAATCTCTCATTGATTAGTAAGTAGTTGATCTTTCTAATTGCCTCCTGGAAATTTAAAGTTGATGTCTTCCATCTACTGGCTATGTGTATTTTGGAAGCCAACGCCATTGATTGAAATAATTTATTCTGAGAATGAGTTATTATGTACCCCCAACAGGCAAGATTCTATCAAGGGTGAAACTACCTTCTTGAAAAGAGTGGAGGCTAGTTGGGCTAATTGTCCTCATATATTCTGGGTAGATGAGCATGACCACCAGATGTGAATGTGATCCTCTAATTGTTGGCATCCCCTAAAACATTTATTGCTCTCTTGCGGATTAAATGTCTGTAATTTGTCGGGTGTGCAGTAGGCTCTATGTAGGATCTTGATAGACGTCTTTAAAAGAGCCGAGTTAAGGGAGCCTCTGAATAGTTTTGAACAGGTTTCTGTCCACTTGTCCCAGTCCCAATCTACCCCTAGATCTTTTTCCCATTATAACAAAAATGTGGGTTTCTGGCAGCTGATGTTATTCTGGCAGCTGAGAGTTATTGAAGGCATCATAGAGTGACCCCAGTACGCCTTTGGTAAGAGGGAGATTTTTGCAAATAACAGACAACCAGGAGGCCCTGGGCGGTCCTAGTTCTCTCGATATCTTACTGACCCAACTTCTGATATTTAAATAGTTATAAAATTCCATAACGGGCAAATCACAGGTTGTGCAGAATTGGTCATAGGTCAGTAAATTATTATTGAAAAACCCAGTCCCTATCTGGTCAAGGTTTCTGGAGGTCCACCAGACTTTTTAAATTACATTTGAGTCTGTTATTTATGGGAAATACATAACTGACATGAGGGGAGACAAACCCGAGCTAAGTCTATGCCTGGAATTGTTAGAGAAATCATTGTATTTTGATGGGTTGTGAATGGGGCTAGTTCTTTGGGAATCCAAATCAGCTTATCCCAACTATATGGAAACATTTGCTGATTTTCCATTGTGGAGTGTGTTCGGGGCAAATGGGCCAGTTGAGTAGCTTTAAGGTAGAGCTTCAAGTTTGGACACTCGAGTCCGTCTCTATTTTTTTGCCTAAACATCACATCCTTGGAGATACGAGCATGTTTGTTTCCCCATATAAACCTAAATATGCTATTCTGAAACTTATCCGACTTCTTAAGTGAAATTGGGATGGGAAGAGTCCTAAAGAGATACAGAATCTTAGGTAGGATACTCATTTTAGTAGCCGCTATACGGCCCATCCACGAGATTTTAAAGCTTGCCCATAGGAGGTAAGTTTGCCTTGTATAGGTTGGTTATTTTAGATGTAAACTTCACACCCAGGTATTTTATAAACTGTGTGGGCCAAATAAAGTTATAGTCAGATTTAAGGGTGTCCATTTAAAGGGCGGCTGGTGCATAGGGGCAAATGGGCAGACGCCCCCAAAAAATTATCAATCACTTTAATATTGTATTTTAAATGTATATAGATAGTACAAGTTAATTATATCTGAATATCAGCTTTCATGTGGTTTTGTTAAAAATATGCATCTATCACTTTAAATTAACCCTTTGTGTGACTTTCCCCTTGCCTGGTCTCTTTCCCTAGTGCTGCACTGCTAGATCATATTACTGTGTGAGCATTGGGCTGTAACGCTCCAACTTTGGTGAATATTTATTCACTCTGCTACAATTGTATCAATTTTCCTGACTGACAGCATGCAGCATCAACCAATCAGTCTGGTTGCTATGAACACCCCCAATCCTATGAGACTTATTGTTATGATACAACATCAGGAAGGCTTTATATAAAGCCAATTATCTCCAACACTCCCCACTCTGTTCCTGCTATTTTTACTGACTGGATCCTTCCATGCAGATCCCATCAACCAAGTAAGTTTGCACAGGCAGTTATACTGGAGTGGGTTGCCAGTTCCTTCTCTAGGGGAACTGACTCTGATTAAAACCCAGGTCAATAACTGCAAAAGCACAGAGCTTTAACCCACTGCACCGTCACTTCACCACCAACAACAACCCAATTCTGTATATATACTAGCGACTTGCCCGTCAAAACATGAAGGCAATGAGATGTGTATGTTTGGAAAGTTGTTTAGTTATTAATATACGTATTTGACACTTGTAAGATTTTAGTTATGATGAATTAAGTACTATTGTGATATTAAACATGTTTATTTTTGTAAAATGTTCTTTTGGTCAACAGTAACTGTTAAAGCATTTAGTATTAAAAGTATTAACATTTGAATGTAAGAACAGTTGAACTTTAAATTAATCAGTATTGTAAAGTTGAGGTAATGGTTTTTTAACATGCAAGTTCTATCTCAAGAATTGTTAACTTAAATATACATTGAATCCAGAGGAAGGCAAACAGTAAAAACCCTCCTTGAAACGTAGCCAATTGTATCAGAGAGGGAAAAATTGAATTCCTTCCTGACCCCATTAACTGGCGATCAGATTACTCCCTGGATTAATGTTTAACATAAAAGACAACATGTACATTGTGACTTAAAATGTGGCTGAGCTCTTAACATGAACTTTGTAATATGTCTAAGTAAGAAACTTGAAAGTATATTTTTTGAAACTTGAACTTTGTAATCTGTCTAAGTAAGGAACTTGAAAACATTTTTTTTAAAACTTGTAACATTAGAAACAGTAACATAGTTAATAAAAATTTTAACATAATTTGTAAAAATAATGGAAGGCAAGTGTTTTGTGAGGCTAATCATCCATAAACAGTACTTCCATTAATTATGACTGAATTGTTTATTGATTTGTATTTTTCAATGGTTGACCTTTGTTTATTGCTGTGACTTAAATGTGGTTGAGCTCTTAACATGAACGTTGTAATATATCTAAGTAAGAAACTTGAAAGTATATTTTTTGAAACTTGAACTTTCTTATCTGTCTTAGTAAGGAACTTGAAAACATTTTTTTCAAACTTGTAACATTATAAACAGTAACATTGTTAATTAAGATTTTAACATAATTTTGTATTAAAAGTATTAACATTTGAATGTAAAAATAGTTGAACTTTTAATTAATCAGTATTGTAAACTTTAGGTAATGGTTTTTTAACATGCAAGTTCTATCTCAAAAATTGTTAACTTAAATATACATTGAATCCAGAGGAAGGCAAACAGTAAAAACCCTCCTTGAATCGTAGCGAATTGTATCAGAGAGGGGGGGGGGGGGGGGGAAATATTTCCTTCCTGACCCCATTAACTGGCGATAAGATTAGTCCCTGGATTAATGTTTAACATAAAAGACAACATTTACATTGTGACTTAAAATGTGGTTGAGCTCTTAACATGAACTTTGTAATATGTCTAAGTAAGGAGCTTGAAAGTATATCTTTTGAAACTTGAACTGTCTTATCTGTCTAAGTAAGGAACTTGAAAATATTGTTTTCAAACTTGTAACATTAGAAATAGTAACATAGATAAATAACATTTTAACATAATTTGTAAAAATAATGCAAGGCAAGTGTTTTGTGAAGCTAATCATCCATAAACAGTACTTCCATTAATTATGACTGAATTGTTTATTGATTTGTATTTTTCAATGGTTGACCTTTGTTTGTTGCTGTGATTTAAAGCGTGGTTGACCTCTTAACATGAACGTTGTAATATGTCTAAGGAAGAAACTTGAAAGTATATTTTTTAAAACTTGAACTTTCTTATCTCTCTAAGTAAGGAACTTTAAAAAAAACTTTCAAACTTATAACATTAGAAACAGTAACATAGTTAATTAACATTTTAACACAATTTGTGTAAATAATGCAAGGCAAGTGTTATGTGAGGCTAATCATCCATAAACAGTACTTCCATTAATTATGAATGAATTGTTTATTGATTTGTATTTTTGAATGGTTGACCTTTGTTTGTTGCTATAGTAATTGTTTTAAATCGCACATATAGTTTGGTCTCTGGAAAAGTGGTTCTCTAAAAAGAGAATGCAAGAACTTAAACTTGTTGCACGCTGTGTAAGCACTGTTCTGTATGTGTTTGACAATTTAATGTAGTTTAACAGGAAAATATTGCTTTTGTAAATGTAATTTCTGTTGCGTAATAATGACCTTTTGATGGGAACGAACATTTATGTGTATTTGTTTTAAAAATGTGGTGGTTATATTGTGTTTTTTTTTTTTTTTTTTGCATTTGCTTTTAAATTTGTTTTGCATGGCTTTTATTTCTTTAATGAAAAGTACTTCATAGTAGACAATGTTTTTAGTAAAAATACGTCCATCTTCTAATAAATCACCTTGACTTTCATTCTTTTCAATGTAAACTTTAAAAGCCTGTGGATTTTTGCACTGTGATAACGCAACATACAATTGGCCATGTGCAAAGACTAGTTGTTCTAAGAAAATACCCACAGATTTGAACGTTTGTCCTTGTAATTTATTAATGGTCATGGCAAATGCCATATTGATGGGAAATTGTCTTCTTTGAAGTATAAAAGTGAGACTACTTTCACTTGGTGCTAAATCTATTCTTGGTATGAAAACTCTCTCTCCTTTATGGGTACCAGTTAAATTTCAGCATCTATGAAATGGTCCTTTAATTGTTGGACAATTATTCTTGTCCCATTGCATAGGCTTTTTTTAAGGGTTCATATTTCGCAGTAACTTGACAATTGCACCTTTCTTTAGCTGCAAAATATGTGGTGGCATTCCAGAAGGAGTTAGTGAGTTTATGAATTCAGTGGAAAAGTTTGCCTGACTTTCATTGTCATGAGCAAGTACAGAATCAGCACTGTGATAATTTCTTTGTGGTGCATTCATTTTTTTTAAGATTTCATTATTGAGGATTAATGCATCCTTATTTTTACTCGTTAGTATGACTTGGTTGGCAAGCTCTGAATATTCCTGGTTAATATGCTACCTTCAAATATAGACGATTTAATATCTTGGTGACAAATCATATGAGGTGGGATCTGCACAGTGTCGTCAGGTAAATTTGGTATTTTTTCTGTTCTGCCTTCTCCAATTTTAATAAGCCAATCATTGAAATCAGTTTGGCCTTCTGATCTCATGTTTTGTTGCAGTTGAAGATGGGTAAAATGTTTCCATAGTGTGCTTGACTTTATACAGGTTTTGATAATGTCATTTCGATTTCCATGTACAACGACAGGTAATGTTTGTCTAAAATCGCCACCTAACAACATTACCTTTACACCAAATGGAAAAGTATTATCCATGACTTCACGAAGCAAACGGTCAATACATTGGAGGGCATAGCATGACATCATCGTGGCCTCATCTATTATAATTAATTTACTTTTTTTATTTTTTTTGCTTGTAATGATGTCATGCGAATATCTGACACAGAGGTTTCTAAAATGGGCACTGGCAGTTTAAAGCCACTATGTACAGTTCTTCTACCTACTAACAAAAGTGCAGCAATTCCAGTAGTGGTAAATGGCAGTGCTATTTGACCTTGTGCTCGTACAGAACTCATTAATAAATTATATAGATACGTTTTTCCTGATCCGCCAGGTCCATCAAGATAGAAATAACGCTCTGTGACCATGTCATCATCTATTGCATTTTTAATGGCATTAAATGCTTGCAATTGTAACGTATTTAAAGTTGCAAGTCTTTCTTCTGTTCTTTCTACTTGTAGTTGAATGTCATAGTCTTCAAAGTTTATGTCACCTATAAGACCTGGATCAGGCAAATTAAAACTTGCACAACTTAATGCATGAGTTAAAAATACTTTTTGGATTTCCATTAACGCTTTTAAGTGTGCA
The DNA here is from genome assembly GCA_027410445.1 of Discoglossus pictus. Taxonomy (NCBI): domain Eukaryota; kingdom Metazoa; phylum Chordata; class Amphibia; order Anura; family Alytidae; genus Discoglossus; species Discoglossus pictus. The sequence continues at coordinate 192,039,530 of CM050163.1, read as the reverse complement.
ATATGTTCATTGTATCGTTGCATAAAGTCTTCAGCCATATTACTTTTAAATGTGTCCCACAAAGCTAATGCATTTGGAGCATTTGAGAAGATACAAATAAATGCAAATTGTTCTCTCATCTGCTGTGGCATTTGACATAGTACTGCTTCTTCTAAACATCTTTCCCATTCTGTATCATCAGCTAGTAAGTTTCTATGTCTTGCAGCTAAATGGAAGGATTCATATACTATGTCATTAACAATTCTTAAGTGTTCAAAACTTTGTGCTCCAGGAACATTTAAAAGTAATATTCGTAAGCAAAAACGTTCAAGATCTCTTGGACTGACTGTGTAAATTCTTGGGATTATTTTATTACCTCTGCTTTTTCTAGGTCTCCATAATCCATTCATAAAAACATAGTGATTTTCAATATATAAGAATTGTGTTGCTTCTGAATCTGTGGAATTTAATTCAAACCATGCAGTTAGTGTAGTGTGATGATGTTCACTTTGGGCCAATGCATTACTTTCATTTCCAGCATGGAAATACACTAAATGTCTTTGTGGCAAATGTACTGCTAATCTATATACTGCATGTGACCTATCATGCATTTCAAATTTTAAAAGGCGCCACATAGCTTCTGGTGCACTTAAATAGCGAGCATCTACTTGAGATGCAAGTTCATTATGTACTAACTCAGTGCTTTCAGGGTTGTCTGCACTTTTGACGACTACAGTAGCTACATCATAGCCTTTGTAAATATATTTGTACACATATTTAATGGATTTGATGGAAGTGTAAGCTTCTACATTAATGTGTGCGTTATACTTCATGAGTAAATGTGGCTTGTAGGGTACTACATATCTATTGTCAACTTTTTTTGCCACGAATAATGGCACTATCTCCTTCTCTTCTTTTATAAAGTGGATAGCCATCACATTTGGCATAGGTTTTGTCTCCATAATCTTTTGGCAAATCTTTGGAACATTTATTATTTTCCATACATGGTGATTGTGGATTAAGCTCACCACAGGGTCAGTGAATTATGCGATGAGTAACAATCTCATATAGTCTACCATATAGTTCTGGATCTGGTAGTTCAGCAACAATGACTGCATCCACTTTGTCAGCAGTATCTAATTTATCTTTTTCTTGAAGTATTATGAAAAGATGTGCATGTGGAAGGCCTCTTTTTTGAAATTCAATGGTATATACATAAGCAAGACATTTGCCAAATAAGTGACTTACAGTGATGTCACGTATTAATTAGTTAATTTAATCTTAAAAATTCTGGCTTCTAAATCTGGTCTATCGGAAGGACTTTGGCCAAGAAGTAAATTTTGTGTAATTTCTGGCCATTGGCGATTACATGTAAATGTAAGAAATAAATCGGGTTTGCCAAATTTGGTGACAATAGCCATAGCATCGTTGTATCTTTCTCTCATATTTCGAGGAGATCCTTGAAAGGAAGATGGTAAAATGATGGCTTTGCCAGCTGTCATGTCTCTGCTTGTAGCCACCTCAGCAACATAGTCCATTAGTCCAGAATATTGTTCTACACGTAGTTTATGTTGTTGATATTTTATAAAGTTTAAATTATTGGCCTCAACTTGCAAATAGGAATCAATAATCCATTGTTGTGTTAGTTTTCCACCACATAAAATTGGATTAAATGTATTTCGGATGGCAATTTGAGCTACTTTAAATTCAAGCATAGAAACATTATTTTGGATTCTGGCTTTAGCATTTGGGTAACTGTGAAGTGTTAATATTGGTTGCCAACCTGCTTCTCCGTGTGGGAAAAAAAATAGGATATGTCATTGGATCTAAATTTGGACTTAAGATACTCATATTAATGAATGGTTGCTCCTCATTTCTGGGATATATTTTAATGTCTCTTTGAAATGGTGGTTCTCCTTCATCATTTTGAAACACCATTGCAACCTCATTTGATGTTGGCAAGTTATAACGACGTTTATCAGTATGTCTGTCTCTTTTAAGCACCATATTGACCTTTGGCATTGGTAATTGATGTCTTTGTGCATGAAGTTGTTGTTCATTTTCTACTTCTGCCAATTTTTTATAAGCTTTAGTGTAGGGGTTATTGTCCATAATGTTATCTAGCTCTATAAAAACACTGGGTAAGCATTTTTTATTTTCTTCCAGCTGCATACGTTGGTCAACAGCTTCCATTGTATCTAGGACATACAGTTAAGCAAATTTTCTTTGCTCTCCTTCCTCTGGATGTAAATGGGAAGTACGATGATAAATTTGGCCTTGAACTTTAAAACAGTAAGGTCCATGTCCTGGTACATTAGCAGCTAATGTTGCCCCCATAGATGCAAAGGATATGGCACTATTGTAGGATCTTATGTTTGTCTTACATTTTTTGTAGTTTGGAAAAGTAGGTTCAGTCATAATGTTTTGTAAATAGATTGGAAATTATTTTCTTTCTGGAAGTTTGAACTTGCCTTTTTGACAGCAACTAATAAATTGGCCATCTCTGGGTCTCTCCTGTTTAAAATGATAAGCCTCACAAAACTGACATTGAATATTCATGTCCCCACAATTATGAACCTCTACTGCTAAAGACTTGAGTAAAGGACAATTTGCAAAGCATATATCAGTTTGATTTTCAAATTCATCAGGTGAAATGTCATGTGATGTTTCAGGAACAGGTTCTAAATGCTTTGTTTTTTTTGTGTGTTTTTTTGGTATATCTTTTATTGGATTAGGTAAAATGTCATGTAATGTTTCAGGAAGAGGTTCTAAATGCTTTGTTTTTTTGGTGGATTTTTTTCTTATATCTTTGATTTTTTCAGGTAAAATGTCATCTGATGTTTGAGGAACAGGTTCTAAATGCTTTGTTTGCTTAGTAGCTTTTTTTGGTGTATCTTTAATTTTTGCAGCTGATAGTCTTTTGCTTGCTATTCTTTGCGTTCTTTTTCTCGTCTAATTTCCTTCTCCTCTGGTGTCTGCTGGTTGGCCCATCTCTCTTGTCATTCTCTAGTTTGACGTCTTGTCTTTTCTTGTTTGCTCTCCTTAGTAGCCATGTTAATCTGTAAAAGAAAATAATGTATAATTAGTTTAGTTTGAGATGTTAAGTTTGTTTTTTACATTTTTTATTATCAACAGTTTGTTTATATGTGCTTGTAGTTCATTGTAGCGGTACTTTCTTTGTATTGTTAAATAAGTGTTTTTTATTTTCTTGGTCTTACTTTCAGTCGTAGGTTGTAATTTTTGCCTTACATAAATAGCACACTCAAGAAAATGACGCTATACCTTCTTCTACATGTTGTAGGTGTCTAGTGTTAATTGAAATGTATATTTTTTCTGTTTTGGTAATTTACTTTTTTGTTGTACTTTTGACTTACAGGCATAGTAGAGGGCAAAAATTAGTCTTTGTAATTTTTACTACATGGGGATTGTCGTATAAGTATTTTGATATTTTATTTAAAGGCTTATATGTTCGGGCAATGACATTTTTTTTTTTGGGGTGTTAGTACTATTTGTTGTAGTATTCTATTTTATGTGTGTGTTTAGGTTTTATGCTTAATATTGTACATTATGACTGGTAATTGAGAATGATAAATGTTATGTAGTGTGTGTTTTGACACTTTTGTGGACTATGCTTTTTTCTTTTTTTTTTTTTGTGTAGATTGAAGTTTGGGTTTAATGTTAAACATTGTTGTCCGTAAAAGACAAATAATAGGTAAATGACAAATGTGTCACTAATATTTTGGTAAAGGTTATAATTATTCAGTGTTTTTTTTTTTTTTTCTGTTGACATGGATGCAGAGCAAACATGTCTATTTAGTTTTCTTTTTTTTTACTTGTTATACTGTACCTTGTTTGAAGTGGGATTTCCAGCAAGATCTTTCTTGGTCCGCTGTTGTAATTCTTCGTCCGATGCTCTTCACACAGTGTCTGTTGTAAAAGAAAAAGTAAAATGTTATTTGATTTGAATGTATTTGTAATGAATAGCATATTTCATTGTTTTGGTCTATTGTATCTGTTATGGTGAATTTTTCTGCTATGCTGTTTTCTGTGCAACCTTTTAAAAATACTTTAATTGTATTTGTATATTCCAGTTATCCTTTTTTTTTTTTACTGTATTTATTAATGTTTTTCCTATTTTGGATATGATCACAATGTTTTTAGCATTATCCTGTTTTGTGTCCACAACTTTTGGTATGCTTAATTAGGCTTCTTTGTAAGGCTTATAGGTTCTTAAACAGTAAAGAAGAATATTAATTTACTTTTCCATGTTTTTGTGTGATTTTTTGTACAATCCTGTTTTGAGTTCACCATATGTTGCATACTTTATTTGCTTAATTAGTCTTTTTTATGAGGATTAAATATTGTTGTACTGTAACTATGAATGTTTTTCCTATTTTGGATATGATCCCAATGTTTTTAGCATTATCCTGTTTTGTATCCACCACTTTTGGTATTCTTATTTAGGCTTCTTTGTAAGGCTTATAGGTTCTTAAACAGTAAAGAAGAATATGAATTTACTTTTCTGTGTGTTTGTGTGATGTTTGGTACAATACTGTTTTGTGTCCACCATATTTTGCATACTTTATTTGTTTAATTAGTCTTCTTTATGAGTATTCAATCATGTTGGACAGTACAGATTAATGTTAATTGCCTTTTCTATATCATGTTGTGCTTTTTATTTTTATCCTGTTTTGTGTTCACCACTTTTTGGTTGCTGCATTTGGCTTATGGGTGATGGTTGGAGGTTATTTTACAGTAAAGAGGAGGAATAGTTTTGTTTTATGTATGTTGCTAATGTATCAGATGCTATCCTGTTTTGTGGCCACCTCTTTTTTTTTTTGTTTCTGTGAAACTGTCTGTCTTTATAAATTGTATAGGTCTTTGTGAAGTTTGGTGAACTCTGTTTTGTTCTTTATTCAATTTGTATGTATTTTTTTAAATTTAACTTGAAATTGTTATATTGGCGGCCATTAAACATATATAGTTGCTTTTTTCCCCCAACTTTTTCTACTATACCTTGTCACTATACATGAATCACATTTTCATAGTTGAAGTTGTTTTTTTTTTAATGTCATTTAAATATACTTGTTTAATTAGTTTCGGTTAAGATTAGTTTGTTGTAGGGCCTATACACATAAATGTGCGTGTCACATGTCACTATACATGAATCACATTTTCATAGTTAAAGCTGTGTTTTCCTGTCTTGATAATAAAATTTAATATATTATAGCTTACCTCTCAGTTGTAATTTGCACAGTGTAAAGTAGGAAATTAGGAAATAATTATCTTCTCAAGTAACAGCCGCAGTTAACTATCCAGTCACTCCATTCATCACCTGAGTAGAAATGTAGAATTTTCTGGAAAGTAGGCAGTATTTATAAACTTTGAGGTGCCTCAGACCGTTAGAACGTAATACGCATGCGCTATTTGCGTTCCAGCTTACAATTTGCGTTCCATCCGCCATTTTATGCGTAGTAGTTTTCAAAATGGTGGTTAATATCAGTGTGGTACGTGCCGCATAGTATGTGTTTCAGTTTTGCGAGTCACTGTTGTATTGTTGCGTCTGTAGCCTCGTTTTCGTTTTGTTCGGCGGCCATTTTTTCTCTCGCTTAGGTGATTTTCGGCAGTTTACACTCGTTTTTTTGGACTTAAATGGACGTGTAAATTAACTTTTCGAGGTGCTGGATGCCCCCCCCCTTGCTGTAAGTAAGCTTTTTATGTGTTCGCTGTGTTTATTTATTGTGTTTCTAATGTTTTCATGCGCAACGTTTTCAGATGGTTTTTGCTTCTTCGGAATGGGTCGTCGCGCGGCCATATTTTTTTGCGAAGGACGCAGTTGTTTTTTTTTCTAAGTCGTGCGTGTGAGACGCAGTTGTTTTTTTTTCTAAGTAAGTTGTGCGTGTGTTAACAGCGTGTGAGGCGACTTTAAACCTCCACCACAACAACACAGCCGACGTTGGAGCCTCCACAGCCGCAAATGCGGCCCCTCGCTTTGCGAGGGTCCGCATTTGCGGAAAAACACAGCCGACGTTGGAGCCTCCACCTTCCGCAAATGCAGCACCTCACTTTGCGAGGGTCCGCATTTGCGGATCGAACTGTGTCCCTCGGTTCGCGAGGGACGCAGTTCTTGAGAGCTCGCAGTGCGAGCCCGCAAGCGTTAGCAACAACTCGTATGCTCACAACTATATATGTGATCATGTGTATGTATTATATGTTTCTGTACTCTGTATGGTGGGGGCTTCTCTTGTGCACCACTAAATTATATTCCTATAGACACGGAGGAGGGAGAGGAGAAGGGGGTGACACAGGGTGGGGGGGAGAGACACAAGGGGAGGGAGATGGGGGGAAGAAACACAAGGGAGGGAGGAGGAAGAGACACAGGGGAGGGAGAGGAGGAGGAAGAGACACAGAGGGGGGATGGAGAAGGGGGTGAGGATGGGGGGAGAGGTAAAGGTGAGGAGAGGCTCGCAATGAGCCAACTAGATTTAATACCTTTTTCCTTGCTTAATTGTCTTCCTAGACATACTCAAAGTTTTCAAATGTATTTATATATATTCAGTGGATATAAAAAGTCTACACACCCCTGTTAAAATGTCAGGTTTCTGTGCTATAAAAAAATTAGACAAAGATAAATAATTTCAGAACTTTTTCCACCTTTAATGTGACCTATAAACTGTACAACTCAATTGAAAAACAAACTGAAATCTTTTAGGTAGAGGGAAGAAAAAATATAAAAATAAAATAATATGGTTACATAATTATGTACTCCTTTAAACTAATACTTTGTTGAAGCACCTTTTGATTTTATTACAGCACTCTGTCTATCAGCATGGCACAATTTGACTTGGCAAGATTTGCCCACTCTTCTTTGCAAAAACACTCCACAATCTGTCAGATTGCAAGGGTATCTCCTGTGCACTGCCCTCTTCAGATCACCCCACAGATTTTCAATCGGATTCAGGTCTGGGCTCTGGCTGGGCAATTCCAAAACTTTAATCTTCTTCTGGTGAAGCCATTCCTTTGTTGATTTGGATGTATGCTTTGGGTCGTTGTCATGCTGAAAGATGAAGTTCCTCTTCATGTTCAGCTTTCTAGCAGAAGCCTGAAGGTTTTGTGCCAATATTGACTGGTATTTGGAACTGTTCATAATTCCCTCTATCTTAACTAAGGCCCCAGTTCCAGCGGAAGAAAAACAGCCCCAAAGCATGATGCTGCCACCACCATGCTTCACTGTGGGTATGGTGTTCTTTTGGTGATGTGCAGTGTTGTTTTTGCGCCAAACATATCTTTTGGAATTATGGCCAAAAAGCTCAACCTTGGTTCCATCAGACCATAACACCTTTTCCCACATGCTTTTGGGAGACTTCAGATGTGTTTTTTCAAAATGTAGCCTCGCTTGGATGTTTTTCTTCGTAAGAAAAGGCTTTCGTCTTGCCACTCTACCTCATAGCCCAGACATATGAAGAATACAGGAGATTATTGTCACATGTACCACACAGCCAGTACTTGCCAGATATTCCTGCAGCTCCTTTAATGTTGCTGTAGGCCTCTTGGTAGCCTCCCAGACCAGTTTTCTTCTCGTCTTTTCATCAATTTTGGAGGGAGCTCCAGTTCTTGGTAATGTCACTGTTGTGCCATATTTTCTCCACTTGATGATGACTGTCTTCACTGTGTTCCATGGTATATCTAATGCCTTGGAAATTCTTTTGTTCCCTTCTCCTGACTGATACCTTTTAACAATGAGATCCCTCTGATGCTTTGGAAGCTCTCTGTGGACTATGGCTTTTGCTGTGGGATGCGACTAAGAAAATTTCAGGAAAGACCAACTAGAGCAGCTGAAATTTATTTGGGGTTAATCAGAGGCACTTTAAATGATGGCAGGTGTATGCTGACTCCTATTTAGCACAATTTGGAATGTGATTGCTTAATTCTGAACACAGCTACATCCCCAGTTATAAGAGGGTGTGCAGACTTATGCAACCACATTATTTTTTTTTATTATTTTTTTTCCCTCCACCTAAAAGATTTCAGTTTTTTTTAATTGAGTTGTACACTTTATAGGTCACATTAAAGGTGCAAAAAGTTCTGAAAAACTGTCTCATTTTTTTACAGCACAGAAACCTGACACCTGACAGGGGTGTGTAGACTTTTTATATCCACTGTATATATATATATATATATATAAAGACTTATTTTGCTGGCCCAGGTTTGTATTAAATTGAATCTGTCTTCCAGATGCAATAAGATAGTAAAATATGTTAATATTATAAAAGGCAATAAAATATAAATGTTTTTTGTGAGAAAACGTAAATTTAAAATAGCAGCTTTTCCCACTGTAATTAGGCTAAAGTTGATATCTGTGCATATATTTGTATCTTTTTTAAAAAAAAATTCCTTGAGCATGAATTTCTGAATTTATAAAACTGTACATTTTTAAAGTGTTTCTCTCCAAAGTCATTTTTTGTTCCAATGTTCCACTCACATACAGCATTAATTGGCATAATTTGCGGTTGTTGTATAACTATACTACAGAATCATGAAATCACTATTGGCACGAAGGCAATGCTGCCAGCCCATATTTAGCTCACACAATAGAACAATTTACTAGCATAATGATATGTTCTTTCCTTCTAGACACAAATTAAACTGTTAGATATTTGTCTTGGTGTAACAGTTAATCCTGAATAGAATAGTAAAATGAATGTTAAATAAAACTTATGTGGACCCATAAATAAGTATTAACTGGCATACAGCATAAACTGTAGCAGCACAGTGAAATACAATTAATTTAAAATCATACATTTTGTTGTATAAACTATTTATAAAAACTTGTATGTGTTAATATTGTGCTTGTTTCAAGATATTATCATGCCATTGTTCAAACAGATTATGCGACTTCTGTAGTTCCAGATTTACAATATTCTCTTTTGAACAACTAAACTTTGTACAATGTTGTTAGAAAATAAAATATAAAAAATAGCCTTTTTATCATCAATTACATGAAATCATTCTTCAGTATGATGATGTTGACTTGATTAAATTGCCTGTTTAATCCTGAGAGATTTCCATTAGACCTATTGAAAGCATTGGTACGCGTATTGCCACATTTCCATAACAGAAGCTGAAACTCCCTCTGCATTCAAGGTCTCTTCCAACCTGCAAAGCCAGATCAAGAGAAGCAGAGTGCCTCTTTGTAGCTCTCACATTCTACCCTGTAATTGGTGGCAACACCAGAAATATATCACAGGATCGCAGTTCTACATCTGCACTTTCATCTGGATTAGAGAGGTAGTGCATGGAGTGAGGCACATCCAGGGCTCTGTCCCTGAACATAATCAAAATGGGAAAAGTGATGCATATGGCTCTCCTCTCCATCAACCTTTTTATTTTGACAGCCGAAACAGCACCAGTAGTATGCCCCTGGTTTAGGTATAGCTATTGAACCCTTTGGCCTAGGGATTGACAAAACGCAGGACTCTTTGGTTCAGACATGCTTGGTGGGCAAACAGACCTGATGCCATCCTCCCCCAGTTATTTGCAAAGTGTATATATCCTATATTATAATTGTCAAAATGTGAGATGTTACGTTTTGCATGGTGCGGACGTTTTAGGGGTGGATCTCATTGTTATTGGCGCACACCTTGGCACCTTCTGATTAGCACCATTGCCAATTTTCCTGCGGAAAAGGCTCTAGTGGCCTCCTTAGTGTTGGGGAGGTCGGCGAGTGCAGAGCTCCGTTATTTTTTATTTATTTTTATTTTTTAGAGCGTGGATTCTTGAAAGGCCCAGCCAGGGCAGAATAGAAGGAGCACGGTTTACATTGCGCCAAGGTAAGTTGAATTTATATTATGTTTATTATATGTGATTTTGTGTGTATATGTTGTACTAATCTACTGTTTACTTTTAACAGGGGCCTCGCCGCAGAAGAAAATAAGAAGGACGGGAACATGCTTGAAGGGTGAGTTGAATATTTAGAATATTTAGAATGTTTATTTTTAGTATGTACTGTGTTGCACTCATTTTTTTTTCTTCTAGGGGGGACGATCTGAAGGGACATCTGCAAAGGTAAGTGGTCTTAATTATTCTATTTTAGGTTAGATTTAGGGTTTATGTATGTAGATAGGATTTAATGTATGTTACATAGGGGCTTATGTATTTTAGATAGGGGGATATGTATGTATTTTAGATAGGGGGATATTGTATTTTAGATAGGGGGTATGTATTGACAGGTGCATTAGCCAATCAGAATGGGATATAGGGGTGGATCTCATTGTTATTGGCGCACACCTTGGCACCTTCTGATTAGCACCATTGCCAATTTTCCTGCGGAAAAGGCTCTAGTGGCCTCCTTAGTGTTGGGGAGATCGGCGAGTGCGGAGCTCCATTATTTTAAATTTTTTAAATTTTTTAGAGTGTAGATTCTTGAAAGGCCCAGCCAGGGCAGAATAGAAGGAGCCCAGTTTACATTGCGGCAAGGTAAGTTGAATTTATATTATGTTTATTATATGTGATTTTGTGTTTATATGTTGTTCTAATCTACTGTTTACTTTTAACAGGGGCCGCGCCGCAGAAGAAAATAAGAAGGACGGGAACATGCTTGAAAGGTGAGTTGAATATTTAGAATATTTAGAATGTTTATTTTTAGTATGTACTCTGTTGCACTAATTTTTTTTTTCTAGGGGGGACGATCTGAAGGGACATCTGCAAAGGTAAGTGGTCTTAATTATTCTATTTTAGGTTAGATTTAGGGTTTATGTATGTAGATAGGATTTAATGTATGTTACATAGGGGCTTATGTATTTTAGATAGGGGGATATGTATGTATTTTAGATAGGGGGGTATTGTATTTTAGATAGGGGGTATGTATTGACAGGTGCATTAGCCAATCAGAATGGGATATAGGGGTGGATCTCATTGTTATTGGCGCACACCTTGGCACCTTCTGATTAGCACCATTGCCAATTTTCCTGCGGAAAAGGCTCTAGTGGCCTCCTTAGTGTTGGGGAGGTCGGCGAGTGCAGAGCTCCGTTATTTTTTTTTTATTTTTATTTTTTAGAGCGTGGATTCTTGAAAGGCCCAGCCAGGGCAGAATAGAAGGAGCACGGTTTACATTGCGCCAAGGTAAGTTGAATTTATATTATGTTTATTATATGTGATTTTGTGTGTATATGTTGTACTAATCTACTGTTTACTTTTAACAGGGGCCGCGCCGCAGAAGAAAATAAGAAGGACGGGAACATGCTTGAAAGGTGAGTTGAATATTTAAAATATTTAGAATGTTTATTTTAAGTATGTACTGTGTTGCACTCATTTTTTTTTTCTTCTAGGGGGGACGATCTGAAGGGACATCTGCAAAGGTAAGTGGTCTTAATTATTCTATTTTAGGTTAGATTTAGGGTTTATGTATGTAGATAGGATTTAATGTATGTTACATAGGGGCTTATGTATTTTAGATAGGGGGATATGTATGTATTTTAGATAGGGGGTATTGCATTTTAGATAGGGGGTATGTATTGACAGGTGCATTAGCCAATCAGAATGGGATATAGGGGTGGATCTCATTGTTATTGGCGCACACCTTGGCACCTTCTGATTAGCACCATTGCCAATTTTCTTGTGGAAAAGGCTCTAGTGGCCTCCTTAGTGTTGGGGAGGAAGGCGAGTGTGGAGCTCCTTTTTTTCTTTTTTGTAATGTAGCTTTTTTCTTTTTTGTAATGTAGATTTTTTATTTTCTGTGACTTAGGTTTTATTATTTTTTGTGAGTTTGGTTTTATTATATCCTGTAATTTGTGTTGGGGGGGGCTTTATTAGCGGGTAGGTAGATAGTGTAGTTAGGTAGTGTAAGTGTTAATAGGTTAGTGTAGAGTGGGGTTAGTTTAGATTTAATGGTTTATTGGGGGGTGTATTACAGTGTAGTGTTTGTACTTAGTTTCATGAGAGTCCTGGAGGACCCTCATGGCACTTATGGGGTTAATGTTAGGCTTCTAACTGTCCCATGGGGGTCTTTATGTACTCTTATCGGACTAATGGGGTTAAATATAGGCTTATGAGGGTCTGTATAGACCCCCATAAGATACCGGGTTAAAATAGTGTAGTGCTTAAACTTTGGATGACCCTCATGGCACTTATAGTGTTATCACATGGGTTCATTAGTGTGCTTTTGGGGTCTTTATAGTTGAGGCACCCAGTACACATTGTGTGACAAACAGCATTTCAACACTTTTTTATTGCCCTGTCATTTTTGACGGGCAGGTCGCTAGTTACTATATAATATACAGTATATTAAAGGAGGGTATAATGCTTTGTCCTGTTTTAGGGACCAAAAACATATATTTGTAATAGTTAATCAGTTTTATTTACTTTTGTTACCTGATGCCAAAGTCAACAGAGGGATAGGTTAATTGTTTAACTTTGTGATTAAACGATAGGATTATTTGTGCTGCTAACTGTAATTTCTGTATTTAATAATCTGTTCTGTTTAGGAGACTGTAATATATTAACATATTAACATTGTTAATTTCTCTGTAAGAAAGGCCTGGATCCGCGTGCATTAAACCAGCATAGAGGACATATCGCCCCTTTGGAAAATGGGTAGAGGAATTATATTGCCACATGGGAAATGTGGATAGGTATGTGGCGGGCTGAATAGTGTACCACCATCTTATGGCATATTTCTCTGCCTTATCCTGTATACTATATGTAATTCCCCATGTTATATTACCGTGTTCTTTGTTATGTTTAAACTATAACTAAATGGTCATAAAACAGTTAAAAAAATAGGTCTACAATGAGACATTGTAGACAGACAGGAATCAGTGATTGTATTGTAATCTGTTTTGTCCCTTTGGTTGTCATATAAGCGAATTATATCTCTGATGTGCAAGACAGCTAGAGACGACATGTGTGTGTTGGAGGTTGGCCTAATGTTCACAGCTGCCAGACAGGATGCCAGGATGCCAGACTATTAGACCCCATGTGGAGAAAATCTCCTGTGCTTGTCTGCCACTCCCTGTCATTATTGTGTTGTATACACCCCCCCCCCCCGTATCTATCCCCCATAAATATTGTTTGACTTTCCAAAATTATATCAGTTCACTGAGGCATATAGAAATGGTATGTTCTCGTATTTGCTCTTGGTGGCTGTGATACTGATCCTATCTCCGGTGCTGCAAGTAACTTGTCCTGGTCACTACCACAGGAAGGATGCATCATATACATAGACTCCTAGAAGTACTGATTCCTAATGGGGAGACCCTGACTGATACAGAAACCAGATATCAGGGTGCTGGTGCTGAGATTTCCAATAACTAAATGGTCCTTGTGGGTAGTTAACCTGTAGTCTATAGCAGTTGGCCCTGGACAGATATGTAGACAAGTTTAAAAAAAAATACTCTCAAAAAAGTGTTTGGGAGGATTAATTCCTCCGGTCTGTTAAAATTTTTTGCCTCTGACCATTCTGTTATTAGCAGGGGTGGATCTAATGGGTTGGCTATCCAATAGTGATCTCATTAGGAATTCCATTCCCCCGCAATATGAAGCACCAGCAGAGGAAGGATACCCAACCCCTGACTAATTGGATCAGGACCAGGGGCCGCTGTGCATAAGTAAGAGGAGGTGGGCTAATGAAGCGCTGAGGAGGAGAGGATGGGGGTGATTGAAGTGCCGGGGGCGGGGGGGGGGGGGGTGATTGCAATGCCAAGGAAGGGGGGTGATTGAAGCGCTGAGGAGGGGGGGGGACAGATAAAGTGCAGAGGGGGGGGGTTGAGGAGCAAATGTTGCTGCCGAGGCGGGGGGGGGGGGGGTAATAGTGCATATTTAAATATGGCACTGAAGAGGAGCCCAGGGAGGTCCCTGGGGGGAGCAAATTTGTTTTTGCTTCGACGCGCTCTATTCACTAGCTCCGCCACCTGTTATTAGTTTGTCCTATTGGTATTCCTCCTGCAACTGGGACTCCTATATCCTTGTTCTGTGATTTAGAAATAACTTGCATGTCAAACTTATTAGTCATACTGTTCAGTTCAAGCTCTTAACATTAGTTATTTTTTTCCATTTATATATTTTATTTCTGCCTTTATTTCTTTACTATTATCTTAGTTTTCTTTCTTTATGAACCAGCCATTTCTCTAGATGCACTCAGTTTCAAGTGCTGTGAAGAAGATAGTTGAAAACTGTTATGCCTATTTCCTACTGGGAACATTTCCCTTACTATAGCATAGTTAATCTGCCGGACTGCTGCACCTGCATCAGATTTCCTGGGAAAAATTTGAACAGCAAGCAAATACTTTTATATTATAAAACAATTACTTAATATCATTTTATTAGCAAAGGATTACCGAATGCAGTCTATGCAATAAAGCTGCAATAGTATAGTTCTTATGTATCTCATAAGACAATATGCAGTTTTCTTGCTTTAGTCTAGGACTGTATAGCATTAGTCCTCGGGGTCTACACATATCGTATTTTCAGGATATATTATTTGAGTACAGGTGTATAAATCAGTCACTCAATCATTTTGATTTACTTGTTAAAATTAACACAAGAATATCCTGAAAATGTGAGCTGGTTCTACTCTAGGCTTTCCTTTTAGGACTAATGCTCATGGTAGCTGTACATGGATTTTCTCTCATATCAATACTTTGTAAGCCTCTAAACATTACATTTGGTTTCTGATGCTGTAGGGGGGAAAATACATTTGGGAAATGGGTGGTGGTGGGGCACAGAAACCTAAATGGGCCCTGGGCAACAAAATCCCAAAATACTGCTATGAAACTCAGTCTTGTTCCTTATTGAGTATTAAGACTTTTTGAAGATCTAAATTTATTTGTAGATTTATAACTATCTAAGCACACATGAACATTATTTTAATCCCTTACTGAATCCCTTTCTAAATATACAGGCAAAAAATAAGAAAGTGGCAATCTGATGCAAGAGGCAAGACTGGCCTGCTTTCAGAACATCGACCAGAAAGATACATAGGCCCTCATTCAATTTAAATAAGCACATAACATATTTTTTTAAAGAAGTTTTTAGTTAGTAAGCATCTATCCAAAAGCAAGGTTTTCACAAACTAAAAACGTCTTTAAAAAAATATGCTATGTGCTAATTTAGAGCCCTTTTCAATTGGTCAAATCGCAATTGAATGAGGCCCATAGAATATAAGGTAAATCAGTACACACTAGATGAATGAAATAAATGATAAAATGAATAATTTTAAAATGTTAAATACAGCAAGCAAATTGTATAATTGCACTATGTTATGTTTAAATAATTTCTGTGCTAATACCAAATATGATATACTGATATTTTATAATAATTTTGTCAAAAACTGTATTTTTACATATACTTCAGTGAATGCTCTTAGTTGCTTGGTGAATATATACTGTTTGGTTACTTAGTTCTGAGTAAATATATAAGCCATCTAAAAGTAAAACACCTTTTAAAGGCTTGGCCTGTTGGATTTATTTAACACAGTTTACGCATTCAATTGGAAGGGGTGAGGAACTTACTTGTGAATTGCCCTGGGTGCCAGATTGTACAAAACCTGCACTGATCACACAAACCAATAATAACCATTATGTACACTGAATGAAGTAATATACTGTAACACTTTTATCAAGATGTAAGCAAAGTAAATTGCTGTACCATTTTATGCTCTTTCAAAATTAGTTTTCTAGTTGGTGTAAGATGAGCTGGTGTAAAATGAGTTTAATCTCTTCCTGTAACCTATGACAAATCGTACTTTAGTCTCATTGATCCTGCACCTGCTTCTGCATGTTAACTGTTTTCACTCACTGGGGGAAGGTAGAAGAGGCTTGCAATGAGCGCCGAAGGCTTGCAAGTTAGAGGGGTAGAGCCTTGCATTGTGTGGCAAACAGCACATTTTATTGCCGTAATTTTTGACGGGCATGTCACTAGTAAGTGTAATAATGTTTATAAACTCCTAATGACCATCTTGCTAACAACAGCTTTTTCAAAAGTATGGTTTGAATGAAAGGAATGCACTGGCAAAACCGATGTATATACTGTATGCCTCATTTCCTTTGGCGTTGGGAGGGGGGCACGATGTGGAGGGGAAGTAGGAGGGGAGAAAGACAGAGGGGAGGGAGAGAGGATGGGAAAGAGACAAAGGGGAGGGTGAGGGGGTTAAAGACAAAGGGGAGGGAGAGGGGGTTAAAGACAAAGGGGAGGGAGAGGGGGAAATAGCCACAGGGGAGGGAGGAGGGGAAAGAGACATAGGGGAGTTAGGAGGGGGAAAAGAGACAAAGGGGAGGGAGCAGAGGGGGGAAGTGACACAGGGGAGGGGGTAAAGACACAGGGGAGGGGGGGAAGACCCAGGGGAGGGGGGAAAGATGCAGGGGAGGGAGAGGGGAAGAGACACAGGATAGGGGCGAGGGAAAGACATGGGGAAAGAGACATAGGGGAGGGGGGAAGAGACACAGTTGAGGGAGGAGGGGGTAAAGATACACAGGGGAGGGGGTAAGAGACATGGGGAAAGAGATGCAGGGGAGGGGGGAAGAGATACAGGGAAGGGAGTAGGGGGGAAGATACACAGGAGAGGGAGAGGGGGAAAGAGAAACAGGGGAGGAAAGAAGGGGAAAGAGATAAAGGGGAGGGAGAAGAGGAAGAAGAGACACAGGGGAGTGGGGAGACACAGGGTAGGGAGAAGGAGGGGAAGAGACAACGGGGTGGGAGAGACACAGAAGAGGGGGGAGACACAGGATAGGGGGAAAGAGACACAGGGGAGAGGAAAGAGACATGGGGAAAGAGATACAGGAGAGTGAGGGAGACACAGCGCAGGAGGGGGAAAAGAAACAAAGTGGATGGGGAAGAGAAACAGGCGAGGGGGGAAAAACATGGGGGAAAGAGACACAGGGGAGGGGGTAAGAGATACAGGGAAGATAGTGTGGGGGGAGACACAGGGGAGGGAGAGGGGGGAGAGACACAGGAAAGGGAGGGGGGGGGGGAGAGACACATCAAATATTATCCCGTCATTTTTGCAGGGCAAGTTACTAGTTCCGATATAATAATTATGAAGGCAACGATTACAATTTAATAAATTACATGCTATTCTTTCTGCCACATCAGTTTTCAAGACACAATACACATCAGAATTGTCTCTGACCTGACCTATATGCATGGCATTAGAACGCAAATACATTTTTTATTTTCTAATAAAACTTAAGCTATTCAAAGAGGCTTTTAATCTTCTTTGAAAATTTTAGAAAACAGTAATTTACAATCTGGATAGACTATAGATAAAAAAAAATTGGAACATGTAAATAAAATAAAAAAATAATTGAATGATAAGAGTGTTTTAATATTGTAACATTTTTGTTGATTTGTGAAATAAAATACTTCCACTATAAATTGCCATTCATTTGATGTTAATCATAATAGTGTGAACTAGTGTGAAAATGTATTGAGAAAATGATGTGACAATGTGTACATGTTTACCACTATTAGACATATACTGTACATATAAATATTGTTACTTATATGTACAAGATGTGCTAAATATAAAAGTGACAGAGTATAAATACCAGTCACTATCAGGCATGTACTTATAATCGTTACTCATACATGATGTGCTAAAAATAAAAGTGCAAAACACTGAGTGGTCTAACTATCAAGTTACCTAAATATGAATCAGATTAGAGCAAACATTGAGCCTAATTCAATTGAGCTCTCGGTCGATCTAGTCACCCGTAATGTGGTCGCAAGTTAATTTGCTATTCAGTTGGCGTCTTTTTGCAGGCTCCAAATGGGTTACTAGTTACAATGGTTAAACCCGTAATGTACAGCCTCCTGAAGCCTTTGACCTTTTACTTTTGAAAGCTTTACGAAAATCGTAAATCGCTATTCAATTGCTCCAATTCCCCAAGCCAGCAAATGGTTTCACACCCGTAAACGGCAAATGTAGGAGAAAATCCTACGAGTGCTAGAGAGGACGCGCCAGGGGGTCAAATACCTTTTCGTAGCACTGTAAATGCAAATTAAAAATCAATACTGCACTGAAAATAACAGGGAAAGTGATGATAGACATTAGAATTAATTGCACAACAAGCTCACAAATTAGCAGAAAATTGGCAGAAAATTTAAATTATTTTAATGTTTCATTTCGGGGTGAAATCAATCTCGGGTATCAATGAGTTAATACATATTAGGCCACCCACATGGACTAGAACATTATTGGAATTCATTTTCATAATTCTTTATTTTGCGGGTTTGCAAGTCTGATCGCATATTGGACCCCCAAACCTAATTGATTGACATGTAACCTTCATGTTTACTGTACTCCGCAGTAATGACAGTCTAATTTTCCATTTGGCTGATTCAAAATGGGAGGTTACGGGCTTGCTTAATTGATCAGGTTCCTGCCCTGAACTGCTATGAACCAGTAAAGGGTTTACGGTTTTGGCTTTGGGACAGTAACTTGCAGACTTTAGCAATTGAGCTAAAAGAGGCCAATTGAATAGCCGTAACTTCTGCAGGCTACTTTATGGACCTCGGGAACTACAGTTTGGTGAATTTAATAGGGCTCATATTGTTCTTAAGATCCTTTGGATTTATTTGTGATATTAAACTTTTCTTTCACTAATGTATTCAAGATCTATATTTCATTAAATTGTGTGGAGTATCATGCATATGTAATTCCATTCTGCTAGTGATTTGGATATTAATATTAAATAAGAATGCACCATTTGAAACCATCTGTTAAATCCTGAACGGTGAACACTCACATTTATAAAGCTCAAAAATTAGCAGCCTCATTAAATTAGCCCTTATAGTTCCCTCGGTCCTCGCAAAAGAAATGTTTTTGTTGTTTGCGAGGACCGATTCTAGAATATGTCCCTCACAGCCTCCTTTGCGAGATGACACCCAAAACCATCCGAGAATAGGCTCCGAGAGAGATACGTAGTAGCACACAGCCATATGTGGTGAACCTCGCACCTCAGAAGAAACCCTACGGCTCAAAAAAGTGCCTGCAAGGGATCCTAAAACCTATACGTGCTGCATTGGAGCAGCCCGACACCGCCGTCTGATGCCCCCCCCTGCTCCCTAAACACATCCCCATGCTGCAGGGGTCCCAATCGAGATTCCCGCAGCCTCCCCACATTAACCCCCTAAAATGTTCAAGTTTCCCACCGCTGGTCCTTTAAGGGCCCGCGGCACACGATCACCCAATGTGCTTTTTTTATTTTTTGTACCTTAGGTTTTTTATTTTTGGTAACATCGTTTTTTTTATTTTTGGTAACATATGTTTTTTTATTTTTTGTACCTTACCTTTTTTTTATTTTGTGTAATTAGTGCGGTGGGGGGTTTAATAGGTGGTTAGGTAGGTAGTGTTAGGTAAGTAGGGGTTAATAGGTTAGGGTAGAGGGGGTTAGATTAGATTTAGTGGTTTATTGGGGGGAGAATAGTGTAGTGTAGTGTTTGTACCTGGAGGACCCTCATGGGGTTAATAGTAGGGTTCTCATTGTCCTTTGAGGGTCCTCTTAGACCCTAATGGGACTGATTGTGTTAAATAGAGGCTTACTGGGGTCTCTATAGACCCCCATAATGGATGGGGTTAGATGGAGGCTTATGGGGGTCTGTATAGAGCCCCATAAGTGATGGGATTAAATAGGGCTAGATGAGGTTAAATAGGTCCAGTTAGGGTTATTGGGTTCAGATAGCTTTAAATAGGCCCAGTTAGGTTTAGATTGGCCCAGTAAGGGTTAGATAGGCCCAGTAAGGGTTATTAGGTCCAGATAGGGTTAGATTGGCCCAGTAAGGGTTAGATAGGGTTTAGGATTGGGTACTGTGGTATAGATAGGGTTAATAGTGTAGTGTAGTGCTTAGACTTTGTCATGGTGGTCCGGGAGGACCCTCATGGCACTTGTAGGATTAACCTAGGGGTTCATAGTTTCCTATAGGGGTCTATGTAGACCCCTATTGGGCTGATGGGGTTAATTTTAGTCTCATGGGACTCTGTATAGAGCCCCATCAGTTATAGGGCTAATTAAGGGCTCATGGGGTCTGTATTGACCACCATGAGTGACAGGGTAATTAAGGGCTTATGTGAGTCTGTATTGACCCCCATGAGTGACAGGGTTAATTAAGGGATCATGGGGCTCTGATTAGAGTAGCCCCCCACTGCAGGGCTTGTATGTAGAACTGCCGTGGAGGTCCCGTTCAAGACCCCCGAGGCAAGTAATGAGATGGGAAGCGTGTGAGATCATCCCGCAGGCTGTCACTCCTCCTGCACTGTTGCTCTGTGTTTGACATGGACGGCCCTGATGTGTAGCTCACACATTGCTCACAGCAGGGCTAATTTAATATCATTGTAACTTTGGAAGATTTGCAGCACATAGGGCTTTAATACAAAACTCGTATCTACGAGGCTGGAATTAAATATGGCTGTAGGTATGGGTTCCACAGGAGCTCCTATCATGTACTTCCAGAGAATCCCAATTCTCTTTTGCAGTCTCAAAGACGGTTTATATTGATTGTGTGAATTTTGTCGATACTACGGTATATATATCAAAAATGAAGTACAGTATCACATATAATAGTTGTAATAGAGTGTAACGCTCCATGGGAGACTGGGTAAGAGACAGGGGAGGGGGAGATACAGAGGAGAGGGTGGGGGAGAGAGACATGGGGGGTTAAGAGACATGCAGGGTTAAGAGACATGGGGGGTTGAGAGACATAAGGGAGAGAGGTATGGGGGAGAGAGGTATGGGGGAGAGAGGTATGGGGGAGAGAGGTATGGGGTAGAGAGATATGGGGGTAGAGAGACATGGGGGTAGAGAGACATGGGGGTAGAGAGACATGGGTTAGAGAGACATGGGTTATAGAGACATGGGGGAGAGAGACATGGGGGAGAGAGACATGGGGGGAGACAGACATGGCTAAGATAGACATGGGGGAGAAACATGGGGGAGGGAGACATGGAGGAGAGACAATGGGGGGGATTTCTGGGAGAGAGACATGGGGGAGAAACATGGGGCGGAGAGAGACATGGGGGAGAGAGACATGTGGGGAGAGCAACATAGGGGAGAGAGATGGGGAGAGGGTGGGAGAGAGACATGGGGAGAGAGACATGGGGGAGAGAGACATGGGGGGAGACAGCCATGGGGAAGATAGACATGGGGGAGAGACAATGGGGGGGAGAGAAATTTCGGGGAGAGAGACATGGGGAGAGAGGCATGGAGGAGAAACATGGGGGGAGAGACATGGGGGAGAGAGACATGGGGTAGAGAGCAACATAGGGGAGAGAGACGGGGAGAGGGTGGAGAGCGACAGGAGATGGGGAAAAGACACAGGAGATGGGGAGGGAAGAGGCACATGGAAGGGAGAGGGGGGAAGAGACACAGGGGAAGGAGAGGGAGGGAAGAGACACAGCATAGGGAGAGGTGGGGAAGAGATGCAGGATGGAGAGGGGGGATAGAGACACGGGAGGGAGGGGGGAGAGACACAGGGGAGGGAGAGGGCTGGGGGGTAAGAGACACAGGGCAGGGGGGGCGAGAGACACAGGGCAAGGAGAGGAAGTGGAAGAGACACAGGGGAGGGAGAGGGTCAGGGGGAGGGAAGAGACACAGAGGAGGGACGGGGGAAAGAGACACAGGGAGGGAGAGGGGGGAGGGACACAGGGGAGGGAGAGAGGCTGGGGGAAGATACATAGAGGAGGGGGGACAAGAGACACAGGGCAGGTAGAGGGGATGGAAGTGACACGTGGGGCAGGGGGAGCAAAGAGACACAAGGGAGGGAGAGGGAGGAAGAGACACAGGGGAGGGAAAGAGGGGGAAGAGACACATCTAATATTATCTTGTCATTTTTGATGGCCAAGTTACTAGTACTGTAAATAATACTGCTATACATGTGTATAATGCTATTTTGTAGTATATAGCACTCTCAGCCCTTCTGTATTTCCTTGGGGTGCTAGTCCAGAAAGTGGGTTCATAGCAATAATGTACACCAGGCTCCTAGCAGATAAATACCAATGTTTTTATAAAATAATATCATTATTATAATATATTGTAAACAACATAAAACAATATAAAAAAAAGGAAAACAAAAAGTGCAATTCAAAATTAAATCAGATACGTCTCACCAAATTATTTTGCTTTCTCAATGAAAATATGTGAAAGGAAATAAAAATTAAGAGGTAGAATGGAAGCTGGTGTTACCATAATGCCAATAAAAGCTTCAAAACACGAAAGAGAATGCTAATATGCATTCCCTGTCTGCCACATGATGTGGTAGTCTCCTGCTGCTATGCAAATAGTCATCCAATCAGAAGTGGGCCACCCTGTTAGTTATACCAGATGGGCATGTGTTTTTTATTCTGCATATTCATTGAATGCTATGTAGACAGTGTTCCGTGAGGATGCAGCACACCTATATTTTACGCTATAACTACACAGACTATGGCGATCCTAAAATCCTTTAAAACCTGGACTAAAACTGTTTTGCACCCATTAGATGGACATCTAGGGCCTCATTCTAATGCGATTTGGCCAATTGAATAGGGCTTTATATCTGCACATAGCATTTATGTTTTCAGTTAGTGAAATTCTATCCAAAAGCAAGGTTTTACTAACTAAAAACTCCTGTGGAAAAATGCTATGTGCTTATATAGAGCCCTATTTATTTGAATGAGGCCCCTAGATAGGACCACTTGTCCCTCCAGTCGCCTGTATTTATCCACTTAAGGCTGCACTTTCTATTTATTGGACTCATTCATATAAGGTTAGTCATACTACAATTGTTTTACTTTGCCTCAAGATCAAGGTCTAAATACTCTGGTTGAATTAACTTATATTCAAAGCACTATACACTCAGTACTGCTAAGTTTTGAATACTTACATCTAACTATATTGTATTGTGTGCATAGTCTTGAAAGCTGGTGTACCAGAAAGAAAAGCATCAGATTTATTAAATTGTAGACTTACCTTCACAATTTCTTATATTGTGGCTTTCAATAATACCATGATCATGTACACGCTTTATTTACCCAGGAACATTAAAACAAGCCATATTTATAAATAGAACTGGGTTGTGATTGTACTGTATATGCTTGCAATCATGCACGCTTCTGGTACCATATTGCACTTAGTTACCTCGAACAGATTGCACAATTAAATACTGGTACTATGGTTTATGCAGCATTATCTGGCTTATTAAGGTACACTATAGGAAATAAGGTATATATACCTTGATTTTGCCACAGTATCTCATTCAAACCATACCTTTGAAAAGGCTGCTGTAAGTGCAGCGAAATGGCCGTCATGAGTTTATAAACAGTATTATACTTATTCTGCTAGGTTAGGGTTTGCCAGGCTCATGGAAATTAATTATATATACTACCACACTGTGGTCCATAAATAAGGGATTATATAGCGATTGAATTTGTAGAGAGCTGACCGTGTTTATATGCCCATTTTATGGGTAGAAACAACGGATGGTTTGGCTAACGTTTGATTTTATATTTTGGCTAATGTTTTATATTTTAAAGGTTTGAATTACAGTGGCAAGGACCAGTTGACTTTGATCCTAAAATTAGGAAGTGTGTGCAATATTTAATGGTAGATTTATAGGCAACAATTCAGTACCATATTTAATTTTTAATATTAGAAAGTTACTGTTTGTTGTTTGCAACCTTATTACAGTAGTAGCCTTATGTTGCTACCGGTATTAGGCAGTTTCTGTCCTCATTTTCAGTAACTTGTTTTAAGTGTTACATTTGTTGCTTTGGGAACTTTTTAACTTTTCAGTTAATCATTGTACCAGGTTTCTGCACAATTTATCTGTCCATTTAGTATTACAGTGTTCTAGCCCGCTTCTGGGGCTGTATGCCTTCCAGTGAGGGGGATCACTTCGAAGGACGTAGGCTCTGACTGTTTTTGTTTTTTTCCTAATATATTTTTGATCAATATACCTTTTTTGGTATTTTCATATCTGCAGCATTATTTTGCATTTGTTTATTCAGACTGGTTTTGGACGATAACTGTCCCTTTCTGGATCACTACCTTGTCAAGGTGAAGGGGCTTGCATACCCCAATGAAGATGTGAGCTAAACCATGTAGGGTCACCCAAGATGGGCAAGTCATAGCAGAGAAGTCAGACAAATTGTGGTCCACTGGAGAAGGCAACTGGCAACCCATTCCATCATCTTTGCCAAGAAAACCATGGATAAGCACAATCAGTAAACAGACAGATGTGCGTAGCGCACTGCAATCCATATGGTCACAGAGAGTCGGACATGACTAAAGGCCTGAAGAACAACAACAATAACTGTAGTCCATTTATATAGAGCAACAATCAAGCCCACTAGTGATTTTTATAAGTGGCATAGTTTATGTTTTATATGCAACAATACAATTCCATTTTTTTTTTAAACATAATATAGTAAACTCAATCTAGGTTTTTGTCATTTTTAATAGCATTAATTTGCAAAAGTACTTGTAAAATACAGTAAAATGAATATCTCAGAAATGGATTGATGGTATTATTATTATTATTATTATTTTCATTGGACCTTTCTTGCAAACATGTCTTGATTGTTCAGGATGATTGAGAAGAATGCTTAAAGCTGAATGTGCCTTGTAAGTCGCATGGCAAGAGGCAAAACTTATGTTGATCCTGGTCTGGAACCTGGGATGTAATCCAAGTGTAATAAAATATGGATTACTGAATGTGCTGCTCCCTGGCACATACTGTATCAAGTGCCAACATGCCTGTAGCTGGGTGGGTTCTCCAAGCTTCCATTTACACTCTTATAAGGTGTTTATCTGGCTTCCTTTTTGTAGAACATTAGAAAAGAAATCCATTTACACAAAACAATAAAACCAATCCTCCAACAAACCAAATTCAAAAAGTCATCTTGATTGCTTGTTTTGCACAGTATGTTTTTGTTTGTTGCTGTGTTACAGTGCTTTACAATTAAGGGTTTTATTTATTTGAAAAACAAAGGACACTGTGTCATATTACTTTATTAATTGTACTGTTTTCTGTAATGAAGTTTAGTGGTGAACAAATATGTGTTTTATTTAATTTAATTTGATACAGCTTTTAAATGGCAAGTTCACTTTCCTACTGGGTTATGTAAGCTGCTTTAAGTAAGTTGCCCATTATCTTTTAATTTAATAAAGTTGTCTGAGATATCACTGGCAAACAAAATGAAGTGCAAGCCTTAACCCATCTGTGTTCTACAACAGTGGTTCTCAGCAGCCGGTTCTAAGACCAGTGCCAGTCCCTGCCAGTTCTCATGGACAAAGCAGGAAGAGGAGTGCCCAACACTTTAAATATATATTTACATTATTTATAGTTATTTACCTATTACTGAAGAACCTATTTGCGGTTAAAGTTTACTCTTTTCAAATCAGTGCAAAACTGGATCTCAGAGCTGGTCCAGACCGTATTTACACCTGAAGCATCCCTAGGCAAAGTCTCCACAGGTGCCCCCCTCCACCCCCCCCCCCCAATATAAACATATGCAATATTATAACTTGTGTTGAAATTACAAAGTAGAGGTTCCAAATACAGTAAAAAATAAAATTAGGTAATGGGTTATTTAAAAAAATAACCTATTACCTAATTTGAAGTCTGCTATGTAGAAGTCTACAATATTGATCTGTCAGTCAGCCTTTCAGATCCACCTACAAAACATGATTATAATATTTTGTTAATGAGACCTTAATGCCTGAGACATTGTGCACATTGTTTTTCATGCAGTCTCTTGGATCTGAGCATGTGTAGACTGTTTTTCCGTGCAACCAACTGCACAGCTAACAATTTAGAATCCCTGCTATATCACTTTAAGTAGCCCAGAAAAGTTCTCTGGGCAAATTATGTATATACTGTAACGGAGCTGGAACACAAATCCAATATCTCCGCTGGTATACGGTAAAATATCTAAGAGGCACTACAGTTTCACCATCCCCGACCTCCCATATTGGACGACACACAATTTGGGAGTCAAATGAATACTGACTTTATTTTGTTATTGCAGAAATATTTATACCCATCTCTTCCCACAGGCAATACACATGCTCATATTTGGCCGCACAATACCCATAAAGAGAACAATAGGGGGGTCACACCTCCCCGAGGCTCCCTGGCAACTTTGATACAATCAGACATTGATTCAATTACACTTCTTTGTTCTTATCTGAGAATGAAAACACTGTATACAATAGACTTCCTTTATCTTATGCGGAGTCTCTGTAACAGGATTATCTCCCATGCCAAGTAGCTGCAAATGTCTGGGACAATATTCTGCAGAGCATCAACCAACATACATGCAGTTTAATAGTAGGATCATATTTTAACCATAATAATCATAAAACAGGGTAAAACAGTGATGGGTTCCGTTACACACCTCCCCCGGCATACACGGTCTGATCCCAACGGATCTGCTTGGGGATGTCCGGAGGAGTGCTCACAGATCATTTCTCGAGTTCTGTCTGTCTGGACAACCCGTCGGCGTTACCATTTTGTTTCCCTGGGCGATACTGGATGGTGAAATCAAATGGTTGTAGTGCCAAACTCCATCTCAGTAGTCTAGCGTTGTCCCCTGACACCCGGTTTAGCCACACCAATGGGTTGTGATCTGTGAGCAAGGCAAATTGTTGGCCATATAAGTAGGGCTGTAGTTTCTTGAGGGCCCACACCACCGCCAGGCATTCCTTTTCGATGGCGGCATAGCTTACTTCCCTGGGTTGTAGTTTCCGACTTAAGTAAGCGACTGGATGCTCGCCACCATCGGCCCCAACTTGGCTTAGCACTGCTCCCAATCCAAACATAGAAGCATCTGTATGAACGAGAAAGCGTTTAGTTGGATCGGGAGCGGCCAGTACAGGGGCATGAATTAGGGCAGATTTCAGTTCTTGGAATGCCTTCTCACACTCTGGGCTCCAGGTCACTACTTTGGGTAAGTTCTTTTTGGTGAGGTCAGTAAGGGGCTTGGCTAGGGCACTATAATCAGGTACAAATTTACGGTAATACCCGGCGGTCCCTAGAAAAGCTAAAACCAGAGTTTTCGTGCGAGGGGTTGGCCACTTAGCTACGGCCTCTATCTTAGTGGGTTCTGGCTTTTGCCGCCCACTACCCACCCTGTGGCCTAAGTACTGCACTTCGGCCATCCCTACGTGGCACTTGCTGGGTTTTAACGTGAGACCTGCCTCCCTGATGCGGTCGAGGATGGCTCCTATATGGGTCAAGTGCTCGTTCCAGGAGTTGCTAAATATTGCTATGTCATCTAAATAGGCGCAAGCATACTCCTGGGATCCGTCCAGTAACCGGTCCACCATCCGCTGAAACGTAGCCGGCGCATTCTTCATCCCGAATGGCATCACCTTAAATTGGTATAGCCCAAACGGGGTGACGAATGCGGACTTTGGGATGGCATCCTCGGCTAGTGGGATCTGCCAGTACCCTTTGCACAAGTCTATTGTGGTGAGGTACTGGCCCCTGGCCATTTTATCTAATAGCTCATCGATTCAGGGCATGGGATAGGCATCTGAAATTGTTTTATCATTAAGTTTCCGGTAGTCGACGCAGAAGTGGGTGGTTCCATCCCGCTTCGGTACCAGCACTACCGGAGAGGCCCATGGGCTATCTGAGTGTTCTATCACTCCTAGTTGTAACATTTCGTCAATCTCCTTCCGCATATGATCTTTTACGGATTCGGATATGCGGTAGGGGGTTTGTCGAAGAGGGTGTTGCCCTGGGGTTTCTACCCTGTGGGTAGCCAGCAGGGTATACCCGGGCTGGTTGGAGAATGTATCCCCTTTTTCCCGGATCAGCTCTAGTATTTGAGCTCGCTCTCTAGTGCTCAGCCTGTCTCCTAGCTGTACTTCCCCTAATTCTGTGTTGGCTCCCCCTTGGGCTAATAGGTCTGGTAGGGGTAGATTATTCGGGTCCTCGGCGGCCGAGGCACATATGGCAGTTACTTCTTCGGTCCGCTCGTGATAGGGTTTCAGCATGTTAACGTGGAGCATGCGTCTACCGCCTGCTCCTGTACATGGGGCAATTATATAGGTGGTGTCACATACCTGTTCCACCACCTTATAAGGGCCTTGCCAGGAGGCCTGCAGTTTGTCATTTTTAACTGGCTTCAAGAATAACACCTTTTGTCCTATTTGAAAACTGCGGTCTCTGGCTCCCTTATCGTACCATCTGCGATGTCGTTGCTGGGCCGCCTGGAGATTAGACCGTACCATCTGGATTTGGGTCTCCAAGCGTTCCCTGAACTCTAGTACATATGGGACGATAGGGGTACCGTTACTGGTGACCGTTCCCTCCCAGTGTTCCCTAATGAGGTCTAAGGGACCCCGCACTCTCCTTCCGAATAGTAATTCGAATGGCGAGAACCCAGTGGACTCCTGGGGTACCTCTCAGTACGCGAAGAGCAGATGGGGAAGAAACCTTTCCCAGGTCTTCTGGGTATCCATGAAGGTACGGAGCATTTGCTTTAATGTTCCGTTGAACCGTTCACAGAGCCCATTGGACTGGGGGTGATACGCTGAGTTTACAATAGGTTTCACCCCACATGTTCTCCATAACTGATGAGTGACTTCGGCCGTGAATTGGGTACCCCGATCTGAGATAATCTCTTTGGGGAACCCCATTCTAGAGAATATCCGGATTAGGGCATCTACTACAGTCTCCGCATGGATATTAGTTAGGGCTACGGCCTCTGGGTACCGGGTGCATAGTCTACTACAGTTAGTATATACTTCTTCCCTGACGGGCTGGGTTTTGCTAGGGGTCCGATTATATCTACTGCCACTCTGCTGAAGGGCTCATCTATTATGGGTAGGGAGTGCATTTTTGCCTTGTACCGGTCCCCTCTCTTCCCTACTCTCTGGCATGTGTCACAAGTTTGGCAATACTGCCGAATGTCTTTGGAGACCCCTGGCCAAAAGAAGTTTTGGGTCAAACGATGCTTCGTCCTACTGACGCCTAGATGTCCTGATAAAGGGATGTCATGGGCAATACGTAGTAATTCTTGCCTGTACTTTCGGGGCACGACTAATTGTGTGAGGGTCACGGGTACAGATCCTGCTACTACCTTCTCAGCATATCTATACAATAATCCTTTCTCCCAAGCGTATCTTTCCCCCTCCAACCCTGCCTGATTCTGTGTAACCCTATCCCGGTATACCTGCAGGGACGGGTCAGTGACTACTTCAGTACCAAACTCTAAGGGGGGAGCCCAGGGGATGAAAGGTGGGTCAGTACTATTACTTACCGGAGCCTCAGAGTGTTCAGAAGATGCGGTGGTGCGGGCCTGCTGCCGTGTTACCACGGGTAGCGCTTCCTGCGCGGGGTGCGGAGAAACAAAAGCGGATGTCAGCTCCCCCAAGTTGTTACCCAGGATGACATCAGCTGGTAAGTCCTGCATGAGGCCCACTTCCACATTCCCCGACCCCGCTCCCCAATCCAAATGTACTTTAGCAGTGGGAATTTTGTAAATCGCCCCCCCCCTGCCACCCGGACTGCCACATATTCTCCAGTGAGCTGGTGCTTGGGGACTAGGTGATTGTGAACCAGGGTTATGGTGGCCCCAGAATCGCGCAGACCCTGAAGGCGTTTTCCCTCTACGTGTACCCCTTTGCGGTGTCCCTGTCGGTTGCCTGCAGCTGCTTGTACTGGGTTAACCTCGTGGAGGGTGCCCAAAGATTCTTCATTAGACCGGGTCCCGAAGAAAGGTTGTCGAGGCTCACTATAATAGCAGTGTACTGCTGCCCGGTTTGCAAGGGAATTGGTTGGAGTATTCCACGTGGAGCGGTTTCTGTTTCTGGGACAGTCTCTCTGCATGTGGCCCTGCTGGTTACACGTGTGGCACCTGATGAAAGATCGGGCATTGTTGTACCGTGGAGGGGTTTGGTAGTTCCCACCACCCGGACGCAGTGCTGGGGTGGGGTTAATGGTGGGCGGTCGGTTAGCAGCTCCCAAGATGGACCGTGCCTGTGCCTGCTGTGCCCTCCTGGCATCTTGGTACTCATCTGCCCACCTGGCGGCTTCAGTTAAGATGCGCGGTTTCCGATCTCTCAGCCAGTTTTGTAAATCCGGGGTTAACCCCTGGAAGAATTGCTCCAGTAGCAGTAATTGTAGCATGTCCTCCACTGTGGTTGCTTGTGCGGCTTGTACCCAACCTTTGCCCGCCCTAGTTAAGCGGTGCGCCCACTCCATGTGAGTATCTTTCTCCGTCTTTCGGCTTTCTCGGAACCGCTGCTGGTATGCCTCCGGGGTAATTGCGTACCTGTCCAGGATCGCCTGCTTTACTTTCTGGTAGTCTCTGCTATCCTCGTCTGGCATGGTGCGGTAGGCTTCTGCTGCCCGGCCCGCTAGCTTACTCACCAACAGGGTTACCTGGTCGGCGGCGTTGATCTCATGTAATTGGCATAACCTCTCAAAGTCATGCAAGTAGCCATCAATGTCTTCGGTCTCCACATAGTTTTTAAAAGCATGGTACGGGAGTTTAGGCTTCCCCGGTACTATGTGTGGTGTTATTAGGGACCCCTCTCTGGACCTCCAGTCTGCCCGCTGCTTTCCCATTATGTATTCGTGGACATCTGACATAATCCTTTCCAAGGTTTCTGTGGGAGGCGTACCTGGGAAATAGGCCAGTCTGCATTGGAGTTCTCTTCCAAACTCATTCTGTGTGCTGTCCGTAAGAGGTGCTGCAGCAGCTGCCCGGTCTCCCTCCATGAGTTCAACAATAAGGGTAGCTTTGGTTTTATTGCTGGCAATAATTCCCCTTGCTTCCAATAGCTCTTTTAGCGTGTCCCGTTTCAAGTTGGTATAGTCTGTCTCCATTCACTATCCGTTAGGGCCTATTCACATACCCTTTCCTTTCGGTTCCATACGAAATAGCAAATTTCCCAAATGGCTGTAACTGCCGAACAACGGTCTGCTGTGAGGTTTGAATCCCGTCGCTGCCATCAAATGTAACGGAGCTGGAACACGAATCCAATATCTCCGCTGGTATACGGTAAAATATCCAAGAGGCACTACAGTTTCACCATCCCCGACCTCCCATATTGGACGACACACAATTTGGGAGTCAAATGAATACTGACTTTATTTTGTTATTGCAGAAATATTTATACCCATCTCTTCCCACAGGCAATACACATGCTCATATTTGGCCGCACAATACCCATAAAGAAAACAATAGGGGGGTCACACCTCCCCGAGGCTCCCTGGCAACTTTGATACAATCAGACATTGATTCAATTACACTTCTTTGTTCTTAACCGAGAATGAAAACACTGTATACAATAGACTTCCTTTATCTTATGCGGAGTCTCTGTAACAGGATTATCTCCCATGCCAAGTAGCTGCAAATGTCTGGGACAATATTCTGCAGAGCATCAACCAACATACATGCAGTTTAATAGTAGGATCATATTTTAACCATAATAATCATAAAACAGGGTAAAACAGTGATGGGTTCCGTTACATATACTATGAAATGTGTGTGTGTGTGTGTATATATATATATATATATATATATATATATATATATATATTTAATATTGCTTTTATGTGTATATAAATACATAATCATTTCTACTTTGCTGATCAGAATTTCTAGCGTGCAATGAAAACCTAGTACTTATATATATTACATAAATATAGACAGATCTGTCTATTTTATCTCTCACTCTCTCGCCTGACCAGTTATGCATATATTATTACTTGCTCCATTGCTTTTTAAACATTTTAAAAGGTAATTTTTCTGAAAGCTAAAAAGTTATGTTCTGATAATCAGAATTTGAACCACTAAATACTTTAACAACAAGTTTGAAAAATGACAGTGATGAAAACTAGAAATTAGAAATATATAGTATAGTGAATATTTCACAATGCACAGAGTCCCCTGTTTGATTCACTTTTTTAATAACTTCTCTGTTGCTAACAGTACAGAGATGAGCTAAAAGGGCAATATATGTTTTGTAATTTACCTTACTGGATATCACTGCCTCACATGGAATATCTCAGCTTTGTGAATGCTCTAGAACACTGCCCTGTAAGCCATGCTGGGAGAATAGTGGAGGTGATTGTTGTTGTTTTGTATGTAGTTGAAACTACACCTATTTGCATGCTTGATTATCAGTACAAGTCAGCCAAGCAGCTGATTGCAAGAAGCTGTGTGTAAACCACAAAGTATGTTCTAAGACTGTTTTGATACATTTTTAAGTGCAAGATCATGGCACCCCCTTCAGGCAGGTGACGTTTAGGCACTTGCCTAGACTGCCTTTTGTTAAATCTGGGCCTTGATCCCCATGAGCATACAGATTTATGTCAGGTTCTTACCTGAGCTTGTACCTACTCCCCTCTACCTTAAACCCCTCCTTCCAGGTATATCCTGCACACCTGTCCAACTATGTTTCATTAGATTCTAGTAGTTGCTACCTCCGTCTTGCACTTTTCATGTCACACTATTACAGCCTTAAGTTTTTCAGTAACGTTGCGTCCCTTCCATCAGGTTGATCTATAGTAAAATACTCTCTTCTATGGCTTCCATGTATTCCAGCCTCCACAATCCCCCACGCATCCGACACTCTTTACCGGTTCCAGCATCTTCTGTCTACATTTCTCTATGCATCCCAATGTTCATGTCTTCCCATAGCCCTAGTCACACTTCACATTATTTAATCCTTTCCCCCTCACCTATTCACTGTCCACTGTATCCGTCTGAATATTCATTAATAAAATCAAGTGCCTCCAACCCTTCCGGGACCCTAGCACCTCCTCATCTGCCGTCCCAAGCCTTATCTTAGCATTCCCCAGTTACATTACTTTTCCATCTTCCCTACACATCACAACTCACTGAACCTCCAGCACAGCTGCCAATCTACCTTGGTCGCCCCATTTTTCAATCTCTCAGCTGCCCCCATTGATATCATGCCACGGTCCTGCCCCAGCAGCGTTAATGCTACACCTCCATTTCACGTCCCAGCCCCTCCCTTACTTTAGCTCTCATATTGAGCAGGCACTCATCTAGTAAGAGCCAACAATAAAAGGACCCTACGACTAGCACAGAGATGCTCCTAATATTCTTTCAATCCTCTCTCTCACTCTTCAACCCATTTATTCACGTATTCTTGCGTATCCAAATCTTATTTAGCTTTACTGACACATTAAAAAGTGTCATTATTTCCATTTCATTCATTTTTTTAATCAAATTGCTATATTGCAACTTGTTCACCATCCCTATGCAGCTCAGCAACCGATCCAACATTGCATGGTCTGAGTCACTGGCCCACCAATACGTTCCAAACCACACTAGTTGTTAAATCACACCTTTGTTTAAATATTAATCTTTTTTCTCACTTCCAGACTGTGGTTTTCCAAACCGCATCATCTGCCACTAAACCCCCCCTCAGTGTCTGGGAGCCAATCATCATTATGGTCATAGACCATACCACGTCTTTGCCAGGAACTGAGGTATCCCTTTCCCTGCAACCGAAAGGAAAGCAGAACTCTTCTGTCTTTTCTACACATGTCAAAATGCATTTCCTCCTCCTACTGACCAACTTTCAGTGATGCAAAGAATAATATCAGATATAGCAACTCCACTCAACTCTCTGGAGCATATGATGTCAAGACTGAAGAATCCTGCCAAAATTAAGTTCATTCTTCCATCAATGTCCCTCTCTACTTCTCAAGATGAGCATCCGAGTATACCTCCAGCTAATAGGCCTGCTCACTTTGTCTCCGCACATATCAAAAGGGACATCATTGAGGAAAAGGATGTCAACCTGGTGCATCTTCTCATACCTTCATTTGACTCCTTTGAGAACATCAAGATTTCATCAACATGGTGTGTGCAATATCCTTTATTAAACTGGACAGCTCAGTTTAGTATCTAAATTTCAAAATGTAATACATCTCCTTATAAAAGGCAATTTTATGTCTCCTCAATGGTTTACCTCAATATTTTCGGACTTTATGCATGAAAACCTAAATCCCTGTGTCCCAAGTTCCTGGTTGAGAATCACTAATATAAATTATATATATGAATATACTAAAAATTTCAAATCAAAATCTGTGAAGCATCTTCTTTAAGATCCCAAAACAGGGGCAATATGTTTTAATTAGGTACTGATTTCTGTTCAATTGTTTCAAAAAGCAATGTTAAAATATTAAAGTTACTTTCAAACATTAACTTCTAAAACTTCAGTTTACCTGTTTGCCTCCATCCTTTATGAGGCCATCAATGGGTAGGAGCAACACTGAATAGAAGATAGTTAAATGGTGAAACACAAGACAGGTGCTTTTAAATGTGTTAAATATGTTCACCTTGGCATTCTTGTATCGTACCATTTATGACTCCCAGTAGGGATTGCTCCCACTCCCTGATGACCTCATAAGGGGGTAGAAACACGCAGTTAAACTGGTGATGTACAAGTTATTATTTGAAAGTGTGTTTTTTTTAAAGATCAATGCCTAATTAAACGTATTGATCATGTCATTACAGTTCTTTAAATCAATGAAAACCATGGTCTTGCCCCTCAAAAACAGGGGTTGTAACATTTACCCAGAATACCCAAGCAAAAATGTGGATGTAGTGAGATTCTTTACTTTTGAATAGTTGCCCATGCAATGAAACTGGAAAAGGTATTAGGAAGATGACAACTGTAATGAGAGAGATGTGTTTTGTACATATTAAATTAACGTCCTTTTCTTGAGTGTCTGCAGGATTTTCAGTCCTGCATGTTTTGGTTTCTTTTTGCCATTTTTTTGTATAGTATATATAACTTTTTCTCTATGCTATAATTTCAAACAAATATGACACAGGGATTGCTGTCCAATTATCATGATTTTTTATTTGTTAATTTTTTTAAATTTATTCAGTTATTGAACATGCTAAAGATATTTGCATGACTCTTCCATTAATTAAAAGCTGTTTGTTCTGTTATGCAGTATAAGGAAGAACATTTTCTGCCGATGATGAAGACTCACTGAGGGTCACAAAAGTACAACACTGTGCGAATGCTGTAAAATAAAAATACATTATATTAGTGTTAGTATTGACATAAACATGTTCTAGTTTATTTTATATTATATAAAACATTGATGTGGATGCAAATTGCATTTCTAGAGACAGTACATTAAAATATAAATGTTTTAAAATGATTTATTGTACATATATGGAGCTATTAATCATTCACCAGGTCACAATCATTCAATATAATCACAGGAATGAAACACAGCCCAGCCATAGTAGCCATATTGTAACCATATTGATCATGGGGAAAAGCAAATTGTTTATGGTAGGTGTTAAGGTTATCCTTGTAAATTTACAAGCTTCCATTAGAGAAAACACCAGAGTTTTAGACGTCACATTCCCTTTGTAAGGTTTCCTGTGCAGTCAAAAGCTCCTCTCACCTCTGATGTTTATGACCAGAAACTCAAATGGTCAATTTCACTCAAGCACAATGACATATAAATCATTATGCATTAGATGCTGTATTTTTTTTTTACATTCTAAAACATGTTTAGGTGTAGATGTTCAAAAAAGTATATTTTTAAATGTAAGACTACTGTGGGCCTTAAAATCTAGCTTGTTAATGATACTTCAATGCTAGAGTTTAGAAATCTGAGCCAACAAATAAAGTCTTTATAGATAATGAACAGAGCCCGGATTCAATAACTCTCTTTTGAAACCACTTCATTTATACTGCAACTGGTATTATACATTTATATTTAGGTTTGTGTCTAATAATCAACCAATTGACTGTTCATTCTTTGGGGGACCCACTGTATTTTATCTTTTTATACAGCAAACATACTTTTTTTCATACAAGATATAATAAAATAATCGTTTGGATTTTAATTTTGTGTTGACTGACCTAATTTGCTATTTGATATAATTAAGTGATATCTGGTTCAGTTTTATACTAAGGAAGTTCTCTTTTCTATAATTATTGATGTTGCAAATACTTCTGAATCCTAACTAGTGTACCCCTATATGATGGTAATTTACCCAAATGGTTTTGGTACCTATTGTATCCAAAACAAAATTCCATCTGATCTAATTTATAATATACACTTCATGAAACAAAAACAGTCCTGTACTTTAAATTTTCAATGTTTGCAAGACACATGTTTTTAGTGCTTTGTCTTGGACTTATATTCCATGCTCCAATATGCTCAGAAGGAAGCTCTAAATGTTAGAGTTTTGTTTGAAAAAATGTAAATGCGATTATAAAATACACTGACGGGTAAGTAGCGCTATATCCTGTGTTGCATCTACCTTTTTGGAGCCCAAAGGCAGTGAAGTGGAGGAGTCCCCGCGAGTATGTGCACAAGGTAAGAACGCACCCATTTCCCCTTTTCGGTGTATGTACATTGCTCTATTGCTGTGTTAGCAAATCACAGACATTTTCCCACAACATCCATTTTAACAACATAGCTACACATACACATGTGAAGCTTATACTTGTTTATTAAATGTGTTTCCTGGTGGGCAGTATTATTTACTGTTTGCTATGGGAGGACAGCTAGCATATGTTACACAAAAACACATCATGATCATTTGCATTGCAAATAAAGAGCAATACAGAGCAATTATGAAAGTTAAAGGGTCACTGCAGAATGAAAACAGAAATTGTTTGAATAAATTGAGTCTAAGAGCATAAATAATCAGGAAAAAAGTCACATTATATCATATAATTTTATATTCAATTGTCTGTGCTGTCTCTGTGCTATATCTCTCTCTTTGTGAAGTCTCTCTCTGTACATTATCTCTCTCACTCTGCACTTTCTCTTACTCTCTGTATGCACTCTCTCTCTGCGCGCACTCTATGTGTGCTCTCTCATGTCTCTCTCTCTGTCCTGTGTGTCTCTCTCTATTTCTCTTCTTTATCCTTATCTCTTCTCTCTCATGTCTCTCTACCCTGTCTCTGTCTGTCTCTATCTCCCTAGATTTGATTTGTTTACTTAAACTGTTTCTGGTCGTTAGAGAATTTGCTCTATATTCCCGTTTCTCGATACTCAAGAACACACCTTTTTCTGTCAATTGTAAAGTATGCATTACAGGAACACAAGTATTTATAGTGCACTAGAAAAATGGCAATAATGGGCAAACGATTTTGAAAAAAATAAAAGCAAGATTTAATTGACTACTTATTATATGCAATTTCCCATAGTCATCTCCATTGTTGGCTTATATAACATCCTTATCTATTATGTCTCAAGTTCCAAGGCTCATTCCTGTTTGAAGAAGAAGCAAAGGCAATGTTTTCTGTTATAAACGTTCAAATAGCAGTTCATTGAGCAGTTCATTGAGTTCAATAAGCTAGTTACAGCCTCCTACTTGAAAATAAACATATGTTTACTGATGGAGAGAGGTATTACAAGATAACAAGGCTATCAGTTTAATTTTTTTTCTAAAATATATTTTGCCTATTATCAAGACTAGCTCTTTAAAATACATTAATACAAATATGGGACTGCATTTTCTCTTTAATGGACCTCTGTAATGCCCTCATAACGTGATTTAAATGTTAAGCGTTGATCATTAAAAAAAACATATTTAATGAGTTAAAAAAAAAAACAATGTTCAACAATAATCTTACTTTTAAAGTTCAGATTTATCTGCAGTTGTATCCACCCACTATAATGTCAATTAGTGTGGCTTTGTGTAGCAACCAATGATGTCTATTGGCTGTAGATTTGGTTTGCAGTGATTTCTCTTGTTACTGTTGGACAGTCTATCAATGATGATTAAAATAAGTAGCTCTTCTAGTTGGCATTACAGTGGTCCTTTACATGCATGTTTAGAGCTTTATGTCACCATTTTCCTAGATAGTGTAGATTGTACCAGATACAAGATAGCTAAGACTTTGGTCAATTGTCAGTAATGAGCAAGTTTCATAGAGAGCCTATTGGTCTCTCTAATCCTGCTCACCAGTTTCTAAGAAAAACAAAGCATACATATGTGTACCCCAGGGGGCCGAAGGTGTAGTCCTTCCCCCCCCAGCGGCAGTGTGTATCCCAGGTAGCAGATGGTGCCGTCCTTCCTCCTCAGCGGCAGTGTGTACCCCAGGGGGCCGAAGGTGTCGTCCTTTCCCCCCAGCGGCAGTGTGTACCCCAGGGGGCCGAAGGTGTCATCCTTCCCCCCCCCCCCAGCGGCAGTGTGTATCCCAGGGAGCAGAAGGTGTCATCCTTCCCCACCCAGCGGCAGTGTGTATCCCAGGGAGCAGAAGGTGCCGTCCGTCCCCCCCAGCGGCAGTGTGTACCCCAGGGAGCAGAAGGTGCCGTCCTTCCTCCCCAGCGGCAGTGTGTACCCCAGGGGGCCGAAGGTGTCGTCCTTCCCCCCCAGCGGCAGTGTGAACCCCAGGGAGCTGAAGGTGTCGCCCTCTCCCCCCAGCGACAGCTTACCTTAGGGGAGACACCAATCTCCCAGACGGCACATATGGGACCATGGTCTCTGTGCCTGACCTACCGGGATGCTGGACAGATCCCCAACTACCCTCACTGGGACAACCGGAGGAGGGGGTAAGTACAAATTCCCCTCCCCAGCTAACTCCTAATGTGGCCCCAGGGTTAACAGAGGAAATGTTAACCCCCACTGACCCCCACCTTTCCCTGGCTACTGAGCCGGAATATGTCCCAAGTACCCCAGCAGAAGAGCTGACAGCGGGGCAGAGTGCAGTTGGCCTCTGCCCTCCCTTTGTCCCTTGTACAGAGCAGAATGTCCTGCAGGTTATACCAGCAGAAGAGCTGGCATCAGGGCAGAGTGCCGCTGGCCTCTGCCCCTCAAGTCCCCTCAGCGTGTTGCCCCATCACCACAGCGAAATATCCAGGTGCCTGGTTAGACTTCCCCCCAAAGGGGAGATGGGTGATGAAGTGCCTTTTGCCACTTTGTCCTGGAGAGGACTTATTGCCAGCCTCCTGCCCTGCGACTATGGCCCTGGGACATATTGCCCTTTAAAAACAGTAATCGGCCATAACAGAGTGTATGTCCCTCATTCTGGCCCTTTAAATACAGGGTTGTCATTCTGTACTTGCCCTGTGTGAGCGGTGATACCCCCACATAGCTATGCCATGGAGCCCATTCATATAATGAAAGACTATGGGAAAGACTTTAGCTACATGGCAATTGAACTGTGTGTTATGTGTAAAAGGTGACTTTATGTATTTTAAAGTGGTTTATGTTTTTTGTGCAACCAGGTGCTCAATGGAGTCTGCCTCTATCCATGGATAATTGGATTACTTTCCCCATTGTCTCCAGTACAGAGGCCTCTGTAAAACCTGTTTGTAAAATGTATTTTCCCTCTCCTTGAAATGTTTATTGCCGGGAATGCTGTATGAAGTGTGCGTTTGTTTTGTTCTTGAAATGTGAGTAAAGGTGAATTGCAGTCATGCTGATGGGTTGTCAAACTAGAGAATTGACCAACAAATACTTTTGTCCGGACATCCCCAGGCCGATCCGTTGGGATCAGACCGTGTATGCCGGCTTATGGTCACGGGGGAGGTGTGTAACGGAACCCATCACTGTTTTACCCTGTTTTATGGTTATGGTTAAAATATGATCCTACTGTTATACTGTATGTATGTTGGTTTATGCTCTGCAGAATATTAGCCCAGACTATTGCAGACCTTGGCATAATAGATAATCCTATTACAAGGGTTCCTCATAAGCAAGAGAGGTCCATTGTGTGAAGTGTTCACATCGTGAAGATGGAACAAAGGGAAGGATGATCTAATCAATGTCTGATTGTATCAAAGTAGCCAGGTAGCCTCAGGGAGGTGTGACCCACCTATTGTCCCTCTATGTGTATTGTGTGGCCAACTATGGGGCATGTGTATTGCCTGTGGGAAGAGATGTGTATATTTAGTTCTGCACAACAAAATAAAGTCAGTATTCTTTTGACTCCCAATTGAGTGTCGTCCAATATGGGAGGTTGGGAATGGTGAGACTGTAGTGCTTCTTGGGTATTTTACCGTATACCAGCGGAAATATGGGATTCGTGTTCCAACTCCGTTACAATATATATATATATATATATATATATATATATATATACAGGATATATATATACTGTAGACTCTCAGTTATTCAGCACCCATAGGGATTGGTAGATGCCAGATAAATGTAGTTTCTGGTTGCTTGTGAGTCATTATTAAAAGAGGATAAGATTAGTTGCGCATAAGGATGCTCTGTTAATTATATTTGTCAGTGAGGGCACTTCTAGCAGCAGCAGCTTGTACTCCTTACTCCACACGGAGGGTACGATGCGGATCCCGAGGAATAATATTCAAGTGAAAGTATGTTGCTTAACACCCAATTGGATTTCAACACAATCTATAGGACATATAAACTTTATGTCCTCAAGAACATGGATTTAGATAAGAACTCTTATCTAGTTTTGCCAGAAAGAATTGCCACTTGACAATAACTAAATAAAACTTGCAGTACAACAATACTTTCCCTCAGGCAACAAGCAACACAATGTTCCAAAAGGAAAACCCACAAGTAGAGTCATATAATCATAATATTTTTTTTTAAATGATTTATGAGCATGGCTTACATTGCCAATAATGCTGCTAATTTGTTAAATAGATCACAAACATGTGAAGGTTTCCTCAAACTACAGTGGACCTTAGCAATTATTTTATTTATTTTCTCATTATATTTATATGTGTTCTTTCGAGCAGACAATCCATCTTGTTCTGGTAGCTCTTCATTCTCAAACACCATTGCAATACTCTACTGTAGTATGTTACTTGTTTCTGAAACAAGTCATTTAAGGTAAAGTAGATGTGGGCTTGTTTATTCTGACATATTTTACGAATGATTCATTGCTGGTTGAGAATAACAAGCAGCTCTGTTTAATTGGCAGTAGATCACTGGCGTTATTAAAGAGCTTAATCCAAGCTATTAGTGTCTTAAAGGTAGAAAGCATCTTTTTATACTGTAATGCGTAGTCTTTGAGTGCCCAGATATTGCAGCTGCTCAGAATAGTGTTCTTTTGACAGTTTTCATTGGAGAAAAGGGCTTTTGCTAATAATACAGAAGATATGTTGAAAAAACTGGTATGAACAGTGTTAAATGACCCCTGTGATTCAAGAAAATGTGTTTGTGAAGTATGCACCAAACTAACATTATCAACTGTATAAGCCATGAACATAAAGACAATGCAAGATAAAGTCAGAATTTTATTATACTCTGTTTATGTATATAAAAATTGCATCTTATCTAGAGGGTGTGTTTTTATCTGTCAGTGGAAGGAAGGGTGGGGTTGGTAGGAAGAGACAGGCACAGCTGTGCCTCTCTCCTATGCAGGCACCACCATCCTGACTCTACAAAAGCTGCGGTACACCTAGTTGATCAATATCGGGAGGCTCAACGAAAGCACCATAGGCCTCCCCTGGGAGCTAACTCTCAATGACGCCCAGCTGGGACACACACAGCATACCCAAGCCGCTGTTCAGTTGCTCCCTTCTGGTGAAAGAGTGGGACTCTTGGGATGGGGAGGTTAGCTGAATCCCAGATTGGGTCTGAGATACTAGGAAGAGTATTAAATAATTTGCTCACACTTGAATCCCACTGAGTTTGAAACAACCACACCTCACAAATGCTCACAAACATACATTCTTGTATTCATGAAAGGCATTTCCCCCCAGAAATGTAAATGCTCCTCAAACACAAGTATTTTCATGTTTTGTCTAATTAAAAACTAGTTTTATGATTTTTTTCCTTTCTAATTATGCTCTTATTCAGACTCATACTTAATATATATATATTTATTTCA
The DNA here is from genome assembly GCA_027410445.1 of Discoglossus pictus. Classification (NCBI taxonomy): domain Eukaryota; kingdom Metazoa; phylum Chordata; class Amphibia; order Anura; family Alytidae; genus Discoglossus; species Discoglossus pictus. The sequence goes on along the minus strand of CM050163.1, from coordinate 191,997,786 downwards.
TTGGTCATTTAAACACGTCATTAGTCTGAATAACATGGTCCATGTTATAAGTGGTAAAATCAGTGAAGCAGAAAATGCAAATATGTCTATAATTCAAGGGAAAGGAACTTGGCTATAAACATGTACATCTTTTTAGAGTACCATCATAACAAAGCAGCTCTGATTGTGGAGAATATGCCTCTTTGCTAAATAATATTGAACTTGCAATAGGTTTAGTGAAGCTATAGAGTAAACACGACTATTATTTTCATGTTTAATGAAAGTATCAACCACTCTTTTTTAAACAGAAAAAATCAAATTGTTGCAATACTGTAACAATTTAAGTAAGCCTAAACTCAATTTAAGTTTAAATAATTAATTTTACATTTAATGTACTAAGCTAAATGCAAATCTCATGCCAGAAAAAAATTACTTTGAAATTTAATTTTTCTTACTGACCCAAGGATCTGTGGTGGTTCCATATATAGTAGTTGTTGCTGCATGGCTCTGAGCCTGACTCTGTAATTAGCATCAGATTCTGTCAGCAATATTACTATAGCTGGGAATAAACACAGAGCTCATCTAATGAGAGACTCGCTAAGGGGGGATGATCCACGGATCTGATTACAGCTAAAAATATATCATTTTTAAAGTTAGATTTTTTGCATTTGTTTTACTCAATTTTTTTTCTAAATAAATTACAAACTTGTTAATTTAACCTTATAGTTTACAATACCCTTTAAGCACCCACACATGGTCTATCAGAAGAGCAGTCAATTATATAGAGAGCTGCAATATAAAAATAAGATCAACAAGCTCCAAATGAATTTGTGAAGATTAATTCTAGGTCTACACATAGGGGTAGTTTCACTATGCTTAGAAAGGGCATCTTTGTGCATTATTGAGGATGTAATTGCCACTCCCACAGTGCAGCCTTCAGCAATCTGCTTATTATGCCCTATGTATCTTAGTGAATCTGAACCATATAGTTTTTTGTATAGTGTGTGTGTGTGTATACACACATATATTTTAATATGATAATAACAATTTAAAATGGTACAGGAAAAAGGTTTGCATAGAAAGGACACCATTTGACTAAGGGTTATTTCAGGATAATCAAGTGTTTTGCATTTTGCTTTTTCTGGACAATACTTCCCTCATGGGCGTTATTAAATCCTTTGATATATTTGAAAGTTTCTATCATATCTACCTCTCTCTGTTCTATCCTCTGAGTTTTGTATATTAATGTCATGAAGAATTTCCTTGTCTTTTAGACCATACACTATTTTAGCCTTACAAATTGTTTTTAATTTTTTTATATCCTTTAGAAGACACTAGGCCATATTAAATTCCAAGCCCGTAGCGGCTTGAAATTTGGAAGAGTTACAGAGCGATTAAATTAGCATCAGACGTGGCCGACATCCAAATCCGTAAACCATTCTTGAGTACGTTGCATTTGCGGCCGTGAACATGATCAATTAGTCAAACCCGTGGTTACGGGTTTAGACGGAGCCAATAGTAAAAGAGATTGTCATCATTACATAACGGAAAAATGGAGGTTAGAAGTACCAGTTTTGATCGGACCCGCATTCCAGAAATAATGCAATATTAATAAATCAATAAATTTGATATTCTAGTCCATATGAGTTGTATTATATGTATTAACACATCAATTGCCGGGATCGATATAACACGGAAATTAAACATGAAATAAACTATTTTATATTGCAGATTTGCAAGCTTGAGAATGTTGCGCTATTCATTTTAATACC